>LR753091.1:10243-35294 GCA_902729485.2 Mus minutoides
CCAATTATGTGATCAATTTTGGAGAAGGTGCCATGAGGTGCTGAGAAAAAGGTGTATCCTTTTGTTTTAGGATGAAATATTCTGTAGATATCTGTTAAGTCCATTTGTTTCATAGTTTCTGTTAGTTCCACTGAGTCTCTGTTTAATTTCTGTTTTCAGGATCTGTCCATTGATGAGAGTGGGGTGTTGAAGTCTCCCATTAAGTGTGATATTTTTAAAGAATTTTTTAAATGATTCAAGTCATACCTGATTTAGAACTATGTTTTTTTAATGTGCTTTATTTTTTTAAAGATTTGCTCATTTATTTTATGTATACGAGTACACTATAGCTATCCTCAGACATACTAGAAGAGGTCATTGGATCCCATTACAGATGGTTGTGAGCCACACCATGTGGTTACTGGGAGTTGAACTCAGGACCTCTGGAAGAACAGTCAGTGTTCTTAATGGCTGAGCCATCCCTTCAGCCATGGAACTATGTTTGTTTATTTGTTTGTTTGTTTGTTAAAGATTTATTTTATTTATATGAATACACTGTAACTGTCTTCAGTCACACCAGAAGGCAGCATCAGATCCTATTACAGATGGTTGTGAGCCACCATGTGGTTGCTGGGATTTGAACTCAGGACCTCCAGAAGAGAGTCGGTGCTCTTACCTGCAGAGCCACCTCTCCAGCCCCTATGTTTTTAAGGTTTATTTTATCTTTGTCAATAGAGCACTCATAATCAACAACAACAAACTCATACTGTTACAGCTTCTAACATTCCTAATACAAGAATATAAATACAAAAATGTATATGGTTCAGTTAAATGCAGAGGAGGTGAAATATGTGTTCCACTGAAAAGTGAAAGGGAAGACAATATAAAGGGACTCCAAAGAGAGGGTTCCACCTGCCGATCTCGCTTCCTCTGGTTCCATCTTGTTTCACAGGATGTGATGAACTATCTGTGCTTGATCTTAACTCTCCTTTCAGGCTTTGCCAACTGCAGAAGTTACAGAGCAGAATGATGTTTCCCTGTTGGGGGTTGCTCTAGTGCTGTGTATAAAAATATTAACTCTGAACCCCAAGATCTGATTGACCCCAACAAGCAGATTCTTATGTACAGCACTCTTTGTTGTGTACCCCTTGCTCCCCAATTCAGACTATTAGTTAAATAAAAGTGGCTACAGCCAGTTACTGGGGTAAATAGAGGTAGGCAGGTTTTCAGTTACCAATCTGGGTGGGAGGGTTGTCACAGGTAGGGACTAGAAGGAGAGGAGGAAGAAGGAGGAGAAAGAAGATGAGAGAACAGGAGGTCTCCATTAAACATGATGGACTAGGAGTCCATGGCCAATTGAAATGTCCCCTGAGGACAGATTGCTGGGGCAGAAATAACACAGGCAAGACTCAGACAGCAAGTACTTGGGGGCACAGCTAAGGAATCAACAGTCTAGTATATAGAAAAGTAGATTGGGTATAATTCATCCAATAACTGTGCTAAAGCTGATTTAAAAATACTTAGGACTCTGCCTCAATTATTGGGCAGCTGGCCAGGTCATATTAATAACTAATGGTGTTATTAATTAACATGTAAAAACAGCATTTGCACTCACCGGGTTCTGATGTGGCTTACTTTGGGCTGATTTCTTGCGTTTGTTCAAGTCTTGAGTCAGCAATTGAGGAGAACAGTCTTCTAGTTTATTTGGTCTTCACTCCACAGGTATGGTAGCTGATTCTAGTTTAAACAGGTAATGTCTTTCTCCCCATGCTGCCAACCCAGATATGTTGGAAGGCTTTGGGAGTACTTCCTGGAAATAAAACTTAGAAGCCATTTCTCTAAAAGCTATTAGTTACAGCGCCTACAATCAGCCCATGATACCCATGACATCTTTTTTCTACTTAATCTCTCTGGAGTGCATCCTGGCCTTTGAAGAAGAACTTTACCTACTGTCTAAGAATGGCAGGGGATCACAATTCCTGGAGGAGTTAGAAGAGCCATAAATGCTTGTTCCCTGTTTCTGATGATCAATTCTCCCACTTCCTCTCGTCCCACCCTTTCCTGCCTCATATTTACCACAAGCCTCCACTCCTCAGAACTTAGCCTGGAAACTCCTTCCATTATAACACCCCTGTGTCCTGTCATGCCAGGCAGGGAAGTCTGTACAGCAGAGCCTTTGCTTGAGAGATGTACCCCATTCTCTAACAATGCCTTGCCCAAGGTCAGCACCTTACTGAGCATAGTTAGAATAAACATAGCCCGCCTGTTTGTTCTAATCCCATTGCCTCTAACTCAACACCCATGGCCACAAGTATTGCAGTGAACAAAGATGGCTTAAAGAATTGCACAATGGCTTCTTAGGTGCTTCTCCCTGGGAATGACATCTGCCACTTCTATGAACATTTAACTCATCAAAGCAGGCTGCAAGGTCAATTAAAATCATAAGGACAATGTAGAAAATAAATAGCCATAAGCACTGGTGTAATGGTTTGAATATGCTTGGCCCAGGGAGTGGCACTAATTAGAAGGTGTGGCCTTGTTGAAGTAGTGCCACGGACCTGGCTCAATGGGCCCTCCTCAATCAGATCGAATCAAGGTCTCAGACAGATGGGCATAGAGTCAGCCGAGTGACAAACAGACAGGACAGGGGAGAGTGTGTTGAATCTGAATGTAATGTTACAAAGCGAACACCGGTCTTATATAATACAGAAAACAAAGGGGTAGGATGTCACAGCAGGCAAAGTACATTGAAGTTATCTGACACAAAACAGAGGGATGACTTCAAAGGACTTACAGGAACCAGGTAATATTTACAGTAAATATAAAACAGCCCTGCCTAGGGTCAGCAAATGACAGGTAAGGATTTCACACACTAGTCACAATTTGTGCTACTCCTTTGAGCCTTGTGAAAGCTAGCACCAGGGGCTTCTGCTCTAGCTGACCTTCTCATGAATAATGCAATACCACAATCCCCCTATTTCCTAGGCCTTGGTAAATTTTTGCATATGAGTATAACTTGGCTGTTCTTTTAAGTATCTGTAGGGAATCTCCATTTGTCAGAAGAATTCACCAACTTGCTTCTAATATGTAATATAGTTTGCAATACCTGACTGTAATGAAGATTTTAGGTATACTTTGCTAAGCTTGCCCTGAGATTTCTAACTCTTATGTAGTAAAATGCTGTAAGAAAGCATGCAAGACCCTCCATGATATTGCAGGGACAAATCTGGGGCATTCTAGCTATGGGAATGCTGAGGTTCCGGGAGGCTGTTTCCTTGAAACTCTGCCTCAGGACTGCTTCCAGGTTTCCAAACCTGTAATGCGAGTCACTACTGGAGTGGATGTAGCAAAGTAGGTGTGTCACTGTGGGCATAGGCTTAAGACCCTCACCTAGCTCAGCAGGTAAGAGCACCTGACTGCTCTTCCGAAGGTGGTGAGTTCAAATCCCAGCAACCACATGGTGGCTTACAACCACCTGTAATGAGATCTGACGCCCTCCTCTGGTGCGTCTGAAGTCAGCTATAGTGTACTTATGAATAATAATAAATGAATCCTTGGACCGGAGAGAGCAGGGACTGAGCAAGTGGGACTGATCAGAGCGAGCGGGGCTGAACAGGGGCAGCAGGAACGAGTGGAGCCGACCAGAGCGAGCAGGGCCAAACGGGGGCAGCCGGAGCGAGCAGGGCCGGCTAGAGTGAGCGGGGTAGATCAGAGTGAGCAGGGTTGACCGGAACGAGGAAAAAAAAAGACCCTCACCGTAGCTGACTAGAAGTCAGTCTTCCACTAGCAGCCTTCAGATGAAGATGTAGAACTCTCAGCTCTGCCTGCACCATGCCTGTCTGGGTGCTACCATGCTCCCATCTTGATAATAATGGACTGAACCCCTGAAACTGTAAGCCAGTCCCAATTAAATGTTATCCTTTATAAGACTTGCCTTGGTCATGGTGTCTGTTCACAGCAGTAGAACCCTAACTAAGACAATTGGTATTCAGTAAAGTTGCGGTTTTAGCCTCCTGCCCAGGAAGCTGAGCTAAGCTGTAAGGTAGGGACAGTGAGAAGTTCTCGTAATTCTACAACTGCTGGCTTGAGTTTCCACCTCCTGAACCAAGCACATGGCTTCTTTGCTTTGTTGCTGTAATCCAGCACTTATTGTCGTGCTCTTCTTGGCAGTTCTAAGTATAGGGCTTTACTGGATATATCCCTACAAGCATGAGCTCTGGGGCTAAAACAGAATTCGCTTACCCAAGCAGACTGGCCATCTATTCATTGTTTCACAAGAATGGATTTAGTTCCTTTGTCGTGAACCATGTTGGTGCCAGTGTTCCTGCTCATTTACCTTGTAATATAGTCATTCTCAGAGCCAGAACACAACTTGTATCAAAAGCCATTCATGGTTTATCAATATGTGTGTGATGCCTATTCTTGGTTGTCAACTCAACTACATCTGGAATTAATTAACATCCAAGTAGCTGGGTACATCTGTGTGGGGTTTTCTTTCTTAATTAAATTGTTTGGACCTTTTCAGGTAGGAAGATACAACTCTAATCTGGGCCACACCTGTTGCTGCTATTGGCATAGGTAAAGGACATGGAAGAAGGAAGCCTGCTTTCCCTTGACCTGTCTACATTTGCTCTTGATGGCAAGTCCATTTCCTCACTGACATTGGAACCTACTTCTTCAGAATTCTGAAGACCAGCTGAGATTTCCAAACTGGTGGACTGAACAAGTGCTGGAAAGCCATTATTGGAGTAGCTAGACCACAGCCTGTAAGACATTCTAATAAATCCTCCTGTGGATACATACATACATACATACATACATACATACATACATACATAGACAGATAGATAGTTGCATCAATACATAAAAACATAGATACATAGATGATAGGTAGATAATAGATAGATAGATAGATAGATAGATAGATAGATAGATAGATAATAGACAATCATGCTCTTGCCTTCAAGGAAATACCTTGAGAGCTGAGGAAACAAAACATTCCCTAGGCTGCCTATATTTATGGCTCCATGCATTTTAGATATAGTATCAGTAGTCATAAAACAAACGAATCTTTTTTTATTAGATATTTTCTTCATTTACATTTCAAATGCTATCCCCTTTCCTAGTTTCCTCTCCAAATACCCTCCCCCCACCCTACTCCCCAATCCACCCACTCCTGCTTACTGGCCCTGGCATTCCCCTATACTGGGACAAACAATCTTCACAAGACCAAGGGCCTCTCCTCCCATTGATGGCCGACTAGGCCATCCTCTGCTACATATGCAGCTAGAGACACAAGCTCTGGGAGTACTGGTTAGTTCATATTGTTCCTCCTATAGGATTGCAGACACCTTCAGCTCCTTGGGTACTTTCTCTAGCTCCTCCATTGGGGGCCCTGTGTTCCATCCAATAGATGACTGTGAGCATCTACTCCTGTATTTGCCAGGCACTGGCATAGTCTCACAGGAGACACCTATATCAGGGTCCTGTCAGCAAAATCTTGTTGGCATATGCAATAGTGTCTGGGTTTGGTGGTTGTTTATGGGATGGATCCTCAGGTGGGGCAGTGTCTAGATGCTCCATCCTTCTGTCTCAGCTCCGAACTTTGTCTCTGTAACTCCTTCTATGGGTATTAAAATAAACAAATCTTAAAGGCAGTATCAGCATGGTATATATGAAATATATAATATGGTATATATGAAATGCAATTTTATCCAGCCACAATGAAAAATGAAATCATGGTCTGTAGAAAAATACATGGAACTGTAACTCGGCCATAATAAACCAAACCCAGAAAGATAAAATATGTTTTCACATGCCCGTGGAAGTCAAAGAATGAGCTCAAAGGAGTGACATTAGCCCAAACTTCAGGTGAAGAACCAGTTAAAACAGTCCGCTGCCTCCCTTATAAAAAAAAACTATTTATTGATTCTTTGTGAATTTTGTATCATGCACCCCAGTCCTGCTCATCTCCCCATCCCCTCATATCTTTCCTTATCCCTTGCATCCGCCTGCAATAAAACACACAAGCAAACAAAACAAAGCATAGAAAACATCTATCTCATCATGGAAGCTGTAGAGTGTCACAGTGTGTCCCACAATGTGTTCCTCTATCTGTCCACACATCTTTACTTACTTTTTTGTTTGTTTGTTTGTTTGGTTGGTTGGGTTTTTTGTTTGTTTGTTTGTTTGTTTGTTTGTTTGTTTTGGGAGGGGTGAGACAGGGTTTCTCTGTATAGCCCTGGCTGTCCTGGAATTCACTTTGTAGACCAGGCTGGCCTCGAACTCAGAAATCCACCTGCCTCTGCCTCCCAAGTGCTGGGATTAAAGGCATGCCCCACCACCACCTGGCACATCTTTACTTGTAAATATTCATTGCAATGAGTCTTTGGTCTGGCTCGAGATCTCTGTCTTCTGTGACACCATCAGTATTGGGTCCTCATTGGATCTCCTTCCATTTATCCTGCTGTTGCCATGGAGATCTGTAGCACTGGGTCATCAGGACTAGTACTTTCATGTGTCCCAACCATTCTCAGATGATATAAATCTTGGGGTGGGCCCACCATTGCAACCGGGAGACACTCAGTGGGAGGACATCTTGTCCTCACGCTATCCCCATCCTAAAAGGACCTCATTCTCTCCTGCTTCCTCTCTTCCTCCATCCAACCTGGAAGTCCCTCCTACTCACCCAGTGATTGACTCCTTTATTCATTAGGGGATTGGTTCACAAGAAGTCACCCTGAGTACCTGAGTATGTGTGACTCACTCCTTGTCTGCAACCCCTCCCAGAAGAGCAGAATTAGCATCAAAATAAAAACAGCACGAGGCCCATTCACAACACTACACCTTGCCACTTATGGTAGTTGGGAAAGCTGCCCACATGGTCATGAGCTAGCCCTTCCCCCTCACCAGCTGTGACACTCAGGAGAGCAGGCCTTGCACTTTGCATAGACAGCACGGAGGAGCTGTCCCTAGTGGTAGTGTTGGGGTGCAAGTGAGCCGGCCCTGAGGCCAAGAGTTTAGGAGAGCTGGCCTAGCCATTTGTTTGCTATGACATGGCATGGGTGTGTGTGTGTGTGGGGGGGGTGATGCCTTGCTCCATTGTCTCTCACCACCTACAGCAGTGAGGAGAGCTGACCCTGAGGTCCAGGGCTTTGAGATGCATCTAATAATGCAGCTAATGGCTCATGCTCTTAAAACACCACTCAAGAGTCTTTGAACCGTTGCAGTTTAAATGAATATTACAATTTAACATTTTCTCTTACTTTTACTTATTCTTTTCCTTCATTTTTATTTTACACCTATGGGAGTTCTGCCTGCATTATGTTGGTGTGCCACATGCATGCAGTGCCCACAGAGGCCAGAAGGGAGCATTGAATCCCCTGGGACTGGAGTTGCAAATGGTAATTACAAAATTACCGAATGGTTGATGGGAATGGAACCCAAGTCCTCTTGAAGAACAGCCAATGCTCTTAACCACTGAGTCATCTCCCCACCCCTTCCATGATGGTCTAAATTGATCAACACAGACATGCATAGAAGAATATGCTACCTCTGTGGAACTAACTCTTATGTCTGAACATTTTTCCACAACCAGATTTCTTACACAAACCCTTCTTTTGTCATCCTCTGAACTTCTGAACTTTGTTCATCTTATTTATGCAGAGTGTGTGTGGGGGGGTACTCACGTATGGAGGTCAGAGGGCAATTTGCAGGAGTCAGCTCTCTCCTTTCATCATGTGTGGGGGGGTACTCATGTATGGAGGTCAGAGGGCAACTTGCAGGAGTCAGCTCTCTCCTTTCATCATGTGAGTCCTGGGAATTGAACTCAGGCCAGGAAGGCTTGGTGACAAGTGCTTTAGCTTACTGAGCCATCTTGCTGACCCCATTCGTTTATTCCTCAGCTTCAGTCACCAACATAGAAGAGTTACCTTCTCTTGGTGACTTTCTGTTTTAATTCATTTTAAAGAGGTCAAACGTGTCCAATTTCAAATGTTTCCTTCTCAGAGAGAGTCAATATTCTGGTCCCACACATGTGAAGCCAGCCACAGGGGGCCTTAGAGCAGCAATTCACCTCAGGCCTGCTCACTAAATTGCTGGATGTTTATAGAGGCTGGTGGGGGGCCAGGGTGCTTTAGGGATCTCAGCTGTCTCTTGGCAGGAGAGCCAGCTGAGAGCTCCAGGCTCCAGAGGAGGCTGGCAGTCTGGTCCCTTTTATGACAACTGGCTTCTCACCAGGCAAAGGTGGAGCTGCCTGCCATGGCCGGGATTCTTCTTTCTGCACTACTGCGGAGGGAGAGAGCGGGCCCCAGTGTCCTCAGAAGAAACAGCTATTTTTAAAACATGATTTAATCTTGACCTCATAACTTAAAATCTTTCGGGATAGTTCAGAATGTGCATAGCATAGTAAGTCACAGGGTAGACTGTGATTTATGGATATATAAATATATTCATATAAATATAGTGAAGAGATTCATTCTTTAAATATGTGTGTGTGTGTGTGTGTGTGTGTGCGTGCATGTGTGCGTGCATGTGTGTGTGTGTGTGTGTGTGTGTGTGTGTGTGTGTGTATAAAATGTGCGTGCATAGTTCACAGTGTTGGGAATTGAAATTAGGGCCTCAAACATGCTAGGCAAGAACTTTGCAGCTCATCTGTATTCTCAGTCCAAGAAAGAAAAATGTTTTCTTTTAGGATTTTTTTTTGGGGGGGGGGGTTTCGAGACAGGGTTTCTCTGTGTAGCCCTGGCTGTCCTGGACTCACTTTGTAGACCAGGCTGGCCTTGAACTCAGAAATCCTCCTGCCTCTGCCTCCCGAGTGCTGGGATTAAAGGTGTGCGCTACCACGCCCAGCTAGGATTTTTTTTTTGTTTGTTTGTTTGTTTGTTTTTGTTTTGTTTTTCGAGACAGGGTTTCTCTGTATAGCCCTGGCTGTCCTGGAACTCACTTTGTAGACCAGGCTGGCCTCGAACTCAGAAATCGCCTGCCTCTGCCTCCAGAGTGCTGGGATTAAAGGCGTGTGCCACCACGCCCGGCTATTAGGATTGTTTTTTTTAATTAAACATTTGTATCCTACTGGTCTATTGTAAGATCAAACCAGAAAGACCCATACTCCAAACACGGGCTGTTCGCGCACCCCAAGAATCACGAAAGACCATCTTGATGCAAACTGCAAGAGGATTTTTAATCGGAGCTCCAGAACGACCCAGTATCTCACACAGGAGACTGGGGTCTAGATTGACCTACAATTAGGCTCCATTCCCATCACAAAAGGAGACAACCCCGACTTACCACCAGCCATCAGGGCCATCTCCATATCAAAAAGCATGACTCCAAGCAGTCGCTCAAGAAAGGCTCCTCTGGGTCACAATCTCCATTAACTCCTCCAGGGCCATAGGGTCTGCCCCGTGGTCAGGAGGAGCCAGTGAAAACACCACTGGCATTTCAGAGATAATTCTGTCAATACCCATCTCCATCTCCATCTGCCCAAGTGGCCAGGCTTGCAGTCTCCTATCTCTGTTCAACTGTTCAAATTGTGGCCTGGGACTGAGACCTGAAAGAGAGTTAAGGATGAGAGTGGATGTGGAATGCACAAGCTTACAGTGTATCTGTGTGTTCATAAGATCTTTTTATTTTTTAAAGAATTATTTATTTTAGGTATATGAGTACACTGTAGCTGTCTTCAAACACACCAGAAGAGGGCATCAGATCCCTTTACAAATGGTTGTGAGCCACCATGTGGTTGCTGGAAATTGAACACAGGACCTCTGGAAGAGTAGTCAGTGCTCTTAATCCTTTTTTTTTTTTTTTTTTTTTTTTTTTTCAGATCTCATTACGGATGGTTGTGAGCCACCATGTGGTTGCTGGTATTTGAACTCTGGACCTTAGAAAGAGCAGTCGGCACTCCTAACCACTGAGCCATCTCGCCAGCCCTTAATCCTTAAGGCCAGCCCCTCTGGCGTTAGCCAGAGCCAGACTTTTGCTACTTAAAGAGGTTAGCAGCAGAGCCGGGCGTGGTGGCGCACGCCTTTAATCCCAGCGCTCGGGAGGCAGAGGCAGGCGGATTTCTGAGTTCGAGGCCAGCCTGGTCTACAAAGTGAGTTCCAGGACAGCCAAGTCTACAGAGAAACCCTGTCTCAAAAAACCAAAGAAAAGAAAAAAAGAGGTTAGCAGCAGAAGGAGATGTGGACAGCTATAAATCCCCGGGCAGGATCTGTATGCTCCAAAGGAGCAGTTTCTCATTCCCACTCGTGGGTACTGAAGCCTGAAATAATTGGTCTCTCAAATGAAGTAAGACTTCAACATCCAAACTAATCAGATCAAGCATGGAACTCTATTAGCCAGGTCTGGGAAAACGGAAGGGCTTGAGGCATGTGTTCAGAACATCACGGGGCCACCAGTAAAATCGGACTTTAGAAGTATCAGTGGCTTGCCGGGAGTGGTGGCACACGCCTTTAATCCCAGCACTCGGGAGGCAGAGGCAGGCGGATTTCTGAGTTCGAGGCCAGCCTGGTCTACAGAGTGAGCTCCAGGACAGTTTGGATCCTTATCCAAACAAACCCGCTTTATTAAAAACAATATGAGGAGCGACGGCTCAGTAGTTAGGAGCAATAGGCTGCTCTTGCAAGGGACTTAAGTTTAGCTCCCAGCATCCACACTGGGGTCACAAGCACCTCTAACTCCAACTCTGAGGATACAGCCCCCCCAGCATATGCTGTGCGTATTCACAAAGCCACACACACACACACACACACACACACACACACACACACACACACTCTCGCGCGTGTGTGTGCATAAATACAAATAAAAATAAATCTATAAAGTAAAACAAAATAAAAACTGAGAAGCAGGGTGATTTGAAGCTGACGAGGTGTTGAGAGGACTTTGGGTTGGCATGGCTTTATGATAGTGTGGGGCTTTTGTATATGAATATTACACTTATAAGACACTCGTTCTAAAATATCTGCATGAAATGTTATTTTGACTGGCATTTGCTTCTATATAATCCATGGTGTCAGGAGACAAAGGCAGATTTATAAAAGAGACAAGAATGTACCTGGGTTTGTGATTGGTGTAGTGACATAATTTTTTTACATTCCACTTCATGGTTGTAATTTGTTTCCTTTGGTATGTGTTTGAAATTATCCATAATAAAAGTAGAGTTTTCAGCAAGAAATAAAAAAAAAAAAACCCAATCAATAAATGGACTAAAGCAGCTACAGACAGTGCTCATAGGATGAAATACAAACAGCCAAAAATATTCAACCCCACTAGCCTTCAGAGAAATGCAAATAAAATCTACACTGAGATTCCACCTCACCCCAGTCAGAATAGCAGCCACCAAGAAAACGACAGCCAGTGCTGTCAGGGAGGTTGACAAAAAGGGACCCTTATGTGCTGCAGATGGGAATGTGAACTTGCCTGGCAATTGCAGAAATCAGCATGGAGGTTTCTCAAAGACCTGGAGTCAGACCTACTGTCTGACAAAACAGTGCCACAGCTGGCCATGCACCTTAACATACACCAGGCACACTTGAACATCAGCCTTCTCCATAACCTACCCACAATAGCCCAGTAATGGGACCAGACAGTGTCTAGCAACAGGGGAATGGATAGCAAGAATGTGGTGCATATGCACTACCGATGTTTTCCAGCCATAATGCAGAAAAAGTTATGTCACTGGTAGGAAAGCAATACAATTGGCGATAATAGTACTAATTAAATTAAGCCAGTCTCAAAAAAAAATACAAATAGTAGCTTTTTTTTAATCTCACTTGTGATTCTCAAAGTTTACATAGCTACAGGAAATCATATCAGCATATATAGCAAGAAAGTAGAAAAAAACAGATCAGTAGTGGGAGGGGGAGGTTGGAGGGGCACCTGTGCATTTGTATGACAATGTTTTATGTAACACAGTGCCATTAACAGTGAACAAACGCAATAGAAAAAACTGGTTATTAAAAACGTATTTAATGGCTAATACCCAGTAGCTAGCTTCCTCAGAGGGTCTGGCAGAATCCAACACAAAACAAGGTTGAAAGGACCTATGAGCCTCTGCTGTGGTTTCATATCTGAGGAAATGTCAACAGAAGAGAAATGACTCAGTAGGCAACTCACTTGCAAGGCCGGCCTGCTGACCTCAGCTGACCCTGGAACCCACAGAAGGGAGAAATGACTTCTGAAAGGTGTCTTCTGACCTCCACATGTGCACTATGACATGCATAACCACACTTACACATAAACCTGCGTGTGCACCCAAGTCCAGGTCAGTACACCTATACACATACACTTATTAAAGAAGCCAGCTATAGCCTCATTAAATGTCAGGATGTCACACACATAGCACCTCACCATTCTGGAACAGTATTTAACCAAAAGCACTCAGTACTGTTCAATTTTTCTTTTACAATAGATGTCCTGGGCGAAGCAGTGACGAAGACCATTGCCCATCCTCTCTCTTATTTAGTGTGAGTGTGTGTGTGTGTGTGTGTGTGTGTGTGTACCAGAATGGTGAACTGCTATGTGCATGACATCCTAACAAGTACTTGGTGAGGTCTACTCTCTTTCCCCTTCATTTTACTTCTGCTGGCCAAGGCATCAGTGCTGGAGAACACTTCACTAGGATCTATCATTTAAAAATAAGTGTGTGTGCATGCCTGCATAAAGGTTGTAGCTGGCTTCTTTAGTAATTGTATATGTACTGGTGTACTGACCTGGATTCATGTGCAAATCAGAGGTTGTCTTTAGAAGTCTTCTGTGGCTTTCTGTCTAATTTTAAAGACAACATCTCTCACTGAATGGAATTCATCCTTTGGACTAGACTGGAGGTCTGTGAGCCAGAACATAGATCAGACACTGAATATTTCATTTAAAAGGCCTTGTCACAGTCATGGGAGATGTTATCCCGCTGGTATATTAATATTATCAATAAGGCATCCCAGGACCTTATGCTGTAAGAACTTTTGGCAACTGTAATGAAGTGGCTTATAAAACGAGGGCTTATTGTGTCTGTTCTAGAAGCTTACAGTTCTTAATCAGGGTTGGTCCCTTCTGTGGCCTGTGAAGGAAGGAAATGTGCCCCATGGGACTGTAGCTGGTAGAGGTTGGCTAACAGTCTTCAGTGTTCATTGGTGTATAGGCATGGCCTTTCTTCAGAGTCAGATGGCACGCTCTCTTGTATGCATCTGTCTCCAGACTTCATTTTGATAGACACCAGTCATCACTATGCAGTCTAATACCTTTATAGTCGGAGTTAAATTTCTAGTGTTGTGATAAACTAACCTGACAAAAGGCAACTTAGGAGGGGAAGGTTTATTTGTCTCATAATTCCAGGTTGCGATCCATTGCTGAGGGAAAGTCAAGGCAGCAGGAACGTGAAGCAACTGGTCACATCACATCCACAGCCAGAAGCAACGAGAATGGATACACACATACTTCCTTCCTTTTGCTCAGCTCAGTTTCTCTGGTCTTATGCTTTAGAACTCTCACTTAAAAGAAATGATATATAAAACTGTGGGGGAGGTCTCCAGAAACACCATGGACAGCAGAGGGTCCAACCTTGTGAGGAAAGAAGGAAGTCCAGTTCAACACGACTCAGTAGCCGGTACCTTATTTCAGGCATATTTGAACACAGTCTTTTATAGTTCTAGGGAATGGTATTACCCACAGTGGGCTAAGTTGTTCCACATAAATTAACTTTAGTTAAGACAATCCCCCACAGACAAGCCCACAGGCCAACCCAATGTAGACAGGGCCTCACTGAGACTCCCTCCCAGGTGATGCCAAGTTGTGTCAAGTAGACAAAGCTAAACATCACAATAAACTTAACTACAGCATGACAATCAACACACTATCTCCCAACACTCACTAAAGGGCACCCTTAGCCACAGGCTAAGATGCTAGGTGTTAGGATTTCAGCACACAGATGGGGAGAGACATGATTCAACCATGGTGCTGATCTCCCTGTCCCTACTTAGGGCAGCTACACTAGCTTTCCAGACAGGTTCCTGGGTTACAAGGTCTCAAATCTCCTGGTTTGCCAGTGGTCGCCAAAATAACCCATCCCCCTTGCTCCTGGCGCTTTCTCAGCACTGCTAGGATTAATGACACCTGCTCTGGCTTTAGGTGGCCTAGTTTGTGGCTATTACCATCATATCACTGTGACGGTGCTCTCAGGTCACTCTTCCTTCAAAGCATACTCCAAAAGGCTGAAGACATTCTCCGTGCAAGCATATACAGTCTTTTGACCAAGTCTTACAGGCTATTTGGTTCCCTGGTTGCTCGCTCCTCTCAGGAATATTGTATAGGTTTCCACAGCCCACAGAGGTAGAAAGTGACAAGGATCCATCCTACGTTGCCCTTCAATTCCTCTCCTAGCACTGGTTAAGTTTTCCATCTCTCCTTCAAGGCACAATTCTTATTTCAAAGTCAACCAGCACATTTTTCTCTGAGAGTCTTCATCTTGATATTTGAAGAACTTGTGGTTACCGAAGTTTATTGTTCTATTTTTCTGAGGAGTTGGGGGCTCTTCTCAAATAGGATCTCTGATAGACTCGGTAGGAGTCATGATTTCCCACAATTCACCTGTAAGGCAGGGTTCAGTAGCCATCAGTTATAGAAGACTTATGTTCACATCAGTGTCCTTGCTGTTTTTGAGTCTGAGACTAGGCAAACAAAGACCTCGCTGTACTCTTCCAGATGCATCAACTTCTGACTAGTTTGATATGGGGTAAATTAGACTAAGCAGCCAGTAAACACTAGCTATCATCATTACTATTATTACATTAAATCCAAGCGGCCCTCTTTCTGTTGAAGGAACAAGGATAACTCCTTTGATCTTATCTGTCTTTTGTTCATGAACAAAGAATTTCCTCTTTCCAAACTCATGTTCAGGTCAACATCAGCCTGTGGAAAACTGCTGGTGCTTCTCCCAGAGGCTAGAACAGGTCTGCTAAGTATCTTCAGCATTTGGAAGATAAAGGTGTATCATTCAGTTATTACATTTCCTAGTTACTCTCTCTTCAACCTTCAACATATAATACAAGTAGCTCAATAATTTCAACACATATAGCTAAGCCTCTACATTAGAACTATCTGTAAGAAACTGTGGCTGGAAGGATAGAGGGCTCTTCCTCCGATGGAGGGCCATGTCTTGGAAAGCCTCACACAGTAACAAGGTCCTCAGACTGTAACAAGGCTAGAATTCTCACTGCGTGGTAGAAAGCCTATTGCCATGGTTTCTGACACAGTTGTGATGGTTAATCTTTATTGTCGACATGACTGGGTTTAGAATCACAGTGGAAACACATCTACAAGGTTTAACTGAAGACAGAATGGGGGGCGGGGAGGGTGTCCCTGCAAGACTCATGGCTGGCAGCAAAATGATCTGCTTAGAGGCAAGAAGAAACACTCAGCTCATCTTGACTTCGCTAGGCTGGATCAGACTTCTGGAGTCTGATACCAGGCAGTTATTTTAGACATAGTTAAATACATTATGATCTTGGAAAAAAAGTTTCCTGGCAACGACCAACTTTTTTTCAACAACTCTTTTCCAAAGTACATGTGACTTCTACAATGAGCGTGCATTTTATAGCTTAATGGCCTAAGATCTCTGATCAAAACAGCATAGAAGTCAGCAGGTTATAAAGTACATGTGACATTTCCCCTAAGGATGGGTTCCATTGATGAGTCCGGGATAAACATTCTGGGTGAGGTCTGGCTCTACAGATAGCAGAAGTCACCAGGTCATTAACAACATTCACTCCCAGCAGGTGGAAAGCAGGTATTGGTGTCCTCCCCTGAGGAGACAACCTTGCATAATTAGCATCCCTTTCTCCAGTAGGTAGCACTTCTGCAAGGGAAGATCTACTTAAATACGAGTGGCCCCACTTCATGGGTTTGAATTTTAAACTGCTTACAAAGGAGCATTTCTCTCCCTGGGCTTCCTGGCTGTGGATATGACATGACCAGTCCCATCACACCCTGCTGCCGTGCACTCCTCCATCACACCCTGCTGCTGTGCCCTCCTCCATCACACCCTGCTGCCGTGCCCTCCTCCATCACACCCTGCTGCCGTGCCATCCTGGCCAGGGTGGATTGCATTTTCTTTTTCTTTTCTTTTTGTAATTTTTATTAGATATTTTCTTTATTTACATTTCAAATGTTATCCCCTTTCCTAGTTTCCCCCTCCGAAAATCCCCTATCCTCTACCCCTGCTCCCCAACCCACCCACTCCCACTTCCTGGCCCTGGCATTCCCCTATACTGGGACATAGAACTTTCACAGGACCAAGGTCCTCTCCTCCCATTGATGACCGACTAGGCCATCCTCTGCTACATATGCAGCTAGAGCCACGAGTCCCTCCATGTGTTTTCTTTGATTAGTGGTTTAGTCCCAGGGAGCTCTGGGATTACTGGTTAGTTCATATTGTTGTTCCTCCTATAGGGCTGCAAACCCCTTCAGTTCCTTGGGTACTTTCTCTAGCTCCTTCATTGGGGACCCTGTGCTCCGTCTAATGGATGACTGTGAGTATCCACTTCTGTATTAGTCAGGCACTGGCAGAGCCTCTCAGGAGACAGCTATATCAGGCTTCTGTCAGCAAGCTCTTGTTGGCATTTGCAATAGTATCTGGGTTTGGTGGTTGTATATGGGATGGATCCCCAGGTGGGGCAGTCTCTGGATGGTCCATCCTTCAGTCTTTGCTCTGAACTTTGTCTCTGTAAGTCCTTCCATGGGTATTTTGTTCTCCCTTCTAAGAAGGACCAAAGTAACCACACTTTGGTCTTCCTTCTTCTTGAGTTTCATCTGTTTTGCAAATTGTATCTTGGGTATTCTGAGTTTCTGGGCTAATATCCACTTATCAGTGAGTGCATAACATGTGTGTTCTTTTGTGATGGGGTTACCTCACTCAGGATGATATCCTCCAGATCCATCCATTTGCCCAAGAATTTCATGAATCCATTGTGCATTTTCTAAAGGTCAAAACAGACCTCTCCTCCCTGAAGATGCTTTCCTCAAGTGTTTTTCTCACAGGAGTGAGGTAAGTATACCAATATACAGGAGTAGAGGCAAAAATGGGAAACATAACATTCCCCCTTTATGGCTCTTTGGAAAGGCCACAAGGTGTAAGCAGGAAGGGAGTGGGGATCTAGCAATATGAAAAGCTCAAAACGAAGCTCTCATTTTTCAAAAACAATAAAAAGAAAAATAAAAAGAAAGGAAGGAAGAGAGAGAGAGAAAGAGAGAAGGAAGGAAGGAAGGAAGAAAGGAAGGAAGGAAGGAAGGAAGAAAGAAAGAAAGAAAGAAAGAAAGAAAGAAAGAAAGAAAGAAAGAAAGAAAGAAAGAGAAAGACAAGTCACATATTTTCCCACTACGTGTAAAGAACATGGAGTTCACACAAAGCATCAATGGACACGCTGGCGGTTGTTTGTGGTTTGATGGATTGGTTTCAACTCAAACACTGGAGCCTCCTTGAGGCTTTTGCGAACTGAAGGAAGTCACACTGCTCAGTTCATCGTTGCAGTGACCAGCTGAAGCTTGTTTTCCCCTCGGCAGAACCTTTCTTTGTCCAACTAAGCAAGCCTGAGTTTATGCCCACAGGGTGTGGCACAAAGCACGTGACACTGGTCAATCTGTTCCTATTGAATGAAGGGAGGTTTTGCCAGTTAAAAGCTGGGGATACTTTTTTACTTTTTGTGAATCCACGCCGCATTTTTTTATTCCCTTAAAGGAGCGGGAATAGAAAGAAAAAATTTGTATGAAACAGTGACTGGAATGTGTGTTCGTGAGCTGAAGGACCAGGACATGGGAGGCTGGGGAGCCACATGCCAGGCTGCTTTTCCTAAAGCTTCCCAGGCACTGTCTCACACACTTGGTCTCTGGTCATTTCCTAAGTCTTGACACAACACCACAAAGCATGAGCTCTAAAACCTCTACTCTAAAAATAAGGCCTTTTTTGGTTTTCAGAAAAATATGTCCATTTTATTTTTTTCAGAAAACAATATTACAATTTAGTGTGTGCATGTTTTTTGTGTGTGTGTTTGCACATGTATAGAGGTCAAAGGACTGTTTGAGTCAGTTCTCTTCTTCCACTACGTAGGTCTCAGGGATCAGACTCGGGTGTTCAGGTTTGGCAGCAAGTACCTTTACACACTGAGCCATCTTTCCAGGCTCTGGACATAACTCTGATATGAAGTAGAATAGTTAACAGCAAAGAAGGCTCAACTCCAGTTCCTGGGACTAAATGAAAACCATAATTTTCTTTGGTCATCCAGATAATATCTTGATGACTGCCTTTAAAACTACCGTGTATGGCACATGTAAGCAAGCCCTCGGGTTCTTTGCCAGACCGTTTTATTGTGTAGTTATCTCAGCATCCACCTTGCTACTGTTGCTGTGCAACTTTAAGGTGTCTGGTACCTGGACTGCCACTTGTAGGGTCAAGAGAGCACAGATGCTGTTCCCATGAATGCAAATGCGATTCAGGCAGGAAGACTGATTATCACCGACAACAAAAAACATTGTGGTAAAGCAAGCAAGCTTCAAGATAAAAGCAGCGTTGGGCTTCGTCCCACAGTGAGGCTTCTCACCAAGGACGGACTCCAAAATCCAGTTCACACTACAAACCTTTATCACCTGTTTGACTTCCTGAAGAGGAATTTGGGGCGGGGAGAATGTAACCTGAAGGACTTTACAAATGTTCTCTATGATAGCATTGTGGAGAAGGGCGCTGCAGATGCTGTCTGTGACTGCATTATGGAGAAGGCACTGCAGATGCTGTCTGTGACTGCATTGTGGAGAAGGCACTGCAGATGCTGTCTGTGACTGCATTGTGGAGAAGGCACTGCAGATGCTGTCTGTGTACTATGCTGCATACATGTACCACCCATTTGTCCAAACCTGCAGATTGTGTACCAAGAGTGGCCACAGCATGAATCCTGGGCTTTGGGGGAGACTGTTGTGTGACTGTAAGCTTATCAATGCATAGGTAGCAAGGTACCAGTCTAGTAGCGATGTTGGAGGCAGAGATAGTTATATAGTAGGCAGAAGTACCTGGAAGATTTATTTCCCTTCTCCCTATTTTTTTCTGTGACCCTAAAACATTACCCTATTAATAGTAAACCCTTGTTTGAGATTCAAGTAGCATACTCTAACAGCAGGTCATTTATTAGTGCAAAACTTCAAACATCTTTACCTATTCATAACATCATACTATATGTTCTTGACACAAATTCAAATAAAATCAGAACTAATATCCAACCAAAGCCTATCCACATGGTTCAGCAAAATGAACCAGGTGAACAATATGAATACACAGTAAATACCACACGCAATGTGAATCCTTTTTGAACCCCAAAGTCGTTGTAGTGTTTTGCACCCCAAAATTACTGTAGTATTTAGTTGGGTTAGTATTTAGTTAGTCACATATGTCTGTAAACATTCTGAGTTGGGAGACACAAGAAATTGAGGCCATGGGCATAGCTGTGAGTATAATTATTTGTTCCTTTATGCCAGCCCATGGCCCCTAATACTAACTCCTTACACTTAACAAACTTTCCCATAGACTCCACTAGGTGTGCTACATTCAAACCACAAATGGACAACTCCTCCAGACTCATCCCTCACAGCTATCTTCGGAATATGTCGTTTGAACAGAAAATCTTCCAACAGGTTCAAAGAGAACCAACAAGCTTCCAAAGCAGCCAGAGTTCTGCTGTGCAGTTAGGTTAACAGGATGTGTGGGCCACTCTCCATAGTCTGGTAGATTAGCGACTATCTATTATGCACCCCTCAGATTGTTGGTGGAGAGATTCTTTTGTGTCCAATGTTAAATCTTGCCTGCATACCTCAGGAAAGAGCTGTTTGGTCCTGGTAGCATATTCAGAGGAGGCTGGCTCTCTGCTGCCAGCTTGTCCAGTTCCGTGGATTTACCGTGTAGGTAGGTCTTTTGCACAGATCAGCTGACCCTGGCACACAGGTCACCAGTGCCAACCAAAGTGTCCTTTCTTCTTCCACATCTACCGACACTTTGAGCAACAAACATACTTTGAAGCAAGAATCTGGAAGTTGGTTTTCTGTCCAACATATTTTCTTTTTTTTTTTTTTTTTTTTTGGTTTTTTTTTTCGAGACAGGGTTTCTCTGTATAGCCCTGGCTGTCCTGGAACTGACTCTGTAGACCAGGCTGGCCTCGAACTCAGAAATCCGCCTGCCTCTGCCTCCCAAGTGCTGGGATTAAAGGCGTGAGCCACCACGCCCGGCTCCAACATATTTTCTTTTTTAAATGGTAGCATTGTTACAGAAAGGATAAAATATGTGTCTACTTGTGGTGGTTTAAATACGCTTGACCCCTGGGAAGTGGTACTATTAGGAGGTGTGGCCTTGTTGGAGGAAGTGTGTCACTGTGTAGGCTGGCTTTGAGAACTCCTGGGACTCAAACTCTGCCCAGTATGTCAGAAACCATCTTCCTGGCTGCTTTTGGATCAAGATGCAG
This sequence comes from Mus minutoides, assembly GCA_902729485.2. NCBI lineage: Eukaryota > Metazoa > Chordata > Mammalia > Rodentia > Muridae > Mus > Mus minutoides. The sequence continues at coordinate 30,712 of LR753091.1, forward strand.
AACTCTCAGCTCCTCCAGCACCATGTCTGCTTGCATGCCACCATGCTTCCTGCCATGATGATAATGGACTGAACCTCTGAAACTGTAAGCCAGCCCCAACTAAATGTTGTCCTTATAAGACTTGCCTTAGCCTGGCGTGGTGGTGCACTCCTTTAATCCCAGCACTCGGGAGGCAGAGGCAGGCAAATTTCTGAGTCCGAGGCCAGCCTGGTCTACGAAGTGAGTTCCAGGACAGCCAGGGCTATACAGAGAAACCCTGTCTCGAAAAACCAAAAAAAAAAAAAAAAAAAAAGACTTGCCTTGGTCATGGTGTCTCTTCACAGCAATGAAGCCCAAAAGAAGACACTAGTAAAATGTAATTTTCATACCTAGGGCTCAATTTATTGACTTTCAATTTTTGACTTTTGATTATTCTTTTTTTTTTTTTTTAAAGATTTATTTTATTATATGTAAGTACACTGTAGCTGTCCTCAGACACTCCAGAAGAGGGAGCCAGATCTCGTTATGGATGGTTGTGAGCCACCATGTGGTTGCTGGGATTTGAACTTATCACCTTTGGAAGAGCAGTCGGGTGCTCTAACCCGCTGAGCCATCTCACCAGCCCCTGATTATTCTTTTGAATAACATTCAACTCTAATTTTTTAACTTCTTATTGACTCTTTGTGATTTTCACATCATGCACCTCAGTCCCACTCATTTCCCCATCCCTTCATATCCACACTTTGGTCTTGCAACGTCCCCCCACTACACTAAAACACACACACAAATTAAACTAAACAAAACAAAAAACCAAAACATACAAAACCTCTCCTCATGGAAGCAGAAGAACATCACAGTGTGTCCCGCCGTCCATCCCGCCGTCCATCCCTCTGTCACACTGGAAAAAGTTGAGTGTGCACAAACAAAAGTACAGTCGGGTGCTTTCTCTAAACCATATAAAACTAACTCAAAATGAATCGCGGATGTAAATATGAGCTAAGACTATAAAATTATTAGAAGAATACATGAGGGAATGGTTTATGACATTAGATTTGGAAATTATTCCTTATGTGACTTCAAAGGCAAAGGCAAAAAAGTAAAGTAAATTGGATTATATTAAAAATTAAATCTTCGGGCTGGTGAGACGGCTCAGCGGGTAAGAGCACCCGACTGCTCTTCTGAAGGTCATGAGTTCAAATCCCAGCAACCACATGGTGGCTTACAACCACCCGTAATGAGATCTGACGCCCTCCTCTGGTGCGTCTGAAGTCAGCTATAGTGTACTTATGAATAATAATAATAAATGAATCCTTGGACCGACCGGAACGAGGAAAAAAAATTAAATCTTCTAAGGATGCAATCATCAGTATGAGAGGGTCTTCCACGGGATGGCAGAAAATATTTGAAAATTGGATCTCTGACAAGGGGTTAATATCCAGCTTCCAGATCAACAACCAGAGTCTAGCAACCTGACCCAGAGCGAGGCAAGGCAGTTGAAGGAAATGTTTCCAGAGGAACTGTAAAACCCTCCGCAAGCCACTGGGTGTTTACAGGACATCATGGGGGAATGCAAATCAAGGAAATCTTCTCACTCACAGGAGAATCACTGTTACTGAAGAAATCACATGCGCTGGGCTGGCAGGGATTCGGGGAAACTGAAGCCTGTGCATAGCCTTGCCGTAGGGGATATAAAGAGAACACAGCTGTTGTGGAAAGCAGCGTGGCAGCTCCTCAAAAAGCAAAAATAGAATTCTCATATTCCATTCCTGAGGATACATCCGAGAGGGCTGAAAGCTAGGAGTCAAAAAATGTGTGTGCCTCCATGTCCAGGCTATCTAAACACCCATTTAGAAAGAAACAAAGAAACAAACAAACAAACAAACAAAGAAACAAAGCAGAGTGACTATGAAAACAGGACAAAGGTACATAATGGAATTCAGTCTTAAAAAGAAGAAATCTGACTCTGGTCCAGTGTGGATGAACCGTGAGGACCTTACACTGAAAGCAATAAGCAGTCGTCACAGGAGGAACAACACCTCGAAGCTATGTTTGTATGGGCTGCCTGGATTAGTCAGATTTCTAGAGATAAAAAGCAGAACTTCAGTTGTCCAGAACAGGAGAGAATTTAACTGACTTGAGGTTTCAGTTTTGCAAGATTAAGATCAAAAGCCAGCTATCTCCAGCAATGTAAATGGACTGGCTCCTGAGTTACATGCTTGGGTAACTCAGCAAAATTGGGTAAGCCAGCAAATGCCCCGGTATTTCACTGCAGTTAAAAAAACCCCAACTACATAGCTCATGGCGTGAGCCCTCCTCGTAGTGGCCCGCCATCTGGCTGTACAGTATTCGTATCTAAGGTTGGCTTGAAACAGGATACAGTTCAAGCCAGAAGCCAGGAAGGTCACAGGAGGAGCAGAGATCCTAGGAACCATCGGAGGTCTCTTCAGTGACCCACCATGCAGGAAATATAGCCACTGCCCCTCTTAAGGATCTGGTCAGAAGCTATGGCTGCTTCATAGCAGACACTGGGTGCCACGGATGCAGACAGGATAATATTCATACGCTGCAGAAGCTCTGTACCAGTGAGAAGATTTCAAGTAAAGAAAAAAAACACTGCTATTCATGTTGTTAAGCTACTTCTGTAATCATGGTCTGATTGCCGAAAAAAGCTTGATCTCTTTGGCTGGTTAAATATCTATTAATGATAGGCCTTTTGTCTCAGTAAACACTACCCAGTTTCCAGAAACCAATCCTTAAAAGACTGCTTTGTACAACTGTTGAAGTCTGTCATTACATGGATTTATTTTGGGCACTGACTGGATCCTGGAGCTCCTGCTAATAGCAGTCAACTAAGGTAATTCCAGCTTAATTTGGCCAATGTTCTAATGGCAGTAAAAATCTGTCACTCATAAGTCATCATGACACTGAGAAAGGAGCTGGCTCTGTGGAGCCACGAAGGCTCAGCAGCCACAGTCCCCATGTTTTCTAATCAGCAGAAAATGCTTTTCATTATTTAGAAAAATGAAAAGGGATTTCTTTTAAATAAATTCTGTTACAGTGAATATCCACACAATAAAATGTGTCTGTTCAGTTCCAGAAGCAGGGATACAAATTTACTGGGAGATATTTTATGCTGTAATTTTGTTTCATGAGTAAATCAACTTTACTATATATTATTTTGTATTTACAGAGTGCTTCTTCGAGATTGTTTTGTTTTGTTTTTCAAGACAGAGTTTCTCTGTATAGCCCTGGCTGTCCCGGAACTCACTTTGTAGACCAGGCTGGCCTCGAACTCAGAAATCCGCCTGCCTCTGCCTCCCGAGAGCTGGGATTAAAGGCGTGTGCCACCACGCCTGGCTCTCTTCGAGAATCTTTAATGTTCTGCAGATCTTCTGTCCCATTGATCTCCATAGCAAGCCTGTGAAGTTCACTGAAGCTCACCCCTAGCCAAACACCTCATAAGAGAAGAATCAATGAAAACTGTATCTAAAGAAACTGTCAGTCAAAGCAGCCAGTGCTAAATCCCAGTGGTTGAGTGCAGGTTTTGCAGGTTTTGTGAGACCCTGTGTTGAATTCCCATCACCATACTAAATAATAATAATAGTAATAGTGATGATGATGATGGTGGTGGTGGTGGTGGTGGTGGTGGTGGTAGTGGTGATGGTATAAGACCTGATAGCTACTGACAGAAAAATTAAGCTGGAATTGATCTGGAAATGTCCACCCTGCTGGCTACACGGTGGCAGAACATGTATTCAGACTGCTAGGGGGACAAATGTCATCAGTGGTCTTATCCAGCTGTGAACCCTGTAAGCTACAATGCCAACCGCTAGGCAATGTGTGCCCTCTGGTTCAGTAGTGTCATGAAGGTACTCAGAAACTCACCACTCTAGGGCAGGATGTGAGACCTACACCACTGCAGGGAACTCACATGTGGCACTGTACACTTTATCAAAAGTCCGTGGCTGGGGAGGGCCTCAGTCACAGGGGAATCTACTATCATTTTTCTAAATGAACATGGTATGGATCTACCTCCTAAATGTTTGTTTGTACCCATAGTTAAGGGCTATGCCAGGACTTCTGCTCTGTAATGGGTTATGGCTAATTTAAAGACTTGTAACTGGTCAATTGCAAAGACCTCATGACTTGATGTCCAGCCCTAAGGGGACACCTACATCATTTTCTCCAAGGCTCAAGGGACCCCGTGACAGAGGGGGAAGAAACAACACCAGAGACAACTAAGGATGTTAGACAAGGTGGGGAGGGCTCTGGGACACGGGGACACGGGGACACGGGGACACGGGGACACGGGGCTTCTAGGCCTGCACAAGATGGAGACCATCAGCATCCCAACATGGGAGAGATATTTATAAGGTCATGCCTGAATTGGAGCCAGCCTGGGCTACAACGGCGAGATTGCCATTTTTTAAGCACTATTTTTTAAATTGATTGATATTCTAAGTACTTTGTTGCATATTATTATATGATTTTTATTATTCTAAGCCACAGCTTTCTCGGTGATTATTTTTAATGAGGCTATTAAGAAAAGTAAAACAGGGGCTGGTGAGATGGCTCAGCGGGTAAGAGCACCCGACTGCTCTTCC
>LR752455.1:0-19723 GCA_902729485.2 Mus minutoides
AGAGGCATGTGTGTGGCTGCCTCTCTGAGGGGGTCTTACCTTCAGCAGAGGGAAAGGGGTCAGAAGGCTGGCATCAAGCTCTTCAACATAGAGGAGAAGTTCCAGCAGGTGAATGTCCACCCTGGTCAGCCTATTACCTACAAGGTAGTCTTGACCATGGCTCTTCAACACCTGCAAAATGAAAGGAGACTGATTATGATCACAAAGAGTTGAGCTGGGGCCCTCACTCTCCAAGTCTCTCAAGGGGACTCTCTGCCTTTGCTTGGCAGGTATAGAAGTACAGACATTCTCTAGGCCTATGATGCAAGAGGGAACATGAGAAGTCAGCTGTGTGACCTCTTTAAAGGCCTGTTATTGCCACATTTCCAGACCTTTCATACCATCTCCCTTACATATATTTTCCGCATTTGATAAGCACTTAGCCCCTGACACAATATGGTTCTCCTCCTTGTGTATGAAAATGATGGAGCACTGAAATTTCAGGACATTCCTCTCTCTGTCCTCTCTGTTTAGTCTTTCATAGGCAAAGGCTTCACCTTCAGGCCAGCATCATTCACCCCAGAGAACATCCAGTGTCTGCCTTTCTCCTTTATCTGCCTTCCTCATTTCTCTGGAATCTAAACTCCAGCATTGGCTCTGACTCCTAACTTCACTGGTCATGACTGACATGCTAAATTGTACAAGGGGAACAGAAAAAACCTCTGTCAGGAATTTCACCTGCTGAGTGTTGGACTGATGGAGATATGAGTGGACAGATGAACATGGGAGATAACGTTAACACCACAGGGTGTTAATTTTGCAATCCTTCTAGCATCTATGTATTTTCCATTTATTTAACATTTATTTCAATATTTCTGATTGTGTGAAGTTTGAATAATAACACTGTCCTGGTTGAGAAATATGTGATTTGCATACATACGAAAATCACAGATAACCAAAATAAAAACAACATACTACACCATGAGATACAAATAAAGGTCCTCTAAAGGCTCTGTGGTCACCGTATCATGCTGTACACACACACACACACACACACACACACACACACACACACACACATATATATATATATATATATATATATATATATATATATATATATACATGAATATATATACATGTATATACTTTATGATATATATATATATATATACATACAGAAGAAAAACTTATACATTTATATATACATATATATACAGTATTATATATATATATATATATATATATATATACACACACACACACACATACATACATTCAGAGGAAAAATTATCACTGCCACATTCAAAAACAAACAGAAGCCAGGTGTGGTGGCATACACGTTTCATTCCAGCACTCTAAAGATAGAGGCAGGTGGATCTCTGTGAGCTTGAGGCCAGTCTATAGAGAGATTCTGCGTTAAGAAAAGAAAGAAGAAAGGAAAACCCAAGACTAAAACCTAAGACTAAAATCTCCTTCAGAGCCAGCAGTGGTGGCACACGCCTTTAATCCCAGCACTTGGGAGGCAGAGGCAGGTAGATTTCTGAGTTTGAGGCCAGCTTGGTCTACAGAGTGAGTTCCAGGACAGCCAGGGCTATACAGAGAAACCCTGTCTCGAAAAAACAAAACAAACAAACAAACAAAAGAAAAGTGTCCTTTAGTACATGGCTCACGGTGTCCATGGAGGTCATGAATCTCAGGGAGACAATTTCAGCCTTGATGACTGGGCAGTATGTCCTATGAGACAGGCCCTTGACTGTCAGCCCCAGAGGCTTCAGGGAACTGTGAGGACCCGATGGCTCCTAAAGCCCTCCCTGCTTCCACAGAGCAGAGGCAGCAGTGAGCCAACCTTCAGTGATGAATGAAAAATAAGGCAATTCTTTATAAAATGGGTTTTCAAGTCAGGTTCTGTTGGAACTCAGATAGAGTCATGTGAGGAGATTTCTGAGTGCTTGTGGGAAAAATTCTAAGAAACCAAGACAGGAGTCTTGTGACCTCAGTTCCTTGCAAACATGGAATTATTCTTGGATTAAGCTTTTCTGCCCTCCCAGCTGTAGTGAATAGGAGTGAGTTTAGCACAGATTATTCATTACAACTGGCTATTGGTATTTATGTATATGGCTATATGGAAAAACATGTTATTGTCACTTGCAACTTGGCCAGCACATGCAGCTTGCTCTTGTGAGTGTACACTTTGCTCATGGGACTCATCAGTCTCATACTCTGAATAAAGATCTTAATTGCTACTACTCAGCTATTAAAAACAATGAATTCATGAAATTCCTAGGCAAATGGATGGATCTGGAGGGTGTCATCCTGAGTGAGGTAACCCAATCACAAAAGAACTCACATAACATGTACTCACTGATATGTGGATACTAGCCCAGAAACCTAGACTACCCAAGATACAACTTACTAAACACATGAAACTCAAGAAGAATGAAAATCAAAATGTGGACACTTTGCCCCTTCCTAGAATTAAGAACAAAGCACTCATTGAAGGAGTTATAGAGATCAAAGTGAGGAGCTGAATCTAAAGGATGGACCAACCAGTGACTGCAGCAGCCGGGGATCCATCCCATAATCAGCCACCAAACATAGACACGATTGCATATGCCAGCAAGATAGTGCTGAAAGGGCCCTGATATAGCTGTCTCATGGGAGGCTATACCAGTGCCTGGCAAAAACAGAAGTGGATGTTCTCAGTCAGCTATTAGATGGAACACAGGGTTCCCAAGGAAGGAGCTAGAGAAAGTACCCAAGGAGCTGAAGGGGTCTTCAAACCTATAGGTGAAAGAACAACATGAACTAACTAGTACCCCCAGAGCTCATGTCTCTAGTTGCATATATAGAAGAAGATGGCCTAGTTGGCCATCACTGGGAAGAGAGGCCCTTGGTCATGCAGACTTTATATGCCCCAGTACAGGGGAACGCCAGGGCTAATAGGAGGGAGTGGGTGGAGTGGGTAGGGGAGCAGGGTGGGGGGTGGGGGAGGGTTTAGGAGATTTTTAGGAGAACATGTGAAATGTAAATGAAGAAAATATCTAATAAAAATGGAAAAAAATCTTAATTGCATGAGACTTTAGTTCACCTCGTTCATGGACGCCATTCTCCCAGGCCCCATCTCCTCTAGAACAGAAAACCGGGTTCCTAAGGAATTTGTAAGATGCCCTCGTCCTCTAGGGTCATAGATTTGGCTCTTATCTTTTACTTGGCAGAAGTTTAAGTCCTTCTGAAGTGTTCTTGGTTTGCCTCCAAAGAGAAGCCCTGACTGAGAGCTTTTGCACTACTGCATGTGCACTACTGCATGTGCACTACTGCATGTGCACTACTGCATGTGCTCTGACCTTCATTTGCTGAATGGGCGTGGTATGCTCTTAAGAGGAGACCCCAAGTCCTCCAGGTCAGTTTTCCTTCACATCTCTTATCAGCCACCTCCTCTCCACCCTCCATCTCTCTCCCTGCTCAGATATTTCCCTCTGTCTTTGTCTTCCTATCCTATCCTCCTGTTCTGAGACTGCTGTTCTCAGGCCTCTCTGTGTAACAGAACGTTTTCCCCATCTGTTGTTCACTGCAGTTTTCTGTGCAAGGGAAGCCCATTGTGTTCTGTAGGATCCAGGCCCTTCTCTGGGGTGGCTCAGCCTTCCACAGGCCCAGTGCTGGTTGTGGCCATGAAGCCTGTTGAATGCTGGATGCTAGACTGACATGAACATCCATTGCTCCTTCCCAGGCCATTTTTACACAGTGCCCTGTGGGGCAGGAGCCGCACAGCAGGCTCATGGACCTGAAGGCCAGTGTAGCAGTAGCCTTTGTCTCCCAGCCTCTGACTTTCTCTTGTCCCTGAAACTCAGTGTGCCCACACTTCAAAGAGCCTACTTACCTTTTCAAAGGCAGGCAAGTAACGGTTTTTGGTCCTGTCTTTGGCCAAGGCAGTCTTGGCTGCTTTTTGGTCTGGGGGACATATTGCCAATTGCAACATCATTTCAGTCAGATCTAAAATACCTTCTGTATACATGTCAATCCTAAAAGACAAAATTATCCAAATTGTCAAGAATCTCCTATTTTACATTTGAAAGTGAAAAGCTGAGAAATTTTCCGTGAATGGTGCTTGCAAAGTTGTTTGTCTCTAGTGGGTCATTATCTCTTATATTGAATAGATATATTAACTTCCCCTTGAACATACTGTTGGTCCTGATACACTTTTAGAATTTTAAAAATCCTTCTCTTATACATTATATCCAGAGCACTGTTACCCCTCCTCCCTGCACTCCTCCCAGTTTTGTTTTGTTTTGTTTAAAAATTTTTATACACACATATGCCCCAACTCAAGCACAAAAAAATACTCACAAATCCATCTAGAGATGCAGTCATAATTGTAGGCATCTCCAAAGATAACCATCAACTCTACAACAGGCTTGTTCTATCCCTGTCTGTCTGTCTGTCTGTCTGTCTACTTATGTACTCACCTCTGTCTGACATTGTTTGTTCAACAAGCATGCTGATATTCTCAGAGCTAACAAACTGCAGTCCCTGTAAGCTCAAGACAAACGTATCTGTTCATCGCCCATTGTACTGCACAGCTTGGAGTCATTTTTGGTCAGTGTTAGAGGTTCTCCATCTATTTATCATGAAGCACATCTGTATGACCTCCACATGCTGCTGACAGACTCTAGGCTTGTTAACATTTGTCAAGACTTATCTTCGTCAATCTACAGAGCAGGTTCCCGAGCAGCCAAGCTATGCAGTGAAGTAGTGAGGAAACAGAAAGCTGGTGATGATGTAATAGAACAAGAGGGCCATGTTCCAAGCCCAGCAAACAGCAGAAAGTTGGCAGCTTTGGCTACAGGTATCTGGCTTTGTAGTCAAGAGAAAGAGACTACTGGGCCAGTTGATGCTGGTTACCTGGAGCTAAGAAATTAGTGGTGATTAAGAAGAGACCAGCATCACTGAGGTGAGAGCTTCTGGGAAGTGTTTTCTGAGAGCACAAAGAAGCTCTGTTCTGGAGCTAGCCAGGGTTGTACCTCATGCTGCAGCTGGACTTCCTAATGTGTAAGAGTCAGCCTGGTCGTAGACCCACCTACGACCAGCCCACCTGCACAACCTGAGAGATGTCATGAGACTTCAGGGTTCCCGCCAAACTCCAGAACACCTGCGCAGAAGACTGGGGGCGGGGTTTCCCTTCCTTTATCCCCAAATGCTTGTCCACCATTAAACAGTCGTTCTAAGCAGAAGCAACCATGTAGCCTCGGAGATCTTCTTTCTCTCCCCCACTCCCTTAGTTTCATTTCAGCTTCGGGCCAATCCTCCAGGAACCCAGTCCACTGCGGGCAGTGGACCCGAACAGATTTGAAGGCATAAAGAGATCATGAAGAGCAGCTGAAGCTTGGCACTGTGAGAGGCAGTGGAAGGCTACCGGTGAAGGTGCAGCCTCGATTGCAGTTGACAGCCCAGAACTGAAGGGGTCATGGCACCTTGAAGAGAGCCAATGAGAGACTACTGGTGAAGCCTAGTTGCAGTGGAAGACTCCAGCTTGTTGGAGATGCCAGTACCATGAATGATCAACAAGAGCAGCAGCAGCCGTGGAGTGGATCAACCAGAGCCTAGAGTGCTACAGAGGGCAGATCTGGAGAAGTGACCCAAGCCCTTTGGAGGAGCAAGGAAGAGCAAGTATAGATCCCAGATTATGAAACATGAACATGTGAAGTTTAAGTTGCAGTAGAGACCCCAAGATGTTTGAGATGCGAGAGCCATGGGATATCTGCTGAGGAAAGCTGCTAACAGGGAGTGGAATCAGCCCAAAAGAAAGAAGTTTGTTGCAGTCAACCAAGATACACAAGGAGTTGGAGATCTAAAGACCACATTGACATCAGCCTTGGAGATGCAGAGTTTGGAGTTTGCCCAGCAGGCTTCCTGTCTTCCTTTGGGGATTACAGTTAAGTGATAAGATGCATGTCAGAAGAGACTTTGAACTTTGGACATTTAACATTGTTGAGAGTGCTGTAGAGTATGGAAGTTGGACTAAATGTATGTTTGATTATGCCATGTGTAGGTTATGTCCCCCCAAAGACTCATGTGTTTATGGGGCCAAGTGGAATGTGATGGTTTGAATATGCTTAGTCCAGGGAGTAGCACTTAGGAAGTGTGACCTTGGTTGGAGTAGGTATGTCATGGGCTTTCAAACCCTCATTCTAGCTGCCTAGAAGCCCATCTTACTCTAGCAGCCTTCAGATGAATATGTAGAACTCTCATATGGTGCTCCTCCTGCACCATGCCTGCCTGGATGCCACCATGTTCCTTCCTTGATGATAATGGACTAACCTCTGAAGCTATAAGCCAACCCCAAATAAATATCCCTATAAGAGTTTTTGATGCTTTCTTTCTTCTCTTTTTCTTTTCTTTCTTTTTCTTTCTTTTTTTTTTTCCGAAACAGGGTTTCTCTGTGTAGCCCTGCCTGTACTGGAACTCACTTTGTATACCAGGATGGCCTCGAACTCAGAAATCACCCTGCCTTTGCCTCCTGAGTGCTGGGATTAAAGGCTTGTGATACCATACCTGGCTTGAGTTGCCCCATTTTAACACCATGGCATTTTTGGCTCCTGAAAGATGGTATTCTGCATTTCAGTACTTCTGTGGCAGTCTAACAATGTCAGCATCTTGCAATATTAGAAGAGGTTGATCCCCTCGTCCCTCCACTTCCTTCTTATCCATGCTGAACCAGGAGCACGTCCCATGAAGTCGTCCCATGAAGTGAACCATGGAACATGTGCCCTGGTGTCTGCTTCATTTACAGAATACAATGCTTGCTCTTTATCCTTTCCTGATCCCCTCACCGCACCATCTATTTTCATGGCTAAATTAGAACCTGGGCTCCTCCTTCATCTACTACTGAATGTCTTGACTGATTCTCCAGTAGAAAATTCCAAATAGTACTGCTAGGAATATTTTATACATGCACTGTTAAAGCCAAGTCTCTATTTCCAATGGGCGTGTCTTCCCCATTAGTGTTGCTAGCTAATTTCACTTTTACCGCTGGGAGCAACTGTGATACTCCCATACTGGTTTTATGAATGAAGAATTCTGCCACAGCAGAATGGGTCCCAGTGTGGGTACTGCCACCAGCCTGGCTGCTTTTGTCCTGAGTTAAAGCTTCAGGTGACACTGGTTCTCAGGAACCAGCCTCTCTTAGGCTCACTGAGTTTGCCAATCCACAGAATGGCTGGCAATTCAGGTTCTGGCTCTGCAGTATCCTTCCTGGATGGAGGAAGCAGTTCCCTAGGACCCTCCTCTAACCTCCATTCCCGTGTCCTTTGTCCTGAGCTGTTGGCTGAGGCCCAGTCACTGAAGCTTGAGCACCTGAGGTCATGATCCCACCAAGCTCAGGAGCGGTGGCCCCTCATGGATGCAGCTGGGTCCCTAGGCTGTGCTTTGAGCACCATCCTCTGCTGCACTCACACTCTCCTGAACCCACCCATCTGCTCTTCCCTCCACTACACTGACTCTGCCAGCCTTGGCCTACGTGTTTATGCCCAGAGCCAGCCTGCTCCTGTACACAAACCCTGCCACTCTCTTGCTTCCAGATCCTTCCCTTGTTTCCCACTGGGGTAATAGCAAGAAATACATCATACAGGGCTCTCTCCTTCATGTCCTTCCCATAGAGGTTATATTTGGTGGCGATGTAGTTGAGAATGGCTCTGCTCTGTGCCAGCTTCATCCCATCAATCTCCACCATGGGCACTTGGTCAAACATCAAATTCCCATCTGTGAAGGATAAAGGGAAAAGGTCTATCCAGTGTCCCAGACGCACTTCTTGGGAGCAGAAAAGTATTCAAGTGTCTGAACATGCAGAGGAAAGATAAGGAGCAGCTGTCTGTTTTTCAAGTGGAATCTCGTTTATTTTAGCCGGTTTCCTCTCTGTCTCACCCATATCATCCTCTTTTGAGCATCTCTCATTCACCTTCATTTCCTTACCATGTACATGTTATATCTCTCATGCATGGTTTTATGTTTACATCCTTGGGTGAATTAAAGAGGTGAGGAGGAACAGCCAAGGACCACCATGCAAACAGAGCTCAGTAGGGAGTCTGAAAGTCTCATTATGCTCATGGAATTAGGGTGTTTCTTATGTAGTGAGCCTCCTTGTTATCCTCCAACCTGTATATGTCAGGGGTTAGTAACTCATCAGATGTTATAATAAAAATACTTGAGAGCCAGGCGTAGTGGCTGATGCCTTTAATCCCAGCACTTGGAAGGCAGAGTCAGGCAGATTTCTGAGTTCGAGGGTAGTCTGGCCTACAAAGTGAGTTCAAGTATAGCCAGGGCTATACAGAGAAACCCTCTCGAAAAACCAAAAAAAAAAAAAAAAGCTTGAGAAAATATCCCAGTTGTTTCTCCATCAATGACTTAATCCCTGGTCACGTGTTTGTGGTTGATGGACAGTGTGAGTAAAACACAGAGGAAGTGAGTGAGCCTGAGTGAACTAGCTCACTCTGATGCAAAAATAATGAGAAAACATTCCCAAGTCACCAGACAAATCCTTGGAGACATCTGACCACGTCCCCATTCGAGCTGATCCCATTTCAGGCCACTCAGGGAGCCCACTACCTACATCAGACCACTCTGCCATTCCGACTATTCCCACCCACCACCTACATCACCTTCAGACAGGCCTTCCCCGAGGCACCTCACTGAGATCACACAGATACTCAATGTTACCTTTTCTTAGCTTTTCCAAATCTTCTGGACTCTGTATGAACTTCTCTTCAAACTGAAAGAAGGAAAATGAAAGCATGCTCATTAGCTCCTTCTGTGTTACTGTAGACCTTTGTACATCAGTTATATCTGTTGGGTACTTCATCTGCAGAATTTAAAACCTCCAGAAGATGCAAAGGAGTCTATTCATGGCCTCTTGGAAATTCAGTAGATTGTTCAGTAGATGGGCATTGAGCATAACCAAGCTGCTCATTCTTGGCTTGTTCCTCCTCTAGAACTCACAATGGCCATGCTTAGGTCCTAAGAAGAGAGTGATCTCCCTGGCAGGCAAGCACTGGGACTTTGTTGAGGTTTGGGCTCTCAGGAAAGCCTGCTAACTCCAGTGAGAACACAATAGAACTTTCCAGATCTCCATCCTGGCACATGGCATAGACCCACTTGGGTTTTGTTTCTTCAGGATTTAGTTTTACTCATTTTAATTGTGCATGTGTGCAAACAGATGGGTGTGTCTTCTACATATGAATACATTCCTCTTAGAGGTCAAGATCATGGAGGCAGGGTGTTAGAGATTCCCTTGGGGCTGGAGTAGCAGGCAGTTATTACCGGTCTTATCTGGGTGCTGCAAACCACAGACGATTGCCTGCATGTTCAGTAAGAACTCTAAACAGCTACACCATTACAGCAGCCCTTTGGTAAAGCTCCTTATGTCTCAGGGCCATTGTTGTGATTTTCTTATATATGTGTGTTTTATGTATGAGTATTAAATGTTTTTGTGTGCACATATCCTATGACAACCCACCATGGCCATTACATATGTTACTGGGACCTGGACCCATGTTTAATCTTTAGGCCCAGCTATCTCTCCAGCCCTCTATAGTAATCTATCACTCCTTTCCTGTTATATTTTAAAGACATTTTCAGTTTTACAAGGTAGAAAATCGGCTTCCACCTTGCTTAGTGAGATAGTTTGCTGATGGTTCCATAACCTGACAGGATCGGGTTGATAGGCAAGGTAATGAGAAGTGTCAGCCACTTTCACAGCCTTCAGAGAGGTACAGGGAGTACAGACTGCAGTCATCACAGATGGGGCTGAATTGTGATGGGCTGGTGGGGGTGAGGTCAATGGTGAGAGTGATGCCAATGGCTGGCCTGCAGGCACATGGCATCTGTAAGGTTTGAGCCAGGCTCTCTAACAGCCCCGCCCACTGCCTTCCCAGTTACTATGGGACTCAGAATAGGAAGGCTTCTGTACAGATGGCCCCATCCCAGCATTCCTCTTGTGCTGCACTCAGCACCCCAGTGGCTAAGCACATATCCCCAATCCACAAAGCTGGCATATGGATTCTGGAGCCAATTGTGTGTTTATTGAAAGCATTCTCCCCCGGGATGGCTCTGGAGTTCATCTCTGTTCTTATGCTCTCCTTCATTCAGAAAGGATCCAGCGGAAGCCCTTCTCTTTTAGCAATGGAGAAGGTGCGATTCCATAACTGAGGTAAACACGTTGCCATGACACTGTGTGAGGACACCAGCGGCTCTCCCGGGATGCCAGTTCATCCTTTAAGCTCCCCAGTCTGCTGCTGTCCTTGGACCTGATCTCCAGTTAGCAGTGTCCTGGGGCATTCCTAACTGCTGAGCTCCCCTGGTGTGACCTGGGAAGTGATTTTCCTCAGAGTTGCCGCTAGAGGGCAGCATTAAAGCCTACCTGCATTTTCTGCTCAAAAGCTTGAAAGGAAAGCATTTAGCTGCTGAATGCTGCTGTCCTCCTCACTTGTGCCACTCACACTGAAAGCTAAGCTCATAGACATGGAGGCTGCCTGAGGATGCGGGCTCTCTCTTATTCACCACTTATACCCTCCCCATAGCCCTGTGTCTGCCATTTGGTAGTCATGGAAACTGATTACTGAGTGCTGTTCTGTTTCAACAGGTTGTTTGTTAACACCTCTTGTATCCGGCCTCTCATTTGTGGTGGGTGTTTTAAATTTAACTCTATTAAGTTTTCTGGTATAGTTTATCCCTTTTAATGTTTTTATACTATATTTGGAAAGGTGTATGTGTGTGTGTGTGCATGTGTGTGTGTTTGTTCATGTGCGTGCATGCACATGTCTGCTCAATTGCCCATGATGGTCAAAGGCACGGGAACCCGCTGGGCTTAGAGTGACAGGTGTGTGAGCAGCCTGTCCCAGTCCTCTGCAAGGACAGTGTGGGATTTTAACCACTGAGCTGCCATTTTAGTCCCTGTCCCTTTAAACCATCTTTATCATGAAAACTTTAGGTTCTCTGTTGTAAAACTACAAGATACAAGCATCTCCATCTGTCAGTCCCCAGCTCCAATACCCCCAGCTGCAGTCCACCCTGCTCTTCTCTGTGCTCATCTTCTCTGAGACCGACTGTAATGTCACACACAGTCCTGTGCTGTCACATGTCCGCAGCACAAACGCCTCACATAACATATGGAGTCGTTTTGAAGGAACAGTGGCTGTCCTAAAGTCACAATATCATACCATAAATCTGTAATAACCAATTAGTGTCACCTAATAACCAGTATTCAAGTTCCTGTTCCCATGTTTCATTATGTAATTTGATTAATCTCAAGAAAGCAATTAATTATTTGAATTTTTTTTCTCCTGAAAAGGTCTTTTAATTGTGAATGCATTCTTCATAGAAAGCACAGTAAAATTTCACTATGTCAAAGATCCATCCCCTTTTTAGTACTAGACAGTTAACCATTAAAGGCAAACTTCCCGAGCTTCTCCTGTCATGGAGTCTCTCAGCTGAGAGAAGTATTTTAAACTGGCTCTGAGGTCCAACTGCAGAACCCTGCACAACCTACCTCCACCCCTGCTGCAGCCAGGAGCCACCTGATGCCCTCCATCCTGCCCCGGGCATTGAAGTAGTGAAGCACCGGCTTCCCGGCCATAGCAGCAACCGTGGTTCTCGGTCTAGGAGAGAAAGGGCAGAGGGATCAGCCCAGGAGCCTGTGCTGTGGGATGTGTTTAGTAATGCACACTGGAGAAGGGCAGTCTGCCCCTCCATGGCTGGCTTGCAGGGAGCTGAGAGAGAGCCTTGCAACTTAATTTCTCACCCAGTGGTGACCACCAACCTGCAGCTGCACCGAATCAGTCTCAGCTGCCCGTAGGGCTTCACCTTGAGGACAGAAGCAGAGTTCCCTGGAACCTACAGTGATTAAAAACCTGGGAGCCGGGCTGGAGGAGATGGCTCAGCAGTTAAGAATCCTTACTGCTCTTCGAGAGGTTCTGAGTTCAAATCCCAGCAACCACATGGTGGCTCACAACCATCTGTAATGAGATCTGATGCCCTCTTGTTTGTGTCTGAAGACGGCTACAATGTACTACTTATATATAATAAAAAAATAAATCTTTAAAAAAAAAAAAAAAAAAAAAAAAAAAAAAAAAAAAAAAAAAAAAAAAAAAAAAAAAAAAAAAAAAAAAAAAAAAAAAAAAAAAAAAAAAAAAAAAAAAAAAAAAGGAAAGCCTGGCATGGAGGCGCAGGCCTTTAATCCCAGCACTAGAGAGGCAGAGGCAGGCGGATTTCTGAATTCAAGGCAAGCCTGGTCTACAAAGTGAGTTCCAGAACAGCCAAAGCTATACAGAGAAACCCTGTCTCAAAAAAAGAAAAACAAAAACAAAAACAAAAAAAGAAGGAAAGGAAAGGAAAGAAAGAAACAAAAAGAAATCAAACCAAACCTGGGAGCCTGTTGAGCCTTGGGTTACAGAGCTGTCCCCGAGGAGATAGGCACAGACCCTCCCTGGTTCTTTGACTCCTGGACCACTTGGTTCAGAAGCTTCTGTTGGCTTTATGTCACCCTGGCTGTGCCAATGCCCAATTCTCGCTGCAGGAGAAGGTCATCTCTTGCTGCTGTTCTGTTTCTCACTATGAGACTCAACTGTGTTTCCTGGAGAGTAGCTGATGTGTCAGCCTCGCATCCCACGGGAAGTGGCCGCCTTCGGTGCGCACCACATGGAGGACAGGTGCTCACTGAGCCTCGGTGAATCACCAAGTTCCATGGTGAGGTGCTGTCCCTCTTGCAAGGAGAAGGGATGATGTCGTCCAGCCCCACGAGGAGGAAACCCTGGCGATTGGGCAGACATGCTGGGTCCCTGCTGCTCAATGACTGTAAGTCAACATCATGGGCCATGGGGAGAGTCTTTAACTTGTCACATGATAGAAAATTTCTGGGTCTGTCTTTTTTAAAGGATTCTATTTTTATTTCTGTGTCTGTGTGTGTGCATGGAAGTATGGACATGCATGTGAGTGAGGGGGGTTGTACTGGCTAGGTTTGTGTCAACTTGACACAGCTGGAGTTATCACAGAGAAAGGAGCTTCAGTTGGGGAAATGCCTCCATGAGATCTAGCTGTGAGGCATTTTCTCAATTAGTGATCAAGGGCCCCTTGTGGGTGGGACCATCTCTGGGCTGGCAGTCTTGGGTTCTATAAGAGAGCAGGCTGAGCAAGCCAGGGAANGTTTGTGTCAACTTGACACAGCTGGAGTTATCACAGAGAAAGGAGCTTCAGTTGGGGAAATGCCTCCATGAGATCTAGCTGTGAGGCATTTTCTCAATTAGTGATCAAGGGCCCCTTGTGGGTGGGACCATCTCTGGGCTGGCAGTCTTGGGTTCTATAAGAGAGCAGGCTGAGCAAGCCAGGGAAAGCAAGCCAGTAAGGAACATCTCTCCATGGCCTCTGCATCAGCTCCTGCTTCCTGACCTGTTTGAGTTCCAGTCCTGACTTCCTTTGGTGATGAACAGCAGTATGGAAGTGTAAGCTGAATAAACTCTTTCCTCCCCAACTTGCTTCTTGGTCATGATGTTTGTGCAGGAATAGAAATCCTGACTAAGACAGGGGTCATGGCTAGAAAAGCTAGAAGACATTATATCCTCTAGAGCTGGAATTATATTGTTGAATGCCACCCGATATGGGTGTGGGGAACTGCCCTCTGTCCTTTCGAAGAGCAATGTGTGCTCCTAACCGCTGAGTCAGCACTACAGCTCTCTATGGGGGTTTCTTGTGTGGAAACTGTGAGTAATTCTGAGGAAGACCTTACTATTAGTTATACATTCTTGCGCATGTGCACATGACTACACTCGGGCAGACATAAGATATAAGGAGTGGGTATTACTGGGAGTGGCTGTAAAAGTCAGAGAGTTCTCAGTTGCTGTTTCGAGGCTATTTGGCACTGGTGGCTTGGGCCAGATGATGATTCTTTGGCTCTGTGACACTACCCTGTGTAATGTCATTTAATGTAGTTCATTAACTGAGCCGACAGCCTGTTTATTCCCCAGTCAGTTCAAACCACCTCTAGACCTTGTCAGATGTCTCTTAGGTGGCAGGCACATGGCTCTCTGCTGAGAACTACTGCTCTAATTTATAGTTCTACTTGGGAGGGACAACACCACAGCAAAGAAAACCTCACACAACCGCCAGGCAAGCTGAGCAGTCAAGTCAGGCAGGGCACATCAGAGGTGTGGTTGTAAAAACCTTCAGGATACACTAAAGAGCCAGGAGGAGCCCAATCACTCAGACTTGGGAACAATTTCAGTTATATTTTTATAGGTGTATGGGTTTTTTTTATCACTTATTTATTTATTGGTGTGGCTGTGAATGAATGTGGGCATAAGCTAACCACTGGGCACATGGAGAGGTCAGAGAGCAGCTTGCTGGAGTCGGTTCTCTCTTGTCACTCTAAGTACTCCAGATTCTCCTCAATTCATCAGCCTTGGAAGCAAGCACCTTTACCCTGAGCTATTTTGCTGACCTTTTTTTTATTTTTAGTTTGTTTTATTTTTTTTTTAAGAGTTGTGACTTAGCCAGGCAGTGGTGGTTCACACCTTTAATCCTAGTACTTGGGAGGCAGAGGCAGTTGGATCTCTGAGTTTGAGGCCAGCCTGGTCTACAGAGTGAGTTCCAGGACAGCCAGGGCTACACAGAGAAACCAAAAGAGTTGTGACTTAAAACTACCTTTTGGTCACAACATTTAACATTATTAGGCAATAAAGACTCTCAACTCTTTGAGATGCATAAACAAGGAGTCAGAGGGAAAATTCCACCAGGAGCCAACTCGTGTCAGTATCTGTCCCTCCGTCATCTCGTCACCTGTAGCTAGGGAATGATCAATGCACACAGCACAGGTGCCCAGGATCAGCACGTACTGTGCAGGCTGTCTGGTGACGGTTTTAGCCTGAGTGTATTTTTTCCTCTCACTATATTTATGTGCCAAAGCCTGTGTGGCTGGATTCTTTATACATAAAAGAGTTCATCTGTGCCAGCTCAACTTATGATGTTCTCCCTTCCTTTTTATGCCCGTTTTCTGGTTTATATACAAATGTATTTCTATTTTTGAAGGAGTACAATAGGAGCTTTATAATCGCCTGCACTGAGCAGTTGCCAAGGCCAGAGGATGATAAAAGCTGGCAGGGAACAGGATAATGGCCTCGTTTGGGCTCTGCTCTGTAAGTCTTAAGTCACAACTCTTTAAGAATTACAGACTCCTTAAAGGACCAGCAGGTTCAGCTCTTGGAATTCAACCTAAGCGCCATCATCTCCTCAGGGCTGGAGGGAGAAGCCTTCCAGACTGAGAAGTCCCCTGACTGTTCTGCTCATGTGGCCTCTGCCTCCTGAGCCAGCATCACCCAGTCTCAGCCCAGATGTCAGCCCTCCTGCCCTCAGATTGCAGCTGCTCCTCCCTGTTGCCTAAAAGCTGCCTGTAGCACATTATAAAGCTCTCTTCTTTTTGTCTTTCTGTTTGTCTTTGTTTTCACCCATGAGCGCTAGCTTACCCTGGACAGCTTCAGTCTGGGGGACGTCCCAGGAACTCTGAGATGCTGAGGCTTACAGGGAAGTCCTTC
Source organism: Mus minutoides (assembly GCA_902729485.2). NCBI lineage: Eukaryota > Metazoa > Chordata > Mammalia > Rodentia > Muridae > Mus > Mus minutoides. The sequence goes on from LR752455.1 coordinate 15,552, forward strand.
GCTCCATCCTCCCCATGCTACAGTCATTGCACAGCATTGGTCAGGCTACTGCCTTTCAGCCTTCCTGGTGACGTGGGCCTTATACATGACATCCATGCTGAGCTGTGTGGCTCTCTCTAACCTCCCAGAGTTAGAGCTGCAGGCTACCCAAGAATCCTAGAGCCTTCTCCATATTTGTGGATGCCTTGAATCTCAGCACAGGATTGCCTACGTAACTGTTGAGGGTCGGAGCTGGCATTCAACCTCGTTCTACAGAAGGATTTTATTCCTGATATCTTCTTACATACTCTTTAGTTTCCAAAGGAAATAAGTAGTTGGCCTCATCCTGGTATATGATGGAATATTCAGTGCACAGGCCTCAGATAATCCACGAGTCACACTTTCTTTCTCCTGCTTCCTTTCTCAGGCTCACCATATAAAAACACAAATTGTGTTAAGTATTTAGATAATAAACTAGTAATAAAGTAACAAATCCTAAGTATGAAACCTGCTACTCTGTTTAACAGAATTATCAAGGTGATGAGAATCCACAAATGATCTAGAAAACCAAACTGAGAATGTGCTTTGGGAGGGTGACCCGGGAGAGTCTGTGGTGAGTTTCACTTCTTAAGTGAGAGGAATCTGCAAGTTCTCTGTGGGTTTGGGAATGCAGTTCAGGAGAAGAACATTGTTGATCTTCATTTTCCCTGAGAGGACAAGCCAGGCCCACTCCTCACTATCCTAAAACCCATGGACATAGATTCCCTGCAAATCCATTAAACCCCACCCTTTGTCTCAGTGACACTGAAGGAGGAGGGGGAAGGAAGGGACAGACAAAGAAGCAGAAGGACAGACAGAGAAGCAGAAGGGGAAAAAAGAGGAGCAGGAGAGGAGGAAGGAAGAGAAGAGAAGAAGAAGGGAAAGAAGAGGAGGGAGGGAGACTGGAGGAGGGGGAGATGGAGTGAGGGAGGGCTGCGGGAGGGAGGGAGAGCTGAAAGAAGGAATAGAGGGGGAGCAATAGGCTGCAACTGGATGTTCAGTCTCAAAGCAATGCATATAAACCAGAACCAAAAGCAGGTAAATCAATGGTAAAGGGCATTGAATATGAACAAAGTCTATTATATACAGGGGTGAGAGTTACATAATAAATCCAGTTATTTTATGCAATCAGTGCATGCTAACTAAATCAAACACTGAAAAACTAGTTTGCAGTGCTGCAGACCTGAGAACAGGTTCCACAGGTTATAAGAGAGAATACTGACCTGGTGAGAGTCCTGGCTTCTCCTCCACTCAGCTCCCAATCCAGCTCCAGAGGAGTATGCACACTGCTTTAGTAAGGCAACAATTCTTACCCAAGGTGTGGGGACCAATAGGGAACAGCCCCTCCCATAGAACGCACGGAGTCCAAGATTCCAGAGTTTCATGATAGACTAGAAAGGTGACAAATCAGGAAGAGAGACTAATGAATCCCCACAACTTCCTGAAAATTTAGAGTCCTCTAATATAGTCAGTCACTGATAAGGTTCCTCCAATCCTGTAAATAATCCTCATACATGCGTCTATAAACAACTCTATAGAAACTTCTTCTTCTTCTTCTTCTTCTTCTTCTTCTTCTTCTTCTTCTTCTTCTTCTTCTTCTTCTTCTTCTTCTTCTTCTTCTTTCTCTTCTTCTTCCTCTCTCTCTCTCTCTGTCTCTCTCTGTCTCTCTCTCTCTCTCTCTCTCTCACACACGCACACACACACACAGGTAGAATTGAGGGATAGGAAGGAAAGAAGGAAAAACCAATTGATAGTCTCAAACAGTATGACCTTCCTTACCTGAGTCAACCCACAGACCTCTCAGCTATCATAACAAAGTTTGACTTTAAACTGCTGAATTTGGGAGATTTTGTTGTTTTGTTTTGTTTTTTGTTTTTTGAGACAGGGTTTCTCTGTGTAGCCCTAGCTGTCACTTTGTAGACCAGGCTGGCCTCGAACTCAGAAATCTGCCTGCCTCTGCCTCCCGAGTGCTGGGATTAAAGGCATGCGCCACCAAAGCCCGGCTGGGAGATGGTTTTTTTAAGGATCCTTAAATTGCAGAATTAATGCATTGTCTCAAATTCAAGGCTAAGTTGAACATAACAGGTCACGCTGCTCCCTGCTTATTTTATCTGATGAAGCTTGTTAATCTTAAAATCCTGTAATAGCATGACATCTGTCTTAATCTTTGTCCTGTTTTGATTTAAAAATCAAGAGCCCAAGGGCAGAAAGGAAGGACAAAACTCACAATTAACTTTATCTGGATGACCATCCACACTATGTCCAGCCTGTTCTAGGTCTCAAGGCAGCCTGTGAGTCCCTGCAGTTACTCCTGTGGGAAAGTTGCTTTGTCACCATTAGCAATGCCATTTCCAAGCTAGCGAGAATTACTGATCCTTGCTGCCAAGTTCAGACATGGCTCTTATCTACAACAAGGCCATCCGCGCTGATTTCACTCACACACCCACAAGCTGATTCGTGATTTTAGTTAATCCTTGGTTCATGAGTCTTGGTTATTAATCATTACCTGATGATCTGGCTGGCCTCAGAGATGCCTGTCACATGCCTGAGGCTGTATACCCTACAAGAGAGCAGGACCGGCCTCTTTTGATCTTGATGTCCACTGCTAATTTCTCTTCAGCTATAGAATTTCATCTTTCAAGGGCCCTTTGCTTTGCTAAAAACAGATGACAACCTAGCCATTCTGTATTTCAAGGTGACAGGCACGTGCAGCAGCACAGGTCCTCAGCCACAGGGATGAATTGTGTTTGAGTACTGCTCATGAAAGAGTCCCTGTCACAGCCTGAGAGCCTATGGCAGAGGAAGAAAGGAAAACTGTGGTGAAAGGAGTGTCCCAGGAGAGCAATGCCAAGACCCAGCAGAGACAACTAGAGATCTACAGAGCACAGCAAGGGCTGAGTCAGGAGTCCTGCTGAGGACTGACTGCCTTTGCCTTAGAGCTGAGTGTATTGTCCCAGGCTGGAAAGGAAGCTCTCAGCTGTCTGCCCGTTCTAAGCCATTTGCCTGTCTGTGGTCATGTGGAGGCCCTGTTCTTCAAGCCTGCTTGCACTGTAGGTTTTTTTCTGCAGTCCAGGCTCCGCACTCATGTTACTTCAGTTGGCACTCCTTCTCTCCATCCTCTTCAGCCTTTTCCTCTCCAACCTCTTCAGCCTTCTTCTCTCTATCCTTTGTGCATGCTGCACTGCCTCCACCAGGTCCCTTTCCAGAAGGTGTGAAGCCCTCATTGAGGCGTTCTCCGGGGCTTGGTTCCAAGTTCCCCTGGCTGGCCAGGTGTGCGCCAGAGAGAGGCTACAATGGGCATGTGACCTACTTCTCTTTAGTGTTGTAGATATGTCCCTGTGCGCAGGTGTAGAAAGGACAGTTGGGTGATTTGTCCCGTGCCACTCCACCAAATTAACAAATGTTCAAGTTCTTTGGTGCAACTCCTGGACTTTATCTGCAATAAAAACTTAATGTGTCCTTCAAATGTGTTCTTTAAAATTACTTGGGCTCCAGAAAAGTTTCACGGGGCTGAGAGTGCCACTTGGTGGCATAGCCTGTTCTGCCATGCTCCAAGAGCCTGGGGCAGAGCCCCATCTCGGAAAAGACAAGTTCAAAGGTATAGACTCCCCAAATACTGTTCCCCAGTATGAAGGTTAATGTGGACACACTTTGTCACACCACTCTGAGGCTGTTTCTCTTTGTCCCTTAAAAGTTAGTGGAAAAAAAAAAACGTTGTGCCTGTGAAGAATGATAGCCATGATTTGTAGCGTGTCTTGGGCCTTGCTGAGAGTAGACCAATCTTAGAGGCCTCAGAGGGCCCAGTAAAAGGACAAAAAAGAACCTAGTTCTGTGTCCTTGCTAAGGAGTGGACCCGTCAAGGCCAGTTTGGGGATGAATACCTGGCCTTGAAGGAATGAGAGTTTTGGTTCCTGAGAACTTGGCTCTTTCCACGAAGAGACTGGAACTATCAGTCCCAAGGTCACTGTGTGCTCCGTCTGAAATGCTTGATCACCCCATCTGTTTCCTTTGTTCAACACTGTGTGATTAGCCTCCTTCTGACTTTGTCCATTATAGGATAGCTTCTGCTGTCTTTGCCCAAGTTCTCCCCTAAACACAATAAATAACATGGATGCACTTCTTTTCTCTTAATTAGTTTTCTTTTATTATTTACA
>LR752455.1:20425-59468 GCA_902729485.2 Mus minutoides
TCTGAAATGCTTGATCACCCCATCTGTTTCCTTTGTTCAACACTGTGTGATTAGCCTCCTTCTGACTTTGTCCATTATAGGATAGCTTCTGCTGTCTTTGCCCAAGTTCTCCCCTAAACACAATAAATAACATGGATGCACTTCTTTTCTCTTAATTAGTTTTCTTTTATTATTTACATCCCAAATGTTGCCCCCAATCAACCCTCCCCTTTGCCTCTGAGAGGGTCCCCCCCCCCCAACACACACACACAAAATGGCTGTACTTCTTTAGTAAGCATTTTTGGCATAAGAAATAGCTTGTGAAAGACTTCCCCATTTCAAATGTATGTATCTCCTTACCTTATGATTTCCTTATCTCTCTCAAAGGACCGTATGACTGAACCCTGAATAATGACCAACTGGGCCGATTCAGGCCCTCCTTGTTGTTTTCAAATAACTTTATTGAAGATATGTGTGTGTATTATATGTATATATATTATATATGTTACATATGTGTATATATGCAAAATAAGCTAAATTAATGCGGTTTCTCCCTCACCATGTAATTTCTCAGGATCATATGCATTAAGAAATATTTGGAGCCAAGTGGTAGTGACGCACACCTTTAGTCCCAGCACTCGGGAGGAAGAGGCAGGCAGATTACTGAGTTCAAGGCCATCCTGGTCTGCAAAGTGAGTTCCAGGACAGCCAGGGCTACACAGAGAAACCCTGTCTCAAAAGAAAGAAAGAAAGAAAGAAAGAAAGAAAGAAAGAAAGAAAGAAAGAAAGAAAGAAAGAAAGAAAGAAAGAAGAAATATTTGGGGCTGGTGAGATGGCTCAGTGGGCTAGAGCACTGACTGCTCTTCTGAAGGTCCTGAGTTCAAATCCCAGCAACCACATGGTGGCTCATAACCACCTGTAATGAGATCTGATGCCCTCTTCTGGTGTGTCTGAAGACAGCTACAGTGTACTTAATTATAATAATAAATAAATCCTTAAAAAAAAAAGAAATATTTGGAGTCTTCCTTTCTATAGTAAAGCCATTCTGGGTTTATATTTATTTCTTATTCTAGATCCAAGACTTCTGCTTTTCTTTCTTTCTTTTCCTTCCTTCATTCCTTCCTCTTTCCTTTCCTTTCTTTCTTTCTTTCTTTCTTTCTTCATTGTTTTAATTCATATAAAACTACTTCAAGGGCCAGGCAGTGGTGGTGTAAGCCTTTAATCCCAGCACTCAGGAGGCAGAGGCAGGCGGATTTCTGAGTTCAAGGCCAGCCTGGTCTACAGAGTGAGTTCCAGGACAGCCAGGGCTATACAGCGAAATCCTGTCTCAAAAAAAACCAAAAACAAAAACAAAAAAACCCTAGTGGTTTGCCTGCATGTGCACATATACACCAGTGTGTGGCAGGTGTACACAGAGGACAGAAGAGGGCTTCAGACACCTGGAACTGAGTTTCACCATGTGGGTGCTGGGAAATGGACTTGAGTCCTCTGCTAGGACAACTGCCCTTCATTGCTGAGCCCTCTCTCCAGATGGAAAGCAACTGCTGCACAGCAGTGGCACAGCCTGCGATCTCAGCCCTGGGAAAGCAGAAACAGGAGGGGCCCATTGAAGGCCAACTGATCCACATAAAGGAGTTCCAGACACCTACAAACTCACAGCAAAGCCCTGTCCCTGGGCTGGAGAGACGGCTCAGCGGTTAAAAGCACTGTCTGCTCTTCTGAAGGTCCTGAGTTCAAATCCCAGCAACCACATGGTGGCTCACAACCATCCATAATGAGATCTGACGCCCTCTTCTGTGGTGTCTGAAGACAGCTACAGTGTACTTACCTATAATAATAAAAAATAAATCTTTAGAGAAGAAAAAACCCTGTCCCCGAGCTAAAAACATAAGTAAGTAGTTTTAAAATGAGGGCCAGAGAGATTGCTGCTGTAGAGGACAAGGAGAGGGTAGTTTCCAGGAGGCTCACAGCTGTCACAATTCCAGCTCCAGGAGATCTAATGCCCGCTTCTACCTCTATGAAAATATGAGAACCTGCATATACAAGCAACATAAATGCACACACACACACACACACACACTAATAATAGTAATAATAATAAGCTAAGGTTGAAACAGAGGGCTGGGGATGCAGCCTAGTGATAGAGCTGTGTGAGGCTATAACTTCATCTTCCTGTATCACAAAATCAATTGAAAAGAATAGCCAGCGTGGCGCAGGATTAGCTTTGCCGTGCATGCATCAATTCAACCGACTCGGTGTCTCATGCTGCTAGAGTTCCTAACTGTACAGGAAGAACCTGGAACTCTGAGTTTGCTGTCTCAGGGCTCACCAACTTTTGCTCACTCCCTTATCGCTGAGCCCAGAGCTTCAGGGGTAAAGTAGAGCTCAGAACACTGCTAGTGTGAGATGTGAATGTATGTCACATGGCACACAAGGCCTCAAGCAGCTAGAGGTAGGATACTTTGTGTGTATGAAGTGCACTGGCAGAGAGGTTTTGGACGTGTCCACAGACTGCAGGAATCTCAGCCTCTGGGACCCTAGAGTGGGAGACAACAGGTCATGGGGAAAAGGGAGTGCTTAGAGTTCTGGAAGTGTCTCTCTTCCAGAGAGAGGCAGAACTTCACGAAAAAGAAATAGTTGTGTCCCTTTAATCCCAGCACTGGGAGGCAGAGGCAGGCGAATTTCTGAGTTCAAGGCCAGCCTGGTCTACAAAGTAAGTTCCAGGACAGCCAGGGCTATACAGAGAAACCCTGTCTCGAAAAACCAACAACAACAAAAAAAAAATTTGAAAGTTATTGAAAGTCAAAGTCCAGGTGATTAGTTCCAGGAAGCAAGAGCACAAAGTTCAAAGTCAATGCGGGGCCTTACAGGGACAGGCTAAAACCAGGCTTGGAAAACACCAGATGTTCGCTGGAATGTTGTTTTAGAAACCTATATGCTGTTTTATAGCATGTCTAACAAACTAGAGAATCTCTGCACGTTTGTGACTTTTATTTTTGAGATAGGGTCTCACTATATAGGCCTGGTTGTGTGACTTTTATTCTTTATCAAGAACTGAGTGTCACTGAATGTCACCAAAAGACAGATGCAGTGGCTATGACTGTGCCAAGCAGTCTGTGTACAGTGTGTTTGCAAAAGAATAACAGGACACACAGATCTCAGAGTTAAAAGAGTAAATTCTAGGCGTGTTGTAGAGTTGGCAGAGGGAAAGGCCAGTGGAAGTTCAGGGTTACTCTCATTATATACTCTTCAGTGGCCTCCTGTGATCATAGCTATGTCTGTCCTCCTCCCAATGGATTTTCACAGGTCCCTGCATGTACGAAAAACAGGTCAAGGAACCATTCCTGAAGCTACAGGTCAATGACTTCAAGCCTGAAATATTTCATGGACCATGGGCGCTGTGTTAAAATGGCACAGGCTTGCCTCTGCCTGGTGAGCATGTGCCTCAGAAGGCATTTGCGATCTGAGAGCGACCAGCGGGGCTCGTAATTCTTACACTGTGGCCTCCCATCTTTGTCCTTCAGAAGCTGTGTGAGTGTCTCCACCTCTAACCCATCTCCCAGCAGTTTTAAAGGCCAGTCTTTGTAGTTTTCAGAAGAATTAGAGTCTAAAAGTAAGAAAACTGATTCCAGAAGAGTGTCTCAGCTGGGTGGCACACGCCTTTAATCCCAGAACTCAGGAGACAGAGGCAGGCATATTTCTGAGTTCGAGGCCAGCCTGGTCTACAGAGTGAGTTCTAGGACAGCCAAGGCTACATAGAAACCCTGTCTGGAAAAACAGAAGAGGAAGAGGAAGAAGAGGAAGAGGAAGAAGAGGAGGAAGAAGAAGAGGAGGAAGAGGAGGAAGAAGAAGAGGAAGAAGAGGAGGAAGAAGAGGAAGAAGAGGAAGAAGAAGGTCTCTGCCCACCACCTACCTCCTCTACCGGAAGACGCCAGCCTGTGGCTCTGGTCACACCTCATGTCTAGCCAGCTTCTGCCAATGCACAGGTTGACATGCTCTGCGGCCATCTACGAATAGAACCACCTCTTTGTTGAAGGTTCATCGGTACAGGGCACTTGGATCTCAACTGCAGATGTGGCACACGAACCAGCACGTGGGCACACGCACTTATATACACAGTCCAGGAAGGCAGCATGAGTAGATCTCATCAAAAATCCAATTGTAGGTCGCCACCCAACCCAACTTAACTACTTTAACATGACACCTAGGCCATTTTTGTTGGGATTAGAGTTTGAGACTGCTTCTATACTATCCAATTTCCCAAATAACTACAGAATTTTAGCATCCCAAGGACAGTATCAACATCTCCAAATGTGCAAATGTTCTATCACCTTTAATCCCCTGTTGCTGTCTTCACCCTAGGTACTTCTCCTTACCTCTGCCCTCTCAGGTCTGAATCCCTCACTTGCTTCCTAGGGTGGTGATATCTGTCATGTTCAAACGCCGGGATCAATTCCGTTTTACTCCTTCCTTCCAATGTGATAATAGCTACATAGGAGCCTACATTCTTCTCAGCAGCCCACAGACCACATACTAAGACACTGTCTCAACAAATGTCAGGAACTGAAATAACCTCTGTATTCTATCTGACCAGGACAGAATGAAGCTGATATCAACAGTAATAGAGACTGAGCTCGGGCATGGTGGCGCACACCTTTGATCCCAGCACTTGGGAGGCAGAGGCAGGCGGATTTTTGAGTTTGAGGCCAGCCTGCTCTACAGAGTGAGTTAAAAAAAAAAAAAAACTGAGCTAAGCACACAAACCAAACTTAGGGAGACTGAGAAACCCTGTCTGGGGGGGGGGGGGGGGGATAAAAGTTTATTGTGGTTTGGTTTGGTTTGGTTTATTTGAGACAAGGTTTCTCTGTGTAACAGGCCTGGCTGTCCTGGAACTTATTTTGTAACAGGTTGTCCTTGAACACAGAGTTGCCTGCCTGTGCCTCCCTGGGGCTGGGGTTAAAGGCATATATCATCACTGCCAGGTGAAATAAAATATTTAAACTGATCAATATTATAAATATAAAATATTTAAACTGACCAATGTGGTAGTTTGAATAGGCTTGGCCCAGAGAGTGGCACTGTTAGGAGGTCAGGCCTTGTTGGAGGAAGTGTGTCACTGTCAAGGTGGGCTTTGAGATCCTGCTCTTAGCTACCTAGAACCCAGTCTGCTCCTGGCCTCCTTTGGACGAAGATGTAGAACTCTGAACCCCTCCAGTGCCATGTCTGCCTGAAAATGGACTGACCCTCAGAACCTGTAAATTGACCCCTATTAAATGTTGTCTTTTATAAGAATTGCCTTGGACATGGTGTCTCTTCGCAGCATTGGAAACTTTAACTAAGACAACCAGCAATAAGACTGAAGCAGTAATAATAACAATAGCTGGAGAGATGGCCCAGTGGTTAAGACAATTGGCTGCTCTTCCAAAGGACCCTGGTTCAATTCCCAGCACTCAATGGTGGCTCACAACTGGGTGTAACTCTGGTTCTGGGGGATTTGACACCCTCACTCACACATCTAAGCAGAACACCCATGCACATAAAATGAATATTTAAAAATTTAAGGAAATAAAAGTCTCGAAAGTGAGATATGCCCAGAACTAAAGGTATTCACTGCAGAATTCCACCAGAACTTCAAAGATTCAACACCTATACTATCCAAGTTGTTCCATGAAATAGGAAGGAAAGATTCTCAAACTTATTTTATGATGCAGTATTATCCTGACATAAAAACCCAGATAAAGAAGCTGGAGAGAGGGCTCAGCAGTTAAGGGCACTAGCTTCTCTTCCAAAGGTCCTGAGTTCAAGTCCCAGCAACCACATGGTGGCTAACTGACAACCATTATAATGTGATCTGATGCCCTCTTCTGGCATACAGGTGTACATTCAGAATACTCATAGATATAAAAGTAAATCTTTTTTTTTTTAAATTAAAAATATATTTAAAAAACAAAAAATAAATCTATTGATACCTTAAAAACCAGGGAAGAATCCAAGTTGGTGGCATGGCCCTGAAATCCCAGCACGTGAGAGGCTGAGGCCTGAGAACAGGTACATTTAACACCAGCCTGGGCTCCATAGTGAGTTCAAGGCCAGTATGGGCTACCGAATGAGACCTGTCAAAGACTAGCATGTAGCCTTGTTCTTCCTCTCCATCCCCACTCCCCTCAAGTCCACAAGCCTTGGCACATCCCCCCATCCCCTCATCCATTTCTTTTTAAGTGATACTTTTTCTCTTATCAGTCTCATTCCTAGGAATACAAGGTTGTGAATCCCACACCAGTTTTGCATGAAATAAAATCTTGTGCTTTGGGGCTGGAGAGATGGCTCAGCAGTTAAGAGCACTGACTGCTCTTTCAGAGGTCCTGAGTTCAAATCCCAGAAACCACATGGTGGCTCACAACCACCCATAATGAGATCTGATGCCCTCTTCTGGGGTGTCTGAAGACAGCTATAGTGTACTTTCATAAAGTTAATTAATTAATTAATTTTAAAAAATCTTGTGTTTTAAGAGCACAACCTAAACCAGCTGTGGTGGTGCATTGCTTTAATCCCAGCACTCAGGAGGCAAGAGATAGGAGACCAGAACGTCTGTGAGTTCAAGGCCAGCCTGGTCTACAGTGTGAGTTCCAGGACAGCTAGCCAGCCAGGGGTATCCAGAGAAACCCTGTCTCAAAACCTCTCCCCAGAGGGGGGAAAAAAAAGGTCAAGCTAGAAGTCTTGAATGTTGGACATTTTCTTCCTTCTTTCTTTGTACAGCTGAACATTAATTTGGTATTTTAATAAAGGCCACTAATATACTGCAATGTGGGGAGCGGGCGCGACCACGTAGGCCAAAGATGGCGCCCTGGCTCTATACTAAAGCCCCATGACCTCGCTTGTTTACCTCAGTCTCAATCATGCACAGTAAAAGCAGCACGTGTAACTCGTTGGAGAGGTTAGTGCAACATCTCGCTATACCATTCTATTAACCAATCCTGCACGCTGCCTTGGATGTGTGGTGTGAGGACATGAGTGAATGGAAGAGGATAAGTGTGAACAGTCCCAGAGGATGATATATGATTGAGGAATGATGACTGACTGACAGAATGATGAGAGAATTGATGATTGAAGACTGAAGCTGCGAGAATCCTCCGAATAAAGAGAAGCGGCTGCAGCTGCTCTGAACCTGCTTTTGGAGTCGGTGTCGTTTATTCCCACTCTCTGCTGGTCAGAGATTGGGGCTGCGACACTCGAATACTACAACACTAATCATGCTTTATTTAACATTTATTTGTGTGTGTGTGTGTGTGTGTATGTGTCCTCCTGGCAACACTTGTGCAGGTTAGAGGTCAACTTTGGAAAGTCCCTTTTCTTCCACCACATGGGTATTGAACTCACATCATCCGGCTTGGTAGCAGAGCACCTTAGTCAGTATGCCATTTTCCTGGCCCGAAACATTTATTTATTGGGTTTTTTTGTTTGTTTTGTTTTGTTTTTTTGAGACAAGGTTTCTCTGTATAGCACTGGCTGTCCTGGAACTCTGTAGACCAGGCTGGCCTCGAACTCAGAAATCTGCCTGCCTCTGCCTCCCAAGTGCTGGGATTAAAGGTATGCACCACCACTGCCCGATTATTTTTTATTTTTTTAAAAAGACTTATCCACATGTAAGTACACTGTAGCTGTCCTCAGACACACCAGAAGAGGATATCTGATCCCATCACAGATGGTTGTGAGCCTCGATGTGGTTGTTGGGACTTGAACTCAAGACCTCCGGAAGAGCAGTCAGTGCTCTTAACCACTGAGCCATTGCTCCAGACCTCTAGTCGTGCTTCTTATTAAAGCTAGAAAGAAGCCGGTGTGGTGGCGCACGCCTTTAATCCCAGCACTCAGGAGGCAGAGGCAGGTGGATTTCTGAGTTCGAGGCCAGCCTGGTCTACAAAGTGAGTTCCAGGACAGCCAGGGCTACACAGAGAAACCCTGTCTCGAAAAACCAAAAAAAAAAAAAAAAAAAGCTAGAAAGAAAACAGAAACTCCATAAAATCAAGTCGTTTTAGTGGCTAGACTTTGGCTGGCCCAGAGCTTACATTTCAGCTACAGAAATCACAAAATAGCTATAGGACCTGGGCAAGCCACCATCTCTGGAAAACTTCTCACTCTTAAATCCTAATAATGCCTTATAGACACTCTTGAAAGGAGGTAAGGATCTATATTTATTTATTTAGCAAACAAGTTGTTGTTTTAAAATTTCTCCATGTAAATAGCATCCTATACTCTTGTCTTGAAACATTCTTTCAAATTCCCAACATGTTTTTAAGTAACATTACTTTTATTTTCTACCCACAATGCAGGTCCTGCAGAAATGGCATAACACACACTCGAATCTAGCTCAGTTGTACAGTGGGTGCCTAACATGTGGGAGGCCCTGGATTCTGTGCTCTGTAAAACAAAAAATTGGATTAGCAGGAAATCAATCTGTAAAAATAGTGGAGGGATAGGAAAGAGGGCCACGAAGAATGGAGGAATCAGGATCCAGATTGAGAGCTCAGCTGGAAGCCAGGGATAAAGCGAAATGGCTTGGTTGATTCTGGACAGCTAGCAAATCACCTTCTGTCCCGAGCTCATAGCTTCTTCTGCCTCTTTGGAAGGTGCAGGGATCCCACACACCTGTCTACCCCTCCCTGTCCCACCCTGTCATGCTGTGCTCCCAGCATCTATCTCCTAAGACTCCGGTAGATGACCTTCTGCTTCCTCTCTTAAGGTTCACGCAGAGGTAACTTCCAGGGTCGAATCCCAGGCGTTTCACACGCTGAGTACCAACCACCAGGCTCCTGGTTACTCTTAGCCCCCATGTAATTCCACAAATCCTAAATCCATATGATTCCTATCAGGATAGAACATACTAGAAGGTAGAGCCCTCCCTTCTGAAGAGGCTGACAATTCCTTCAGTCAACCTCCCTTCAGAGATGGCCAGGGAGAAGTGAGTGTGTGTGTGTGTGTGTGTGTGTGTGTGTGTGTGTATACATATATATTTCATAGATAGATAGATAGATAGATAGATAGACAGACAGACAGATACAGAGAAATACAACACTTGTTGGGCAGTAGTGGTGGACATCTTTAATTCCAGCATTCAGGAGGCAGAAGCAGGCTGAATTTGAATCTAGCATGGTCTATTGAGTGCCAGTATAGCTGAGGCTACACAGAAGAACTTTGTACTGAAAAAACCCATGGGCCTGGAGCGAGCAGGGTCCAGAGCATGCCAGGATGGAGCAAGAGGGAGAAGGGGAGGTGGAAAAAAAGAAAAAAGACAAAACCTAAAATAGAGAAAAACCAACCCATAGAACGACGGTGACAGGGACCCAGCATATCTTGTATTATAAGACCACATTGCTGCTTCCTGCTAACCTGCAACCTGAGTCACCCTAAAAACGGGCTCAAGAGGAAGGCTAGCTGATATGGCCTTGGTGTCTGAGAACACACTTGTCTTCTCCATGTCTTCTTCCTCCGTGGAAAAAGCTCCACCATAATTCTCAAAGACCAGAAGGGCAAGACTGTTCAGACTAGCTGCCTGCCTTGGTCTTCCCTCCCTGGATAAGCTGCTGCCAAAAGACAAGATGGAAGACAGACTCTTAGGGCTCAAATCCAGCAACTCAGGATGGCTCTGGGGATAAAATACAGTTTGAAGAGTCAAGCCCGGTTTTTGGTTGGTTGGTTTTTGTTTTGTTTCTTATGTGAAGTGAAGCAGGGTCACAAGTGACAACTTGATTTCCTCAACTGTACAGATGCCCAAGGCTTCTTTTTTTTTTGTTTTTTCGAGACAGGGTTTCTTGGTATAGCCCTGGCTGTCCTGAAACTCACTCTGTAGACCAGGCTGGCCTCAGAAATCCGCCTGCCTCTGCCTCCTAAGTGCTGGGATTAAAGGCATGCGCCACCATGTCTGGCTTGCCCAAGGCTTCTGATTTGCCCAGGTTATTGTTAAAGTTAGCCCTTTTGTTTGGCTTTTCTTAAGGAGATAGTATTGGGATTTTTTTTTTGTTTGTTTGGGTTGATTCATTCTAGGTCCTCCTGCAAAGCCCTGGTTAAACTTCAGGTTTTCCAGCCTCTTTCACCCAAGGAGTTGATTTTATGTGTGACACAGCCATACCTGCCCTGTTGTCCAGCTTTCCATTGTACCACCTACAGAAAACAGCTCTCCACCCACAGTAGGGTCTGACCGCTTTCATTCCCACAACAATGAATGCTCCAGGTTTTTGTGGTTTATTTTCATTTGTTGTCTACCCTAATCAGTTCTTGTACACCTGGAAATTATTAAGAAAAGCCATTTCAAGCTGGGCGTGGTGGCGGACGCCTTTAATCCCAGCACTCAGGAGGCAGAGGCAGGCGGATTTCTGAGTTCGAGGCCAGCCTGGTCTACAGAGTGAGTTCCAGGACCGCCAGGGCTACACAGAGAAACCCTGTCTCGAAAAACCAAAAAAAAAAAAAAAAAAAAACCCAAAAAACAAGAAAAGCCATTTCAAATAATAAATTAACCTTCCTGCTATTACTTCCCAAACTCCTTTGAACTTTCTTCAAGCACTCTTGGTTTGGTTATGGAGGCTGAAAAGCCCTTCATCTGCTACATATACATTCACAGTATTTTCCTGGATTTCCCTTATTCTGTGTGCGATTGCACACACTCTCAAGGGCAAGGTCAATCTTTGCTGTTGTAGAAAGTGTGTTGTGCGTTGGGGCCTGGGCTTTGCACGAATACAGAGCATCCACCCTCCCAGTCAGCAAAGTCAGATTTTGAATACTGGCGTCTCAGTTCAGTATTGGACATCAAGCATCAGTTAACATTACCATAGACAACCTTTCGTGGCCGACTGCTTTTCTCCAGGATTCATGAGCAAACACTGAATACTGCACCTACCAGCTCAGGAAAACAAAAGTTTGCCTGGGTGGGGTAGTTGAGAAACTGTTAATCTCTCTGCATTTCTCCTGGGAGTGAAATTGGTGCCACCTTGCATGAAGGAAAGTGGTTACAGTTGGCAAAAGTAAGAGCAAGTGAGGTTTGTTTATCTGTGCCTTGGGTGTGGTGCTGGAGCCTTAAGCCAGGGCCCGGAGCATCCCAGACATGGGGTTCACCACACGCCTATCCTGGTAGCTTCCAGCTTTTAGAACAGCAGTTTTCCCTCTAGGAATTTAGCCAACAGACAGGTAAACAAAACAGTACTCAATGAATTCCACACACCTGCAAAGACAAAAGGTTGGAAATACCCAATGGTCCTTTGAAAGAGAGCTAATTAAATGGAATATCTGACGATGGGGAAAGAGGAACATATTATACATGTATAACTAGAACTCTGTTATAACTGAAACTCTGGCTGGGTGGTGGATCATGCCTATAATCCCAACAACCTGGAGACTAAGGAGGGAGGGTTGCCACAAGTTCAAGGCCAGACTGGGCTACATAACAATGAGACCCTGTCTCAAAAACCAAACAGGGTCAGCAAGGTGGCTCAGCTTGCAGCCAGGCCCTGATGACCTGAATCTTAGCCCCTGAACCTTCAGATGAAAGGAGAGGTGTAACTCCAGCAAGATGTCCTCTGATCCCTACCTACACAGTGGTATACAAAGAGAGAAAGAGAGAGAGAGAGAAAGAAAGAGAGAGAGAGAGAGAGAGATTAAGACATAAGTACCACTTTTTTAAAAAAACCCTGGAAGCTTTGAAGTGGTGGCACATGACTTTAATCCCAGCACTTGGTAGGCAGAGGCAGATAGATCTCTGAGTTTGAGGCCAACCTGGTTTAAGAGATTGAATTCCAGGACAGCCAAAACTACAAATAGAAAACTTGTCTTGAAAACCAAAAATAAATAAATAAATAAATAACCCTGGAAATATATGCAGGAAAATAAAACTTTTTCATTGCTTGGAAGGAGAAAATAGACGAACATGAAACAGATAATACATTTTCTATCATGTTAGGGTGTGTGTGTGTGTGTGTGTGTGTGTCTATATGGGAGTGGGGATAAGTGTGTGCTCTGGCAAATGTGTCAGAGGACAACTGTGGAAGTCAGTTGTTTCCTTCCACAAAAAGGGTCCCTGGAACTGAACTCAGGCTTGCCGAGAAGCAGCTGTAGGTGCCGCCCACTGGGAGTTGATCCACTTGAATGAAGTATTTGCGGAAGTTTCTGCTTTTCTTTCTTTGCAGTGCTGAGACTGAAGAAAGGTCTCACCATTGCAGGCAAGTACACTACCTCCCACAGGTCACATGTCTCAAAATTATTTTTTATGTTTCCCTCAGGAAATGTTCCAGTACCAGCCAATTATGTTAAAGGCCACAGCAGCTTTCCAATTAGCTGCTTGCACGAGTATTCCCTGCTTGCTGCTTACTATAAAGCCTTACCCAGATAGACATTCCAGGCTCCCCCACCACCAAAACCATCCTGCGTGGCGGTGGTGGTGTATTGGGGGGTCCGAGCAAGCTCGAATAGAATGAAGTTCCTCCTGTGAGTGGCATCAGATTGCCTCTTATGTGTTTTTGAGGATCACTAACATTTCCCTGGCATAACAGTGTTGTAAGACAAGGCTTCTCTGTATACACTTGCCTGACCTAAACTCGCTCTGTAAACCAGGCTGGCCTCAAACTCACAGATCCACTGCCTCTGCCTCCCCAGTGCTGGATTAAAAGTGTGTGCCACTACCTGGAATTTAGACAGAGCTTTTTTGTAATCGAGTGGAAACAAATTTCCCTCATACTCCAAATAGGAAGTCTTTCATCTGTTTTTAGTCACTGGATCAAACATGGACTTACTTTAGCAATGAACATTTCCTGAGGGAAACATAAAAAAATAATTTTGAGACAATATCTCATGTAGCTTATGGTGGCCTGGAGCTCACTATATAACCAAAGATGACCCTGAATTTCTGATCTAGCTCCCAAGGAGTTAAGAATATTATGTGCCTCTCGAAAAACCAAAAGAAAAAAAAAGTATTGTGTGCCACCTAGTCCTGTTTTTGAATTGCTTGGGATCAAATTCACAGCTTCACAGATGCTGGGCCTGGTCCATCAAGTCTCCTACAGTCAGTCCCACCCCTCAGCCTGTTTACCTGTTTGCTTGTGTGAAGTCAGGATCTCCTGTAGCTAAAGCTGACCTCCAAGTAACTGAAAATGATCTCAAACTCCTGACCCTTCTGACTCTAACTTTTAAATGCTGGGATTCCAACATATACCACCAGGCCCAGTTTAAAACAGAGGCAGGCCGGCCAGGTGCTGGTGGCCCATGCCTTTGATCCAGTGCTAGGGAGGCAGAGGCAGGCAGATTTCTGAGTTCAAGGCCAGCCTGGTGTCCAGTTGAGTTACAGGCCAGCCAGGGCTATACAGAGAAACCCTGTCTCAAAAAAGAGAAGAGAAGAGAAGAGAAGAGAAGAGAAGAGAAGAGAAGAGAAGAGAAGAGAAGAGAAGAGAAGAGAAGAGAAGAGAAGAGAAGTACTTGTTCCTACATGTATGTGTTTAAACATATAGAATTACAAAGTTTTGTTTTGAGATAGGGTCCCATTTTGCCCAAACTGGCCTAGAACTTGCTTTGTAGTTAAGGCTGGTCATGAACTCCAGATATCCTCCTGCCTCCCAAGATAGACAGGGAAAGGGGATTAAACTATTTGCCTTAGGCCATAAAGCCAGAAAGTTCCCCATGTGGGATGTATTCCACGTTAACTACCAAACTGGTCTCCACTAGGGTAAACTGAAAACCTGCTTTGGTAGCTCTTCCACCTTAGCAAGCCCCACGTCCCCAAAGGCAGCAATTCACATTCCTATTACAAACTAGACAGTGTTTCACAACAGGATGGATGCCTAAGCTTAAGATTCCACAGGCTATAACAAGGATACAGAGGGACGTAGGGAAAAGGGTACTTAATGGCTCTTTTCATATTTTAATGACGCACATTTTAATCATTTCAACTTCATTTATTTAGAATAGTAACCTTAGTATTCACATCAGAATGCACAGTAGGGATCCAGAAATATCTTGCTAAGAAGTAACAAAACTCCCAGGAGAACCAAACACTGGCCACAGCTTAAGCTGTGGCCAGGTGGAGACCCAATGACTGGAAACTGGCTTCACTTGGTACACTGGCCTT
This sequence comes from Mus minutoides, assembly GCA_902729485.2. Classification (NCBI taxonomy): domain Eukaryota; kingdom Metazoa; phylum Chordata; class Mammalia; order Rodentia; family Muridae; genus Mus; species Mus minutoides. The sequence goes on from LR752455.1 coordinate 34,506, forward strand.
GCTTCAGGGTCTCCATGGATTCCTCCAGCTTCAGCACTGGGTGAGAAACACCAACAGGAGAATTAAGTGTCATGGAACAGGAGGAAGGCCGCATGATTCATTCACCAGCATGCTTTTCTGGACCTCTAATTAGAACCAAGGCTCCACTGGGCCAGTTCTAACGTTCTCCTAGAAACCTGGAGATGGGAGTGGTGTGGGGCAGGGTTACCTCCGATGACCCAGCCCAGAAGGATAAGTCCCAACCCCTTCTCACCTTAAGACTCACCTCTGAGCCCCGAAATCCCACAAAGTTGTCAGAGACAGCCTAGAGACCAAGGAGGAGTCCCAGGTGATGCCCAGGAGTAAGGCATCCTCAGAGGGATGCAAGAAGTAGAGATGTGAAAAGGGAGGTTAACTCGGTGGAGGCAGGAGGCTGCTCCACCGCACCTCGGTTCAGGGCACCTGTTAGAGAATCTCACCTCTTTGCTGGCGCAGGCGGTACCTCTCAGCCATGGACTGAAGCATCCATTTAGCCCGAATCTTATTGTTGTCAACGCCATAAATGAAGACCTCCACAAGTCCTTCGGGAGATTCCAGGTTCTTCACTTCAAACATGGTCTGGCTCGCTTTCTCTATGAGAGGCATTCGAGATCCCTCTGGGCCTGTGCGGGGAAAGGAAATGAGCAGCACTCCAAGACCCGGAGCTTTGGGGCTTGGCAGGGTCAAGAGTCGCTACTCACCAAACAGAGATTTTAGCACCAGCGACTGGACCTGGAATATTTCTGGATCTTCCAGGTCTTCAGGAACTTTCAACCACGGGGGGATGTCTTTACGGGTCACAAGGGCTGGCATCATAATTCCTGCCAAGAACCAGACTTCAGGAAAGAGGAGATCAAGCTTATCCAGGATGGCCCACAGCTCCAGGTTCAGGAAGTTTTAACACCTGAGGGCGGGGTTTGACTAGACCACGCCCACTAGGGCCCCTCCTACCGGGCCCAATCCCAGAAGGCTCCCTCAGGCTATGCCCCTGGAGACTAAGGCAGGCCACCAGGCTGATTCAAGCTATCTAGGTTTGTCCCCTGTACTGCCTTGTTTATCCTAATCCGGGGGTGGGGGGTTTTGGAAATATAAGTCAGTGCTGATGATCTTCCTCTGGGAAATAACTGAAGGGGTCTGACCCCCCAAAGTGGAGAATCCACACTGGAAAGTTCAAAGACTTCTAAAAGACTATACCTTTCTCATCCCGATAGAATCGCATCCTGGGATCTCATTTTGTCAGATGCCAGAGCAACTCCCAAGAACTCAACAATGATTCTAGTCATTTAATAAAAATGAAAAGGAAAGTTGGGATTTCATTCTTTTCACTAAAAGCTCTAGGTGCCTTTAAAGTGTACCCACTATCTTCCTTCAAGGACCTGGTTTGGATGGTTTTTCACTCTATAGCCCTGGCTGTTCTGAAACTCATTCTGTAGACCAGGCTGGCCTCGAACTCAGAAATCTGCCTGCCTCTGCCTCCAAGTGCTGGGTTAAAGGTACATGCAGGCTTGAAAGTCTTAGGGCATTGCTTTAGAATAGAGACATTGAGACAAAGCTGGTCAATTGTCATGTAAAGAGTGAGAGAGCCCCGCCCCCCTTTTTAAATTTGATCGAAGGGAATTAAATGTGCTATTGTTCTGGACTCGAAGACTATTTCAATGCAAGGAATAAAACAAATAAACAAATATGAACAGTATTACAAATTTGTTTAGAAATGTCTAGAGTGTTTGGAATAAATAAACACTTGGCTGGTACGAGAAGCCTGAGTTCAAAGCCAGGCTAGGCTATGGTGTGAGCCCCCCCAATTCCACACAACAAAAGTGGAAACCTGAGAGCTGGCTCAGACATTAAGAACACATGTGTGGTTATGCATAGGTAAATTTAGGTGTTATGGAGTCCAGAGGTCAGAATCCCTGGAGACTTATAGGATTACACAGGCACGAAGGACCTAAATTTGGATCTCCAGAAAAAGCAGTAATCCTTTCTAACTGCTCTCATCTCCAAGTGTGTATACCCTCAACTCTTCTGTAGTTTGTTTTTTTTTTTTTTTTTTTTNAGTGTTACATGCGCTCAGTGTTACATGCGCTCAGTGTTACATGCGCTCAGTGTTACATGCGCTCAGTGTTACATGCACTCAGTGTTACATGCACTCAGTGTTACATGCACTCAGTGTTACATGCACTCAGTGTTACATGCACTCAGTGTTACATGCACTCAGTGTTACATGCACTCAGTGTTACATGCACTCAGTGTTACATGCACTCAGTGTTACATGCACTTAGTGTTACATGCACTTAGTGGAGGATGTCAGAGGACAACCTAGAAGCTGGTTCTTTCCCTCCACAATGTGGGTCTAAAACTCGAACTAGGGACAAGATCCTCTACCCACTGAACCATCTCAGCCATCCTTGACATTTTTGTTGCTTTCCAAGATTGGGATTTGCATTGCCACCACACATACTCTTGACTTTTTTTATTGAAAGAGAATACAGCATCAGTTTGCTAAATAAAACCAAGACACTTTGAGGGGGACTGTCTAACCCATCATAAATTTAAGTCTTCATCTCTATTTACTTTGGTTGGAGGGGCAGCAGAGCACTGGGAAACTGGATACCCCCAATCCCCATCCCCAGTTTTTCAAATCAGGGTTTCACTGTGTAGCCTGGGCTGTCCCAGAAATCTGTAGACCAGACTGGCCAGGAACTGAGAAATCTGCCTGTCTTTGCCTCCAGAGTGCTGGGATTAAAGGTGTGTTCCACCACTGCCAGGCTAGAAACTGGGAGTTTACGTCTTCAATTTTAAAAAGGTATTAGAGGCAATCCTGCACAAACTTTGTGTGTGTGTGTGTGTGTGTGTGTGTGTGTGTGTGTGTGTGTGTGTGTCTTTTGTGGTTTTATGTTTTTGACAGGATCTCATGTAACTTGTGCTACTGTGCTGGCCTCTAACTCCAATCTGGGCCTCACTGCATGGGCTATTCTCTAGAGGCTTAAAAGCTATCTTCATCAACAAGGGGCATTATTGCAGGGGCTGGGAGGCATTGCCAGCTGTTGGACACGTTCTATTCTTAGTACCCGAAGAATGAAAGGTTGCCTAGAGGACGACCTCCATGCTTGCTGAGGAGGCCAGAAAGAGAAGGCAGAGGTTCCTGGCACCTACAGATACTCAGATATTTAGGGTGTGTCACAGAGGAAGCATCTCCTTTCAGTGCCTGGGGCCCCCTTTTCATGCTATCCTTAGTACACACACACACACACACACACACACAGCTCCCCAACTTCTGTGCCAAAAAGTGGAGCCACCAAGTTTTCTTTCTTCCCTCCTCCCTATTAAAATAAAAAAAAACAAAGAGCAAATCCTGCATGGCTAGTGAACCACATATGCTAGGTAAAAACAGGAACCAGGTACTAGTCAGGGTTCTCTAGAGTCACAGAACTTATGGGTAGTCTCTATATAGAAAGGGAATTTGTTGATGACTTAGAGTCTGGAGTCCAACTCCCAACAATGGTCAGCAGCAGCTGTGAATGGAAGTCCAAGGATCTAGCAGTTGCTCAATCCCACAAAGCATGCAGGCGAAGAGAGAGAAAAATCTCCCTTCTTCCACAGTCTTTATGTAGGTCTCCAGCACAAGATGGGGCCCAGACTAAAGGTGTGTGCCACCAAGCCTGGATCTGGGACTTGTTTTGTCCCAGATGACCTTGAACTCAGAGATCTCCCTGTCTTCTGAGATTCATAGCCTCTATGCCTCAAGATCTCCATGGCAAGATCCAGGTCAGAAATTTGTATCTCCCAGACTCTACATGGTGGCTCACAACCATCTATATGAGATCTGACACCCTCTTCTGGGGTGTCTGAAGACAGGAACAGTGTACTTACATATAATAAATAAATAAATAAATAAATAAATAAATAAATAAATAAATAAATCTTTTTTAAAAAAAAGGTGCACTGTTCATATTGAGCCTAGCTGCTGATACTCTGTACTGCCCCTGGAAACCAATAAAACCTCACAGAACAGGTGCTGGGGGTCGCCACCTCTCCTTTGGGTCTGGGACAACCCGAGTGTACTGGAACAATAAATTCTTCTTGCTTTTTGCATCGATCCTCCCTCCAAGGGTCCCCGGTAAGCTAAGGCTCTGCTGAGTCTTACACCTTCAATCTGACTCCATGAACTGACAGACAAGGTTATATTTTTGTGGCCAGGGTATACTGACACAGGAGAAACCAACTAACACCCCCCCCCCATGGCCATGAGGTTTTTGACCTGTATGTATGTCTGTGCACCATATTGGTGACCACAGAAGCCAGAAGTGGGCATTAGGTCCCCTGGAATCAGAGTTAGATTGATTTTGAGTCAGCACGTAAGTCCTGGCAGCTGAACATGGGTACCCTGCAAGCCAAACCAAGTGCTCTTAAGTTCTCTAGGACAACTTTCCCATCCCCTGACACTACTCCCCTGTCTCAGCAGAGTTCTCCCATCACCCTGGATAATTTAAAGTCAACTTGACACAAGCTACAGACACCTGGGAAGAGAAACTCTCAATTGAGAAAACACCTCTGTAAGATTTTCCTAAAGGCAAATTTGTGGTACATTTTCTTTTTCTCTTTCTCTTTTTCTCTTTCTTTTTCTTTTCCTTTTTCGTCTGTTTCTTTTCCTTTTTCTTCTTTTTCTTTTCCTTTTCTTTTTTTTTTTTTGTTGTTTTGTTTTGTTTTATTTTGTTTTGTTTTTCGAGATAGGATTTCTCTGTGTAGCCCTGGCTGTCCTGGAACTCACTTTGTAGACCAGGCTGGCCTCTAACTGAGAAATTTGCCTGCCTCTGCCTCCCGAGTGCTGGGATTAAAGGAGTGTACATTTTCTTAATTAGGGATTGATAGGGGAGAGCCCAGTCCACTGTAAGTGGTGTTACCCCTGGACAGATGATCATAGGGTGTATAACAAAACAAGTTGAGCAAGCCATGAAGAGCAAGCCAGTCGGCATGTTAATCTCCTCCATGGCCTCTATATCAGCTCTCACCTGGAGTTGCAGCCTGGCTTTCCAGAATGTCTCTAAAGTTAGTCCTGGTGGCTATTTTTTGTTTGTTTGTTTGTTTGTTTTGTTTTGTTTTTTGTTTTTTGTTTTTGAGACAGGGTTTCTCTGTATAGCCCTGGCTGTCCTGGAACTCACTCTGTAGACCAGGCTGGTCTCGAACTCAGAAATCCGCCTGCCTCTGCCTCCCAGGTGCTGGGATTAAAGGCATGCGCCACCACGCCTGGCTTGGTGTTTTTATCACAGCATTCCTGGGGTCCTTCAAGGTTATCACCAAACACTCCTTGTAGTTCCGAGAGGCTGCCAATCAGCAGGTTTTCCAGGGAGTCAGTGAAAATGGAACCCATCCCTCTTTGGGCCTGTGGAAGTCTCCAGCAGTCATTCCTTGTGGCTGTTTTTGCCCTAAAAGTTGGGAAGAGTGGAGTCAGCTGTTTTTGTTTCCCCCTTGTGCTGCACTAAATGTTTGGGAACATGAGCTGAAAATGTTCAATGAAGAAAGGCAAATGCACATGTCTGTTTCCTCCAAGGAAGAATGCACTTCTCCCCAGCAGCCAAGGGCTTGAACTCCATTGTGTCTCTGTCTTCTCTGAGTCAGGCCAGTCCTCCGACCACCTTCAGGGACCCTGAAGATCAAGTGCTTTTCTTTCTTTCTTTCTTTCTTTCTTTCTTTCTTTCTTTCTTTCTTTCTTTCTGATTTATTGCCAAGCGTGGTGGCACAGATGGATTTCTACGTTCGAGGCCAGCCTGGTCTAAAAGTGAGTTCCAGGACAGCCAGGGCTATACAGAGAAATACTGTCTTGAAAAACCAAATATATATATATATATATATATATATATATATATATATATATATATATATTTATTTTATGCATAATCTACACTGTAGCTGTACAGATGGTTGTGAGCCTTCATGTGATTGTTGGGAATTGAATTTTAGGACTTCTGCTCACTCTGGCCCAAAGATTTATTTATTATTATAAGTAAGTAAACTGTAGCTGTCTTCACACACAACAGAAGAGGGCATCAGATCCCATTATAGATGGTTGTGAGCCACCATGTGGTTGCTGGGAATTGAACTCAGGACCATTGGAGGAGCAGTCAGTGCTCTTAATCACTAAGCCATCTCTCCAGCCCAATCAAGTGCTTTCCTTATGCTGCCAGAACCCAGTGCACCTGGCTTGTGGGTGGAGCAGCTACTGTTGCTCCCTGGAAAACTTTTCCAAGCTGTGGCTATTCTAGTCAGGTGCCTTGAGTCGTGTCAGGTTCAAAACCTGGTTGCAACCAGCATAGTGGCTGAGACACAACTGGATTTAAAAGAGTTGTGTGTGTGAATGTGTACAGGTATGTAGTGGGTCAGTTTGGCAAGTCCATTTTAGCATATGTGATGGCCCATGTCTCTCTCGGCTCTTTGCATCTTCAAACTGACGATATTGTCTTACTAGTTTCTCCACAGGTTATTTTGGTCAAATAAAATCTTTGCACATGCTCAGAAACAAAAAGAGGGTCTGGTAAGATGGCTCAGCAGCTGAAGAGCTTGCCAGCCAATCAGGAGGACCTGAATCTGAGCTCATAGAAAGGAGGAAAGAAAGGGCTCCAGGGTTGTCTTCAGCCATCCCCAAGGGTGCTGTGACATGCCCTGAGCCCTCGCCCCGCCCCCCGCCCCCCAGCAGTTGTAAGAGAAAGTGCAGGCACAGCCCTGCCTGCATCATGGAGTTGTTGCTTCTGTTCTCTTACCTCCCTCATGCTGCTGAGCCAACTGCTTAGGTCCCAAGTACCCAGTTTAGATGCTTAGCATAATGCTAATACATAATCTACATTGGCCCTTAAGTGTGAGGAAGAGAATGTCAGAGCACTCTCCTGTTTTCAATATCCTCAGGGCATTACAGGAATGGTGGGCCACACTCCTCATCCCAGAACTGGGGAGGAAGACATTCTAGGAGCTGGAATTTAAGGTCATTCTTTGCCATTTATCAAGTTGCAGGCAGAGTACATTTTAATCTCCTAGCCTCTGCCCTGCACCAGGGAGGGAAAGGGAGCCAGGAGGCTAGGGGGTGGGGGTGGGGGCAGCCAGTAGGCATAGAACTTGCTACTAAAACAGAATTGGGTTTATTTTTCCAGCATTTGATTAAAAAGCCAGGCACTCATGCCATACCTGTATGTAACCCTAGTGTTGAGAATGCAGAGAAGAGAGGAGTCTTGGTGCTTACCAGCTGGACTAATTAGCCTAATAGGTGAGGTCTAGGTTCATCAAGAGACCCTGTCTCAAAAAAATACAATGGGGCACTGTGTGGTGGCCCCTTCTTTAATCTCAGGATTAGGTGGTGGAGGCAGGAATATCTCAAAGCTTGAGGCTAGCCTGGTTGCCCTGTGGGACTGAGTAACTGCTAGATCCTTGGACTTCCATTCACAGCTACTACTGAACCATTGTTGGGAATTGGACTGCAGACTGTAAGTCATCAATAAATTCCTTTACTATACAGAGACTATCTGTAAGTTCTGTGACTCAAGAGAACCTGGTCTAATACAGAAGTTGGTAGCAAGTTCAGGACATCCAAGGCCACATATGCCACTCCCTAAGGAGTAAGACCCATACCTTTAATTCTAACTCTCTAGGAGGCAGGGAAGGGTGAGTTCACTGAACACACTGATTTAAAAAGAGGATTCCAAAAATTAAAAAAAAAAAAAAAAAAAAAAAAAAAAGGGGGCTGGTGAGATGGCTCAACGGGTAAGAGCACCCGACTGCTCTTCCAAAGGTGATAAGTTCAAATCCCAGCATCCACATGGTGGCTCACAACCATCCATAACGAGATCTGGCGCCCTCTTCTGGAGTGTCTGAAGACAGCTACAGTGTACTTACATATAATAAGTAAAATAAAAAAAAAAAATTTAAAAAGAGGATTCCAGGACAGTCAAGGCTACACTAAGAAAGCCAGTCTTGAAAGCCACAAACAAACAAAAACAAAAAGTACAGAGATTGAAGCAGACATCAGTGCTAAGCTCTGGACTCTCTCTGCAGGTCTCTATGCGTATGTATATGGGTGCACATGCACAGAATATTGGCAAATGGATAAATAAGGGAACCCAGCACAGATCTGTTAAATGTGTTAACGTCTTTGGGCTATCACAACAAAATAACCCAGACAGTTTATACAACAGAAATGAATCCCGGTAATTACAGAGTTAAAAGTCCAAAATGGAATTGTCTGTCACTGGTTTAGTGTCTGCATCTACTCTGGTCATCACACGATCTTTTCTGGGTTCACACCTTTGTTCACATTTCCTTTAGGAGTGCCTGTTCACAGGTATAGTGATGATATGACTTAGTTTTATATCATTGCATCCTTTTTTCCTCTGAGACTTGTGCTTGTATCTGCTGACCCACCATGCTAGCCCCTTTTGAAAGGCTCTGGGGCTGGAGAGATGACTCAGAGGTTAAGAGCACTGACTGCTCTTCCAGAGATCACAAGTTCAATTCCCAGCAACCACATAGTGGCTCACTACCATCTGATAATGGTATCTGATGCTCTCTTCTGGGGTCTCTGAAAGAGTCACAAAAACAGCCTTTGTCAGAGAGAGAGAGAAAGAGAGAGAGAGAGAGAGAGAGAGAGAGAAAGGAAGGAAGAAAGAAAAGAAAGAGAGAGAGAGAGAAAGAGAGAGAGAGGGAGGGAGAGGGAGAAAGGAAGGAAGGAAGGAAGAAAGAAAGAAAGAAAGAAAGAAAGAAAGAAAGAAAGAAAGAAAGAAAGAAAAGAGAGAGAAAGAGAGAGAGAGAGAGAGGCGGGTTCCATCTGGGAGCTGGAACCATGGCCTGGTGATTAAGATCACCAGGTTGCTCTTCCAAGGACCCAAATTTGATTTCCAGCCCCCACATGGAAGCTAACAATTGCCTGTAACAGAAGTTGCAGAGGGATCTGGTGCCCTCTTCTGGCCTCTGCAGGCACCAGGCACACATGTGGTGTACAGACAGACATGCAGATAGATACAGGCAAAACAACCCTTCCAATCAATCAATCAATAAATAAAGCAAAGCATTATCTGACAATATGCTACTCATAGCCTGGTCCTGAGTTTGGGGACTCAAGTATAGGCTAATAAATACAAATTCTGGTAGAAACACAGAATTTTGACTCCCTGGCTTTCAGCATAAGGCATCTCTGGCAGCTGGAGTTTGTGGTCTGAGCTTAGGCATTCCAGCTCTAACTGGATTAATTTCTGGTCAGCTCCTGAGGAGTATCCACAAGCTTTGTGGTTTGTGGTTCTGAGATTCTCCATCTTCTGCTCTTAGTAGGGGGAGGGGTGATTTGGAGCTTCTTTTTTGCCTGTCAGTTCCTAAGGGCTGCTTTGAAATTTGGAGGCAAGGCTGTTCAGAGTTGTCTACTTTTCCTGGCAGAGAGCTCTGACTGCAGAATTTCTCTCAGCCTCTGCTTCCTCCTCGTCCCTGAGAAGTAAGTGGTAGCATGGGACGGGGGCAGGGCGAGACCTTAGCTTCATGTACTTTGTACTCTCTCATCCAAACTTTGGGCTTGTTTCTTTATTTCTGTAGATTCCTCCCACCAGCCCTTAGGAACTGACAGGCAAAAAAGAAGCTCCAAATCACCCCTCCCCCTACTAAGAGCAGAAGATGGAGAATCTCAGAACCACAAACCACAAAGCTTGTGGATACTCCTCAGGAGCTGACCAGAAATTAAACCAGTTAGAGCTGGAATGCCTAAGCTCAGATCACAAACTCCAGCTGCCAGAAATGCCTTATGCTGAAAGTCAGGGAGACAAAATTCTGTGTTTCTACCAGAATTTGTATTAGCCTACACTTGAGCCCCCAAACTCAGGACCAGGCTATGAGTAGCATATTTTCACATAAAGCTTTGCTTGCTTGCTTGCTTGCTTGCTTGCTTGATTGATTGATTGATTGATTGGAACGAGTTGTTTTGCCTGTATCTATCTGTATGTCTGTTTGTACACCACATGTGTGCCTGGTGCCTGCAGAGGTCAGAAGAGGGCACCAGATCCCTCTGCAACTTCTGTTACAGGCAATTGTTAGCTTCCATGTGGGGGCTGGAAATCAAATTTGGGTCCTTGGAAGAGCAACCTGGTGATCTTAATCACCAGGCCATGGTTCCAGCTCCCAGATAGAACCCACCTCTCTCTCTCTCTCTCTCTCTCTCTCTCTCTCTCTCTCTCTCTCTCTCTCTCCCTTCCTTCCTTCCTTCCTTTCTCTCTCTTTCTCTCTCTCTCTGACAAAGGCTGTTTTTGTGGCTCTCTCAGAGACCCCAGAAGAGAGCATCAGATACCATTATCAGATGGTAGTGAGCCACTATGTGGTTGCTGGGAATTGAACTTGTGATCTCTGGAAGAGCAGTCAGTGCTCTTAACCTCTGAGCCATCTCTCCAGCCCCAGAGCCTTTCAAAAGGGGCTAGAGTGGTGGGTCAGCAGATATAAGCACAAGTCTCAGAGGAAAAAGGGATGCAATGAATATAAAATTAAGTCATATCATCACTATACATGTGAACAGGCACTCCTAAAGGAAATGTGAACAAAGGTGTGAACCCAGGGACAATCATGTGATGACCAGAGTAGATGCAGACACTAAACCAGTGACAGACAATTCCATTTTGGACTTTTAACTCTGTAATTACCGGGATTCATTTCTGTTGTATAAACTGTCTGGGTTATTTTGTTGTGATAGCCCAAAGACGTTAACACATTTAATAGATCTGTGCTGGGTTCCCTTATTTATCCATTTGCCAATATTCTGTGCATGTGCACCCATATACATACGCATAGAGACCTGCAGGGAGAGTCCAGAGCTTAGCTCTGATGTCTGCTTCAATCTCTGTACTTTTTTGTTTTTGTTTGTTTGTGGTTTTCAAGACTGGCTTTGTTATGTAACCTTGACTGTCCTGGAATCAACTCCAGTGAACTCACCCTCCCCTGCCTCCTGGAGTGTTGGAATTAAAGGTATGGTTTTACTCCTTAGGGAGTGGCATATGTGGCCTTGGATGTCCTAAACTTGCTATCAACTTCTGTTTTAGACCAGGTTCTCTTGAGTCACAGAACTTACAGATAGTCTCTGTATAGTAAAGGAATTTATTGATGACTTACAGTCTGCAGTCCAATTCCCAACAATGGTTCAGTAGTAGCTGTGAATGGAAGTCCAAGGATCTAGCAGTTACTCAGTCCCACAGGACAACCAGGCTGGCCTCAAGCTTTGAGATATTCCTGCCTCTGCCACCTAATCCTGAGATTAAAGGAGGAGCCACCACACAGTGCCCCATTGTATTTTTTTGAGACAGGGTCTCTTGCTGAACCTAGACCTCACCTATTAGGCTAATTAGTCCAGCTGGTAAGCACCAAGACTCCTCTCTTCTCTGCATTCTCAACACTAGGGTTACATACAGGTATGGCATGAGTGCCTGGCTTTTTAATCAAATGCTGGAAAAATAAACCCAATTCTGTTTTAGTAGCAAGTTCTATGCCTACTGGCTGCCCCACCCCACAACCCCTAGCCTCCTGGCTCCCTTTCCCTCCCTGGTGCAGGGTGGAGGCTAGGAGATTAAAATGTACTCTGCCTGCAATTTGATAAATGGCAAAGAATGACCTTAAATTCCAGCTCCTAGAACCTCTTCCTCCCCAGTTCTGGGATGAGGAGTGTGGCCCACCATTCCTGTAATGCCCTGAGGATATTGAAAACAGGAGAGTGCTCTGACATTCTCTTCCTCACACTTAAGGGCCAATGTAGATTATGTATTAGCATTATGCTAAGCATCTAAACAGAGTGCTTGGGACCTAAGCAGTTGGCTCAGCAGCATGAGGGAGGTAAGAAAACAGAAGCAATAACTCCATGATGCAGGCAGGGCTGTGCCTGCACTTTCTCTTACAACTGCTGGGGGGGGGTGTGGGGGGGGGCGAGGGCTCAGCACATGTCACAGCACCCATGGGGATGGCTGAAGACAACCCTGGAGCCCTTTCCTTCCTCCTTTCTATGGGCTCGGATTCAGGTCCTCCTGATTGGCTGGCAAGCTCTTCAGCTGCTGAGCCATCTTACCAGACCCTCTTTTTGTTTCTGAGCATGTGCAAAGATTTTATTTGACCAAAATAACCTGTGGAGGAACTAGTAAGACAGTATCGTCAGTTTGAAGATGCAAAGAGCCGAGAGAGACATGGGCCATCACATATGCTAAAATGGACATGCCAAACTGACCCACTACATACCTGTACACATTCACACACACAACTCTTTTAAATCCAGTTGTGTCTCAGCCACTATGCTGGTTGCAACCAGGTTTTGAACCTGACACAACTCAAGGCACCTGACTAGAATAGCCACAGCTTGGAAAAGTTTTCCAGGGAGCAACAGTAGCTGCTCCACCCACAAGCCAGGTGCACTGGGTTCTGGCAGCATAAGGAAAGCACTTGATTGGGCTGGAGAGATGGCTTAGTGATTAAGAGCACTGACTGCTCCTCCAAAGGTCCTGAGTTCAATTCCCAGCAACCACATGGTGGCTCACAACCATCTATAATGGGATCTGATGCCCTCTTCTACTGTGTCTAAAGACTGCTACAGTTTACTTACTTATAATAATAAATAAATCTTTGAGCCAGAGTGAGCAGAAGTTCTAAAATTCAATTCCCAACAATCACATGAAGGCTCACAACCATCTGTACAGCTATAGTGTACTCATGCATAAAATAAATAAATAAATTTTTTTTTTCGGTTTTTCAAGACAGTATTTCTCTGTATAGCCCTGGCTGTCCTGGAACTTACTTTTAGACCAGGCTGGCCTCGAACATAGAAATCCATCTGTGCCACCACGCTCGGCAATAAATCAGAAAGAAAGAAAGAAAGAAAGAAAGAAAGAAAGAAAGAAAGAAAGAAAGAAAGAAAGCACTTGATCTTCAGGGTCCCTGGCTGATGGTGGTGGTTGGAGGACTGGCCTGACTCAGAGAAGACAGCGACACGATGGAGTTCAAGCCCTTGGCTGCTGGGGAGAAGTGCATTCTTCCTTGGAGGAAACAGACATGTGCATTTGCCATTCTTCATTGAACATTTTCAGCTCATGTTCCCAAACATTTAGAGCAGCATAAGGGGGAAACAAAAACAGCTGACTCCACTCTTCCCAACTTTTCGGGCAAAAACAGCCACAAGGAATGACTGCTGGAGACTTCCACAGGCCCAAAGAGGGATGGGTTCCATTTTCACTGACTCCCTGGAAAACCTGCTGATTGGCAGCCTCTCGGAACTACAAGGAGTGTTTGGTGATAACCTTGAAGAACCTCAGGAATGCTGTGATAAAAACACCAGGACTAACTTTAGAGACATTCTGGAATGCCAGGCTGCAACTCCAGGAGAGAGCTGATATAGAGGCCATGGAGGAGAGAAACATGCCCAATGGCTTGCTCCTCATGGCTTGCTCAACTTGTTTTGTTATACACCCTATGATCACCTGCCCAGGGGTGACACCACGTACAGTGGACTGGGCTCTCCCCTATCAATCCCTAATTAAGAAAATGTACTACAGATTTGCCTTTAGGAAAATCTTACAGAGGCATTTTCTCAATTGAGAGTTTCTCTTCCCAGGTGCCTGTAGCTTGTGTCAAGTTGACTTTAAATTATCCAGGGTGTTGGGAGAACTCTGCTGAGACAGGGGAGTGTTGTCAGGGGATGGGAAAGTTGTCCTAGAGAACTTAAGAGCACTTGGTTTGGCTTGCAGGGTACCCAGGTTCAGCTGCCAGGACTTACGTGCTGACTCAAAATCAACCTAACTCTGATTCCAGGGGACCTAATGCCCACTTCTGGCTTCTGTGGTCACCAATATGGTGCACAGACATACATACAGGCCAAAAACCTCATGGCCATGGTTGGGGGGGAGTGTTAGTTGGTTTCACCTGCGTCAGCATACCCTGGCCACAAAAATATAACCTTGTCTGTCAGTTCATGGAGTCAGATTGAAGGTGTAAGACTCCGCAGAGCCTTAGCTTACCGGGGACCCCCTGAGTGAAACACTTGGAGCCAGGATCCATGCAAAAAGCAAGAGGAATTTATTTTTCCAGTATACAGGGGTCGTCCCAGACCTGAAGGAGAGGTGGCGACCCCCAGCACCCGTTCAGCGAGTTTTTATATGGTTTCCAGGGGCAGAACAGAGTATCAGCAACTAGGCACTATATGATTGGCAGAACAGTGCACCCTTTTATTTTTTTAAAGATTTATTTATTATATGTAAGTATTGAGATCTGATACTCCGTCTTCTGGAGTGTCTGAAGACAGCTACAGTGTACTTACATATAATAAATAAATTTAAAAAGAAAGATTTCAGGTTTTGGGGTTTCTGGGGCTACTGCTGGTTGTCAACTTGACTATATCTGGAATGACCTACAATCCAGAATTGGAAGGCTCACCTGTGATCCTAATCTGGAGGCTGGGAGATACAAATTTCTGACCTGGATCTTGCCATGGAGATCTTGAGGCATAGAGGCTATGAATCTCAGAAGACAGGGAGATCTCTGAGTTCAAGGTCATCTGGGACAAAAACAAGTCCCAGATACAGGCTTGGTGGCACACACCTTTAGTCTGGGCCACATCTTGTGCTGCAGACCTACATAAAGACTGTGGAAGAAGGGAGATTTTTCTCTCTCTTCGCCTGCATGCTTTGTGGGATTGAGCAACTGCTAGATCCTTGGACTTCCATTCACAGCTGCTGCTGACCATTGTTGGGAGTTGGACTCCAGACTCTAAGTCATCAACAAATTCCCTTTCTATATAGAGACTACCCATAAGTTCTGTGACTCTAGAGAACCCTGACTAGTACCTGGTTCCTGTTTTTACCTAGTATACATGGTTCATTAGCCATGCAGGATATGATCTTTTTTTTTATTTTAATAGGGAGGAGGGAAGAAAGAAGACCTGGTGGCTCCACCTTTTGGCACAGAAGTTGGAGAGCTGTGTGTGTGTGTGTGTGGGTACTAATGATAGCATGAAAAGGGGGCCCCAGGCACTGAAAGGAGATGCTTCCTCTGTGACACACCCTAAATATCTGAGTATCTATAGGTGTCAGGAACCTCTGCCTTCTCTTTCTGGCCTCCTCAACAAGCATGGAGGTCGTCCTCTAGGCAACCTTCTTTCACTCTTCGGGTACTAGGTATAGAACCTGTCCAACAGCTGGCAAAGTCTTCCAGCCCCTGCAGTAATGCCCCTTGTTGATGAAGATAGCTTTAAAGCCTCTAGAGAATAGCCCATGCAGTGAGGCCCAGATTGGAGTTAGAGGCCAGCACAGTAGCACAAGTTACATGACATCCTGTCAAAACCACAGAACACACACACACACACACACACACAAAGTTTGTGCAGGATTGCCTCTAATACCTTTTTAAAATTGAAGAAGTAAACTTCCAGTTTCTAGCCTGGCAGTGGTGGCACACACCTTTAATCCCAGCACTCTGGAGGCAGAAGCAGGCAGATTTCTCAGTTCCTGGCCAGTCTGGTCTACAGAGTTCTGGGATAGCCCGGGCTACACAGTGAAACCCTGACTTGAAAAACTGGGGGGTGCTCTGCTGCCCCTCCAACCAAAGGAATTAGAGATGGAGACTTAAAGTTATGACGGTTTAGACACTCCCCTTCAAGATGTCTTGTTTTTTTTTTTTTAGCAAACTGATGCTGTATAGTACTTCCATTTTCTCTTTCAATAAAAAATGCCAGAGATTGGGTGGTGGCAGTGCGAATCCCAATCTTGGAAAACAACAAAAATGTCAAGGATGGCTGAGATGGTTCAGTGGGTAGAGGATCTTGTACCTAGTTCGAGTTTTAGAACCCACATTGTGGAGGGAAAGAACCAGCTTCTAGGTTGTCCTCTGACGTCCTCCACACTAAGTGCATGTAACACTGAGTGCATGTAACACTGAGTG
The DNA here is from genome assembly GCA_902729485.2 of Mus minutoides. Taxonomy (NCBI): domain Eukaryota; kingdom Metazoa; phylum Chordata; class Mammalia; order Rodentia; family Muridae; genus Mus; species Mus minutoides. The sequence continues at coordinate 50,439 of LR752455.1, forward strand.
CATGTAACACTGAGTGCATGTAACACTAAGTGCATGTAACACTGAGTGCATGTAACACTGAGTGCATGTAACACTGAGTGCATGTAACACTGAGTGCATGGAACAGGTTTCACATCCCAGACAAATGGCTGAGGTGCCTATTCAACACAACAAATCGAACCTGACCTCCTGGCTCTGCCTTCCCTCCAGTCTAGCATACCCTGTCCCCTCCCTACCTAAACCTTTTCTAGTCCAGGGACTGGGCTGCCCTTCCCCAGTGCCCTTCCCTATACACTCCACCCTTTGAGGTTAGGTATAGACTCTTGGAGAGATGTGAGCAGTTAGAAAGGATTACTGCTTTTTCAGGAGATCCAAATTTAGGTCTTTAGTGCCTGTGTAATCCTGTAAGTCTCCAGGGATTCTGACCTCTGGACTCCATAACACCTAAATTTACCCACGCATAACCACACAGGTGTTCTTAATGGCTGAGCCAGCTCTCAAGTTCCCACTTTTGTTGTTGTAGAAACAGGGGTCTCACACCATAACCTAGCCTGGCTTTCAACCCAGGCTTCTCCTACCTGCCAAGTGTTTATGCCAGACACTCTGTAGACATTTCTTTTTTCTTTTTTTGTTTTGTTTTTTGTTTTTTTGGTTTTTTTTCCCAATTTTTGTTAGATATTTTCTTCATTTACATTTCAAATGTTATCCCAAAAGTCCCCTATACCCTCCCCCATCCCCGCCCTGCTCCCCTACCCACCCACTCCTACATCTTGGCCCTGGTGTTCCCCTGTACTGGGGCATATAAAGTCTGTATGACCAAGGGGCCTCTCTTCCCAATGATGGCGAACTAGGCCATCTTCTTCAATATATGCAGCTAGAGACATGAGCTCTGGGGGTACTAGTTAGCTCATGTTATTCTTCCACCTATAGGATTGAAGATCCCTTCAGCTCCTTGGGTACTTTCTCTAGCTCCTTCCTTGGGAGTCCTGTGTTCTATCTAATAGCTGATTGTGAGACTCCACTTCCGTGTTTGCCAGGCATTGGTATAGCCTCCCATGAGACAGCTATATCAGGGCCCTTTCAGCACTATCTTGCTGGCATATGCAATCGTGTCTATGTTTGGTGGCTGATTATGGGATGGATCCCCGGCTGCTGCAGTCACTGGTTGGTCCATCCTTTTGGTTCAGCTCCACACATGATCTCTGTAACTCCTTCAATGTGTGCTTTTTTCTTAATTCTAGGAAGGGGCGAAGTGTCCACATTTTGATCTTCAGTCTTCTTGAGTTTCATGTGTTTAGTAAATTGTATCTTGGTTAGTCTACGTTTCTGGGCTAATATCCACTTATCAGTGAGTACAAGTTATGTGATTTCGTTTGTGATTGGGTTACCTCACTCTGGATGATACCCTCCAGATCCATCCATTTGCCTAGGAATTTCATATATTCATTGTTTTTAATAGCTGAGTAGTACTCCATTGTGTAAATGTACCAAATTTTTTGTATCCATTCCTCTGTTGAGGGACATCTGGATTCTTTCCCGCTTCTGGCTATTATGAATAAGGCTGCTATGAACATCGTGGAACATGTGTCCTCCTTACCAGATGATACATCTTCTGGATATATGCCCAGGAGAGGTATTGCTGGATCTTCCAGTAGTACTATGTCCAATTTTCTGAGGAACCGCCAGACTGATTTCCAGAGTGGTTGAACCAGCTTGCATTCCCACCAACAATGTAGGAGTGTTCCCCTTTCTCCACATCCATGTCAGCATCTGCTGTCACCTGAATTTTTGAATTTTTACCAGCCATTCTTACTGGTGTGAGGTGGAATCTCAGGGTTGTTTTGATTTGCATTTCCTGATGATTAAGGATGTTGAACATTTTTTCATGAGCCATTCGGTATTCCTCAGTTGAGAATTCTTTGTTTAACTCTGTGCCCCACTTTTTAATGGGGATATTTGATTTTCTGGTGTTCACCTTCTTGAGTTCCTTATATATATTGGATATCAGTCCCCTGTCTGATTTAGGATTGGTAAAGATCCTTTCCCAATCTGTTGGTGGCCCTTTTGTCTTGTTGACAGTATCTTTTGCCTTACACGAGCTTTGCAACTTTATGAAGTCCGATTTGTCAATTCTTGATCTGTTCTAACAGTGAGGGCTAACAGTGAGGGCACACAGTCATTGTTAGCCAGTGGCCGCCATTGGGAGCTGGTGCTAGCTGTCAGTCCTGTCTCCTCTGTGCTCAGGAGTGGAGGTGTTGTGTTTCCCTGGCTGTGTTCTCAGTGTTGCTCTTTTATCACAAGTGTCTATACAGCAGCAGTCCAAGTTGCCCGCCCTTTTGTGATCTCACTTCTTGCCTCAGTTGTACTTAGCCGCGGAGCTGTTTTCCCCAGTGCCCATATCTTCAAGGCTTTTCCCCACTTTCTCCTCTATAAGTTTCAGTGTCTCTGGTTTTTTTTTTTTTTCCTTGTTCCAGACAACTCCGCTCGCTTGTTCCAGCCGGCCCCGCTCGCTCCGATCAGCTCCGCTTGCTCCAGTTGGCCCTGCTCGTTCCAGCCATTCCCGTCATCCCCATTCGGCCCCACTCGCTCAGGCCCACTAGCTCCGGCCATTCCAGCTTGCTCCGGCCGTCCCTGTTCGGCTCTGCTCACTTCGGACAGCCTCGCTTGCTCCGGTTGGTCTCTCCGGTCCAAGGATTCATTTCTTATTATTCTTCACAAGTACACTGTAGCTGACTTCAGACTCACCAGAGGAGGGCGTCAGATCTTGTTACGGGTGGTTGTAAGCCACCATGTGGTTGTAAGCCACCATGTGGTTGCTGGGATTTGAACTCATCACCTTCGGAAGAGCAGTCGGTGCTCTAACCCGCTGAGCCATCTCACCAGCCCAGTGTCTCTGGTTTTATGTGGAGTTCCTTAAACCACTTAGACTTGACCTTAGTACAAAGAGATAAAAATGGATCAATTCCCAGTCTTCTACATGATAGCCGCCAGTTGTGCCAGCACCATTTGTTGAAAATGCTGTCTTTTTTCCACTGGATAGCTTTACCTCCCTTGTCAAAGATCAGGTGATCATAGGTGTGTGGATTCATTTCTAGGTCTTCGATCCTATTCCATTGATCTACCTGTCTGTTGCTGTACCAGTATCATGCAGTTTTTATTACAATTGCTCTATAGTACAGCTCGAGGTCAGGCCTGGTGATTCCACCAGAGGTTCTTTTAGGTTTTTGGGTTTTTTTTTTTGAGACAGGGTTTCTCTGTATAGCCCTGGCTGTCCTGGAACTTACTTTGTAGACCAGGCTGGCCTCCAACTCAGAAATCTGCCTGCCTCTGCCTCCGGAGTGCTGGGATTAAAGGCGTGCACCACCAGGGACAGCTCTGTAGACATTTCTAAACAATTTTGTAATATTGTTCATATTTGTTTATTTGTTTTCTTCCTTGCATTGACATAGTCTTTGAGTACAGAACATTAGCACATTTAATGCCCTTTGATCTAATTTTAAAAGGTCCCCCCTCTCACTCTTTACATGACAATTGACCAGCTTTGTCTCATTGTCTCTATTGTAAAGCAATGCCATAAGACTTCCAGGCCTGCATGTGCCTTTAACCCAGCACTTGGAGAAAGAGGCAGGCAGATTTCTGAGCTCGAGGCCAGCCTGGTCTACAGAATGAGTTTCAGAACAGCCAGGGCTATACAGAGAAAAACCATCCAAACCAGGTCCTTGAAGGAAGATAGTGGGTACACTTTAAAGGCACCTAGAGCTTTTAGTGAAAAGAATGAAATCCCAACTTTCCTTTTCATTTTTATTAAATGACTAGAATCATTGTTGAGTTCTTGGGAGTTGCTCTGGCATCTGACAAAATGAGATCCCAGGATGCGATTCTATCGGGATGAGAAAGGTATAGTCTTTTAGAAGTCTTTGAACTTTCCAGCATGGATTCTCCACTTTTGGGGGGGTCAGACCCCTTCAGTTATTTCCCAGAGGAAGATCATCAGCACTGACTTATATTCCCTAGGCCCCCCACCCCCGGATTCAGATAAACAAGGCAGTACAGGGGACAAACCTAGATAGCTTGAATCAGCCTGGTGGCCTGCCTTAGTCTCCAGGGGCATAGCCTGAGGGAGCCTTCTGGGATTGGGCCCGGTAGGAGGGGCCCTAGTGGGCGTGGTCTAGCCAAACACCGCCCTCACAGGTGTTAAAACTTCCTGAACCTGGAGCTGTGGGCCATCCTGGATAAGCTTGATCTCCTCTTTCCGGAAGTCTGGTTCCTTGGCAGGATTTACGATGCCAGCCCTCGTGACCCGTAAAGACATCCCCCCGTGGTTGAAAGTTCCTGAAAACCTGAAAGATCCAGAAGTATTCCAGGTCCAGTCGCTGGTGCTAAAATCTCTGTTTGGTGAGTAGCGACTCTTTTTTGTTTGGTTGTTCTCCCCCACCCCCCACCCCCAGACAGGTTTTCTTTGTACAGCTCTGGCAGTCCTGGAACTCACTTTGTAGACTAGGCTGGCCGAGAACTCAGAAATCCGCCTGCCTCTGCCTCCCAAGTGCTGGGATTAAAGGCGTTCGCCACCACGCCTGGCGAGTAGCAATTCTTGACCCCTCTGCCAAGCCCCAAATCTCCCAGTCTTGGAGCCCTGTTCATTTCCTTTCCCTGCACAGGCCAAGATGGATCTCTAATGCCTCTCATCGAGAAGGCGCTTCAGGTCATGTTTGAGCTGAAGAACCTGGAATCTCCAGAAGAACTTATCGAGGTCTTCATTTACGGCTCTCACAATAACAAGATTCGGGCTAAATGGATGCTTCAGTCCATGGCTGAGAGGTACCGCCTGAGCCAGCAAAGAGGTGAGATTCTCTAACAGGTGCCCTGAACCAAGGTGCGGTGGAGCAGCCTCCTGCCTCCACCGAGTTTACCTCCCTTTTCACATCTCTACTGCTTGCATCCCTCTGAGGATGCCTTACGCCTGGGACTCCTTGGTCTCTAGGCTGTCTCTGACAACTTTGTGGGATTTCGGGGGCTCAGGCGAGTCTTAAGGTGAAAAGGGGTTGGGACTTATCCCTCTGGGCAGGGTTATCGGAGGTAACCGTGCCTTAGCCCGCTCCCATCTCCAGGTTTCTAAAATATTGTTAGAACTGGCCCAGTGGAGCCCTGGTTCTAATTAGAGGTCCACAAAAACCTGCTGGTGAATGAATCATGCGGCCTTCCTCCTGTTCCATGACACTTCATCCTCCTGTTGGTGTTTCTCATACAGGAATGCTGAAGCTGGGGGAATCCATGAAGACACTGGAGCTAGGCCAGTATACCGAGTGAAGACAGTTTCCAGTCATTGGGTCTCTCACGGCAGTGTTTGGTTCTGGTGGGATTTTTTTAAACCTTTGTTACTTCCTGGCAAGATATTTTGGATCCCTGCTGCATTCTGATGTGAATACCAAGGTTACTATTCTAAATAAAAAAGTTGAAATGATTAAAATGTGTGTCATCATTAAAATATGAAAAGAGCCTGTACTCTTTTCCGGGTGTCCGTTAGTATCCTTGTTATAGCCTGTGGAATCTTAAGCTTAGGCATCCATCCTGTTGGGAAACACTGTCTAGTTTGTAATAGGAATGTGAATTGCTGCCTTTGGGGACGTGGGGTTTGCTAAGGTGGAAGAGCTACCAAAGCAGGTTTTCAGTTTACCCTAGTGGAGACCAGTTTTGTAGTTAACATGGCTTTATGACCTAAGGCAAATTGTTTAATCCCCTCCCCCCCCCCCCCTCCATCTTCTTGGGAGGCAGGAGGATATCTGGTTTTCATGACCAGCCTTAACTACAAAGCAAGTTCTAGGCCAGTTTGGGCTAAGTGGGACCCTAACTCAAAACAAAACTTCCTATGTAATCCTATACGTTTAAACACATACATGTAGGAACAAGTATGTGTAACAAGTGCTATAGAGAGCAGTGGGAGAAAATCCTCATCTGTGAAGATAAATCTGTTTCTACCGCAGAACTGCTCTCCCTTTTGTGAGCAGTAAGGAAACCCCGATACTGTGGTCTAGCTGAGGCTGACCTCCACTTTACTATCCTCTTCTCACCACTTCCCAAGTGCTGGGAAGGCTAGGCACATGCTACCATGCCCAGCATCTCATCCAATGAAAAACCCAATTCCCTTTGTCTGCCTTATTAGGCTTTAAGTAATCTCACTCGGGCTTCAGTAGAAGCAGATTTTTCTGCCCCAGCTTATCCTTCCTTCCCCCAGATAAGGAGCTTCTTCTTTGGCTTTGTTTTTGTTGTTTTGTATCCTGGTAGGGTCTTAACTCTGTGCTCTGGGCTGGCCTGGAACTCCCCTTACAGTAGATAAGGCTGTCCTTGAACTCCCGGAGATTAACCTGCCTTTATCTCCCGAGTGCCTGGAACCAAAAGGACTGGCCAGTTTTGCTAGTCTGCGATGCTTATCTCTGTTGAGAGAGCCCCTCCTTATTGGCTGCTTTCTTCTTCCTTCTTGGTGTTCACAAACCTGATGTATCAGCATCTCATTTGTACCTTTTCTCCCCTACAGTAGGATCTCCCACTTACTGTGGGTACCTAAGTGGTGTGTTTCTGTATCCATCTCTGAAAATAAGGGTTGAAGGGAGGAATATAGAGTTACAGCTGTCCTGAGCCTAGGTCGAATCACAATGGTAACTAACACAACAGTGACCAGATTATCAGAAAAACACATTATACTACATTTATATCACCATTGAGTGGTAGACATCACCATATGCATACATACACACATCTCTTTATATACATATCACTATTGAGATAGATTCATGCATATATATCACCATACATATATACTCCACATATATTCACATCAACATTGGGATAGATAATATACACATCACACATATACACAATTGAATGTTTCTTAAATTTTGTTCTTTTTGAGGCAGGTCTCATTTGTAACCCAGGCTCTTCTCAAACATCAATCCTCCTGCTTCAGCCTTCTGAGTCTTTGGGATTACAGGTAGGAGCACCACTCCTGTGTTCAAAAATGTTTCTTTTTTTTTTTTTTTTTTTTTTTTTTTTGAGACAGGGTTTCTCTGTATAGCCCTGGCTGTCCTGGAACTCACTTTGTAGACCAGGCTGGCCTCGAACTCAGAAATCCGCCTGCCTCTGCCTCCCGAGTGCTGGGATTAAAGGCGTGCGCCACCACGCCCGGCCAAAAATGTTTCTTTTGTAATTCATTTTTTACTAGGTTTAGATTTTTGTGCATGCATATGTAGGTTTACTATATGTGTACATTGTCGGAAAAGGGTATGGAATGTCCCTTGAAGTGGGCAGCTATGAGCTTACCAGGTGGGTCCTGGAAACCGAACCCAAATCCTCTGCAAAAGCAACAAATGCTTGTAACTAACTGGGCATTTCTTCAGCCCTGTAATAAGTATTGTTAATCTCTGGATGAGAGGCTATTCTTATTCCAATGCTGATGGGTTAATTGTCCACCATCTCAGATCTGAAGGAGGGACCCAAGCAGATCCTCCATGTTTCCCTGCAGGGAGCCCTCAAAAGCTGCTGCCTCACATCCTGTGGGCTCCCGGAAGACAAAGGCTTTCTAAAGTTCCACTCTTCACTCTTTTTTGTTTGTTTGTTTGTTTGTTTTTTCTGGTTTTCTGAGACAGGGTTTCTCTGTGTAGCTCTGGCTGTCCTGGAACTAACTCTGTAGACCAGGCTGGCTTCAAACTCAGAAATCCGCCTGCCTCTGCCTCCGGAGTGCTGGGATTAAAGGCATGCACAACCACGCCCGACTGCGTTAGCGCTCTGAATCTGTCCTTGAGAATTCTGACCAGAGCTTTCTAGACCGTTTAGATGTTTTGAAGGAAATAAAAAATCTGGGTTTGAACCCTATAAGAGGAACAATATGAACTAACCAGAACCCCCAGAGCTAGTGTCTCTAACTGCATATGTACCAGAAGATAGCCTAGTCGGCCATCATTGGGAAGAGAGGCCCCTTGGTATTGCAAACTTTATATGCCCCAATACAGGGAAACGCCAGTGCCAAGATGCAGGAGTGGGTGGGTTGGGGAGCAGGGCGGGGTGGGGGGGAGGGTATAGGAAATTTATGGGATAGCATTTGAAATGTAAATTAAGAAAATATCTAAGCCTGGCTTGGTGGTACTCGCCTTTAATCCCAGCACTGGGAGGCAGAGGCAGGTGGATTTCTGAGTTTGAGGCCAGCCTGGTCTACAAAGTGAGTTCCAGGACATCCAGGACTATACAGAGAAACCCTGTCTCAAAAAAAAAGAAAGAAAGAAAGAAAGAAAGAAAGAAAGAAAGAAAGAAAGAAAGAAAGAAAGAAAGAAAGAAAGAAAAAGAAATCACTTGACAGTCCCTGCCCCTCACCTCCCAAGGGCAACTATTGCTATATCCCAGTCTCTATCTCTGCTGCCCCAGATAAAAAAACGGCCATGACTTAAGCAGAGAAACTGATGGCTCACAATCTCTAGGCTGTAAACATCTGGGTACAAAAGTACCATTCATGGTTCCCCTGAAAGGAGGGGCCCTGGGATACACACATATTTTAGAAGAATCTCCTGAATCCTAGCAATGTTACCAATCACAAATATGGTAATTTTGACTGGATATATATTCCCATCTTCCCATGCTCTGATTTCCAAAGGCAAAAGTGGATCTCAAGGGGAGAAATGGTAGCACCTAGACACTCATATTATCTTCAAAATTGCTCACACAGTATCTGCTCATAAATAAATAAGTTACAAAAACCAATGAAACAAATTAAAGATAGAAAACTCCAGAATTCAAGAAGATAAACATAGAGAGAAATCCAAAGAGGTCCTGATACTGGCCTTATAGCATAAGAAAACCCAAAATACATGTAATTAATATGTCCACACAAATAAATTTTAGAAAAGAAGTAAATCCAAATGAAAAATCTCGATGTGAAAATATAAGAAAGCAAAGAACTCATTAAACTTAATGGTAAAGTAGACACAGTTGGAGAAAGAATTAGTGAATTCAAAGACAAGCATCAGAAGATTTGAAGGGATGGAAAGAAGATCAGGCACAGGAAGA
>LR752455.1:61251-84537 GCA_902729485.2 Mus minutoides
ATTCCTTCCCTGACTTCTCTAGATGATGTGCTACAATGTGTAGCATGAATTAATCCTTTCCTCCCCAAGTTCATTTTGCTCATGGTGTTCTATCACAGCAGCAAAGACTCTAAGGTTACTCCCTATCTACAGGGCAGCTTAATGCCATTATACTTCCCTGCGTCCCTATGGACTCCAGCTTTCTGGGCACTACTGGAAACCTTCCACGGTTCAGTTTCTTAAACCCAATGATCCTATTACCCTGAGTCTATCTCGTCTTGCAGCTACCTGGACAGGACATTGGCATCTATCCCTTCCAAACCACATTTCATCAAACCTTATAGTCTTACCATAATTTCCTCTCTGACCCAAACTAAAAAGAACAGCACTGTTTTCATGGTGAGGTTCTTGCCCTCACCCTCACTACAGATACAGGAAATCCATTTTTACTACTAAAAGACTATATTAGAGTTCCCAGTAACTCTAGTAGGCCAAGAGGTTCAATAATACAGAAACAGTGAAATACACCTGGAAGAGTTGTATTTCAACACCATTAAGCCCTACAATGCTGACTTGCACCCAAGAAGGAACCTGTTGCTTTAACATCAACAAATCCAGATAAGTAAATCAAAAACAAAGATGCCAATGATGTAGGCCAGCAAAGAATAACAAGAAGGGTTGGTGGGACTTTAAAACCAATGTCTGGTTGTGACTATCCTGCTTGCTTCCATTTCTAGAAGTACACACGTCCATCTGACTCCTTATATTTGGTTCCTTAAGTTGTAACCTGCCAATATGTTCTAAAATTCAACAGTTCTACTCCAGAGAAAACTTCAACAAGTTTTTCAACAGTTGCTTTATCAAGTGTCACTTCCTTTAGCCTACTACACAATACAATGTGTGTCTTCTACCAAAACTCTGGGATAGGACAGACACTGTGTCAGACACTGTCGTATACGACCCTGGTCACTGAGGAAAGCATAGCCCTGTCTCTAGGATGAATTTGAAAGCATGCCATACTACATATGGCTCTGTCTTTTTTCTTTTCTTTTTTTTTTTCTTTTCTTTTTGAGACAGGGTTTCTCCATGTAGTCTTGGCTGTCCTGGAACTCACTCTGTAGACCAGGCTGGCCTTGAACTCAGAAAGTTCTTTTTTCTTATTTAAATTCTGTCCCTGCTTGAAGAACAAAACATTAGCTGACACAAATACAAAGATATGCCAGGTCCTAGGCTCCAATCTGCCCCTGCTCATGGAGAACATTCCTTAACAACATTGAAATCAAAGTTTATCTGTCACCTCTTGTCACTCCCATCCTCAAAACAGAACAAAAACATCAACCCTTCTGAGCAGGAACATGTACCAGCTGTTACCTAGTCAGAGCTCATGCTTGGCAGAGACCATGACAGTCATAGATTTCTGTTTATAATAATGGAGATGGGTGCCAGATGACACTTTCCCTATTATAGTCTCCAAAGTGGGAACAATATCAACAAATAGGTAACAACTATCAACACCTTCTAAAGTGATGGTCACTTTGTTTCAACCTGGATCCTCAGAAAATCAGGCACCCAGGACAAGGGCCTGTTCAACTCATATCAAGGAACAATTGAGAATGGCAAGGGTGGAACAGTAGAGGCAAGGCCACTTTGAGGGTGCCTTAACTAGCTAAGCACCACCATGGGCTCAGAGATTCCATGGGATGGGTGTCAGAATGATAAGAAAGCAGATTTTATCAGCTGCCTCCTAGCCTACCAAGCACAGCTCTTTGAGGAATTGACTCCCTCCCAATTTCAGGTCTACATGCATGATGTGTATGAGTTATGAAGAAGGCTCTTGCAGGGGTCTTACTACAATGTGGTACGCCAGAGTAGAGAGCAATGCAGGTGAGAAATAGTATACCTATCACAGGAGACAGAGAAGGGGCCATGGCACACATTTATACAGATTTGCCAATAGGTAGCCAGCATTTCCATGACCAGTTCCCACCAATGACTTAACCTCAGGATCAATTAAAAAAGCAAGCCATGATCAGATTCTTTGAAGGAAGGGAATTTGCAGGCATAGAAAGTGCTATGTCATTGTCCTTTCTCTCATCATGACACCTTGCCACTATTCCAAACCAAGGAAGGATCCTTTCAACTGGAAGTGTTTAACAAAAGAGGCACTTGTCTCCTAGCAGAATCACATGCCCTGGTAGTTATCATAGTGTCTGGATATGAGAGTTCCTGGGAAACACATAATTGCAAGCATTTGTGAAGATGGCAGATTTCTGAAAGTTGTACCCTGTCTGGAAAAGCCACCAAGAGCAGATCAAACACAGGTAATCTAGGAACTAGGGACACTTGCAGCTTGGTGAGACAAACATGCAGCTAGGAATGCATTTAGCTAACTGGTCACCTCATGTGGAGACCATACTCAAAAGCCAGCATCAAGGGAGCTTGACCAAGAGAACTGCCAGACTGAATGGGGGACTTGGAAGGGTGCTGTCTACAGGGTGAACAGTAACCAAGGCTATATGAGCTCAGCTAAGAGTGGTAGAGCATCAATCAGTCTCTGCAGAGCTTACCCGAAGACTCACACAGCAGCTCTGAAAATCATCTGTGTCAAGATGTCAAGAGCAATGATATAGACCCTTTTTCTATTAGAAACCTGAGAACCAGGAGCAAAGCCCCAAGGGAGGAAAATCAAATACCACACTGAAAACCACTCCTACCACCTAGATGCTATGAGAGGGTTACAGAAACAAACAAAAATCTAGAGCAATGGAGATGAAATTCTGATTTTAAAATGGAAATGAACTTTTAAATGTTCTTTTTAAAGAAAATGAAACTTTTTGACTGTTTTTTTTTTTTTTTCCCCGAGACAGGGTTTCTCTGTATAGCCCTGGCTGTCCTAGAACTCACTTTGTAGACCAGGCTGTCCTCGAACTCAGAAATCTGCCTGCCTCTGCCTGAGTGCTGGGATTAAAGGCATGAGCCTATAAATTAGGGTTTCTATTGCTGTCAGAAGGCACCAAGACCACAGCAACTCTCATAAAGGAAAAAAAATTAACTAGGGGCTAACTTACAGTTCAAAAGTTTAGTCCATTATCATCATGGTGGGAAGCATGGTGGTATGCAGATGATATGGTGCTGGAGAGGAGCTGAGAGTTCTACCTCTGGATCAACAAGCAGCAGAAAGACAGAGAGATATGGGCCTGACACCTCAAAGGCCAACCCCAGTGACACACTTCCTCCAAAAAGGCTACATCTACTCCAACAAGGCCATATCTTCTCATAGTGCTACTTCCTATAGGACTATGGGGGCCATTTTAATTCAAACCACTACGGGCAAGTTCATCCCAAAATTTATCTCTAGGAAAGAAAAGTGGTTCCCAAAGGTTTGAAGAATGGAATTCCTAGTTGTTCTTTATAGAAAAGGAATTTCGTCTTGAAACCAGATGCAAACTCTGATCCTCACACTGGCACCTGGAGAAGAGAGGTAGATGGGATAAGAGAATACACCTGGGATCAACTGCACACCTGCTGAATGCTGGTGGCTTAGCCCTCCTCCATCCTAAATAGCTCTCTTGTCATAGGCCAGCACCACTAAGAAAATCCTCTGCACCTGTAAACAACTGGTTTTGATTTTCATGGTTGGAAGAATTGGTGTGTGTGTGGGGGGGAGGTAGTTTGATTTTTAATTTGTTTTTGCTGTTGTTCTTTTTTTCCTTGTTCAATGTCAATTTTTATTTATTTTCCATTTTTTATTGATTTATTCCTTTTACATCCTGATGGCAGATAAAGAGAATCACTTCTTATCCATGTCTGACATTCATCTATTTCTATATTAGTTTAATATCTAGAGATCAGATTTGGGGTGTTTATAGAAAGTTCCTTTAACTTGTATAAGAATGCCCACACATATATAGTAAACAACACACGCATGCATACACACACACATATGCATGCATGGTACACACACCCCCCAGACCTCATCAGAGAAGTTGATGCAGCAGATGATGATTAATACAGTCAGTCACAACTGCTCAAAGTGGGAGAATGAGTGCCAATGGGTTGCTCAGCATGTTTCTGTATCTCACCTCCTCCCAAGGCCCAGACACCACTGCAGAAGAGAAGAAAAATTTAAGAGCCAGAAGTCAGAGAGGCCCAGAGCAAACAGTGTCTTCTGGATGACAGGACAGCTGCACTCATGTACTCAAAGCAGTTGTGGGCAACTGCACCAGATGAAGCCAGTACGCATTCTAGCAAGGAGAAGCGATTGGTGAGCCTCTATCCATCATTGAGGAGCTATGGGCAGTTGGGGGCTAATGTGGGAAGGAGAGTCAAGGAGTCAGTTTTCTTTTTGGTTTTCTTCCCGATATAGTAATTTAATTTCAACATGTCTCCTTTCCCTTTCCCCTCTGTACTCTCCCAATGGACACAGGGCAGCACTGAAGCAGGTCCATTCCCTCATTAGGAATTATTATTTTCTGGTGGGGTCGGTACTGGGTCTTGAAATGATTATGAACTTGTCAGAGGATGTACTTTCAGGAGCTATAGGCTGGGGGAAGAATTAAACATATACCTATTAAATACAATGTAAGCAACTGGACTTCAGAAGTCTCTACAAGAAACATATATGCCCTCATCCTCCACTCTACCCCCATAGACATACACATTTTTTTAAATCTAGGGCCAGGAACTGTTTCTGCATGAAGCTACCCATGTCTCAATATATTTAGCCAGTTCTTTAGGCAGGGGAACATTGAGATTAAATGTGAGCTATTCTTAACCACTGTCTACAACTTCATATGGTTCTAGTTTAAGCACGGTTCTATAAAATATGTACCATGCACCTCTTTGTGGTTCTGATGGTTTCCAGCTCTGGTTCCTCTCTGGTTAATGGGTTCGGCTAGTATCTGATTACTAGTTCTCCTCTATCTAGATGGCTCCTTCTGAGACTCTCTTCATTCTGAAAGTGCATACTGGTTACTTTTGCATTGCTGTGACAGAGTATCTGCCAAAAGCAAATCAAGAGAAGAATGGCTTGATTGAGCTCACAGTTTAGAGGGTTTCAGCTCATGAAGGCAAGGAAGACATGCTGTAGAAGTGTCACTCACAGCAACCGGGAAGCAGAAAATCAGAAAAGAACCAGGGTAGATCTACCTCCAATGGCCTACTTCTGCCAGCCAGGCTCTGCCTCCATATGCAAAGCAATGCCATCCCTGGGGAAACTATTCAGAACATGAACCTGTGGGAGCACTTCAGATTCAAATCATAATACATGATGCCCTACCCTGTGCTGCTCACTCCCTGGATCATAGATGTCCTAATCTACATACCTAATATACCTACAGTGTCATTGTACCCTATATCATGGGGGTGGGGTGGGGGAGGGGGAGGGAGTGTGGACCTTCCAATACCTTCAGCAGGAATTCCACGGTACAAGCTTGGTCACACAGAAATGGCTGTCTTTTTAGGGGTGAATGTCAGTTGATATGCTCATTATTACCAAAATATTTGATAAGAAACAACTTAAGGAAGTATTTATTTTGGCAATATACAATCCATCATAGCATCTGGAGGCACCCAGAGCCAGGAAGCAGAGAGCAATGATCATTAATGCACAACTCATTTTTCCCTTCTCATTTGGTCCAGGATCTCACCCCATGAAACAGAGTTACCACATATTGGGTTCGTCTTCACTGTTCTATTAAACCTGTCAGGAAACACCCTCATAAACATACCCAGGGACATGTTTGTGTTTCTGTGGTAGTTCTAAATCCTGTCAGGTTTACAAGATTAACCACTACAGGAAGTAATCATATGGCTTTTGATTATTCTGAATCTTGAGTGCCCAGCAATTTCTGGCAAGTCATTTGTCTGTTTTAACTACACCTAACTTACATGCTCTCTTTTAATACAAGAATAACATAGGTTGAGAAAGCAAAGCTTTCTCGACCTTCAACAGCTCAGTAATGTTATGATTTAACTATTTCACACCAACAGTCATGCCAGTTATAATAACATTTACCTTATCCTTGCCACTGAAGTAACACTGAATAAGGTTAATCGGTATACTACTAATGACATCATAGCTTGTAGTAATTCCATTTCTCTTTCCTTTCTCTTTGCATATTCTAAATGGTACAGATCCACTCTTAGCCTGAATTGGCTTTTTAAAAAAATATATACTTGTTACCTTTGGTGCACAAAATATTAAACTGTATATTATTATGCAAAAAATAGATCTGTGTTTAAAGTGAAATAATTGTACATATATTGTTTACACTTTAAAAAATGTTACCAAACTCTCTCTATCAGTCATCTACGGAAGACAAGAAGCTCTTTCGAACTTACAGCCTCCTGAAGGGACAGACATGGACATTAGTAACTGCTCCATAGAACAATGTGATAAATAGGCAATGGCCACAGCAAGAGAAGGAAAAGGATCCAGAATTGGCAGGAGGGGAGACCTCCTGGAGAAACAAGGCAAGGGCAGAGCCCTGAAGATACCCAGCAGTTGCCAGGACAAAAGAAGGCAGCATTGAGATGCAGGAAAACAGGCTTGCACTGGGCAGAGGGCCTGCTGTGCTCGCAGCATGCACAGAAAGACATAGGTGGGAGAGGGAAGAGATGAGAGAGGAAGGGGACCTTACAAGGGATTTCTCCCAGAGTGGAAGGCATCTACTTGTTAAAATGTCTCCAAAATACTTCAATGCGGATTGTCCACACTAGATTTGTGCCTTATCAGATCATCCCTGAAATAAATTGGAGGCAAAAGAAGCTAAGCACAAAGCCTGCCTACCTGAGCTGAGAAATGCTGAGTTGAAGAAATTAGGAGCAGGGAGACAGGAAGGAGAGAGCAGATGTAGACGGCATCCCAGAGGCAATGCCAGCAGGAGCTAGTGACAGGCTGCAGGTGGAACCAAGCAAGCAGTCATATCCAGGAAGATCCCTGAGTGTCTTGTGATAACCAAATCTTTCCCCTCGACAAAAGTACCTCTCCCTGGCTGAGAGGCCATCTGGCAATGTCCATGGTAGCTTCCATTTCCAAATGGAACCCAGGCATTAACAGAAATGCTTCCTTATATAAGTCCTCAGGGCCGGAGACTAATAAACTGGATCAAAGTATGTAAACCACAAAAGATTCCCATCTATTCCCCCATACGAAGCTACGAAATGTCACATACAACTTCAAGGTGAGTAAAGAAGCCATGATTAGGTGGTATAATAATATTCTTGGGGAATATTTTATCCATACCAAGTACTGCCAAAGCAATTAATAACAGCTGAGTCTCCATATGCCAGAGCAATCAGGCCTACGACTGCATATTAAGAAACTCACGGAGGTAAGTGTGGGTTAAAGACAAAGAGATTATGAGTATTTATAAAGTAAATTCGATCTTCTGTGTTTCCAGTTGAATGGTAGAATTGTGGTCTTTCGATTCGACTTTTGGTACGCCAAAGATGGAGGTAAACGTAATTATAAGATTATTAAAGATAACTAAAGATCTGTCCTAAAATATAATAAAATAAAAATCACTTAAAATCACAATCCATATTCACGTTAATGTGCCATTTTGATTCATTTTTGACAAGAGGAAAATATACATATGTTCTTTACACTGGTACAGAGCAGCAAGTGTAGCCGTCATGGTGTAACTTAAGATGCTGGGAAATCTTCATAAAGGACTTCATCGACCTTCATGTCATGCTCATCCACTGGGATCTGGGGACAGATCTGCTCCTTAAAAGCCAAAGCCATGGTGTAGGGCTTCACTTCCTGATGCTGTACACAGCGCTTCAGGTAGGTGTCATAGTACCCCTTACCCCGCCCCAGCCGGTTGCCATCTTTGTCAAACCCAAGGCCAGGAAGGAAGATGAGGTCAAGTCCACCTGCGGGAAAACAGAAATGTACTTGGAGTATCAATGGTTACTTCAAGACTGCTTCATGATAGCATCTTATTTCTATTAACATCAAACATTTTCCCATTTTTTTAAAAAAAAGTGTTTAATCCTTGTGAAACTATAAAAAAAAGACAAAACCAAGTTGGACAAAGGAAATAATTCTTCAGCAACACTGTTAGTCCTGCATCCATCCTTCTGCAGTCCTTTGGTGTGCCTCTATAGAAATGGCAGGTTCCTAGCCTTGTCCACATCAGGGAGGACTCTCTGTGGGCAGACCTCAGACCTTCCTTTAACTCTAGCATGTAGTTGATTCTCCACACCTGTCTCGTTTGGGAGCCAGTACCCTGGGATCATGACAGATGGAGTGCCAGAGAAGACAGAAAGGATGGAGCTATTCCACAGCTGTTAAAAGTACCATGCAGTCCACAAGGCCCACTCCTCTTCTTTCCCTCTCACTGACAGGCAAGGGTAGGCTCAGACTTTACATTTTGGTGTGGGCTAAGCACACAGACTGCATTGCTAGCACAGCAGACCATGGCTGGAAGCCACGGACTCTCAGCTCAGGATGCTAGTAGGTTGTTCTGATAGATTGGTTCTGGCATCAAGCAGCTGATGACTTCCTATTCCAGCTATGTACATGTTCACCTTGCCTGCTGACATCCCACACTGAAGAGCTCAGATGCAGTCAGACCAAACCCTCTAAGTCTGCCTGTCTATTGGAAAAAAGACAGCCTTTTCAACAAATGGTGCTGGCACAACTGGCAGTTATCATGCAGAAGAATGCGAATTGATCCATTCTTATCTCCTTGTACAAAGCTCAAGTCTAAGTGGATCAAAGACCTCCACATAAAACCAAAGACACTGACATTTATAGAGCTGAAAGTGGGGAAAACCCTCGAAGATATGGGCACAGGGGAAAAAATTCCTAAACAGAACAGCAATGGTTTGTGCTGTAAGATCAAGAATTGACAAATGGGGGCTGGTGAGATGGCTCAGTGGGTAAGAGCATCCGACTGCTCTTCCGAAGGTGATACGTTCAAATCCCAGCAACCACATGATGGCTTACAACCACCGGTAATGAGATCTGACGCCCTCCTCTGGTGCATCTGAAGTCAGCTACAGCGTACTTAGGAATAATAATAATAAACGAATCCTTGGACCGGAAAGAGCGAGCGGAGCCAACCGGAGCGAGGGGGGGTGGCGACCGGAGCAAGCAGGGCTGGCCGGAGGGAGCAGGGCCAAACGGGGATGGCCGGAGGGAGTGGGGTTGGCCGCTGGAGCGAACGGGGCACACCGGAGCAAGCGGGGCGACCAGAGTGAGCAGGGCAAGACCAGAACAAGCAATGAGGGTTGACTGGAACGAGGGAAAAAAAAAGAATTGACAAATGGGACCTTATAAAATTGCAAAGCTTCTGTAAGGCAAAAGACACTGTCAATAAGACAAAAATGGCACCAACAGATTAGGAAAGGATTTTTACCAATCCTAAATCTGATAGGGGACTAATATCCAATACATAGAAAGAGCTCCAGAAGCTGGACTCCAGAAATTCAAATAACCCCATTAAAAAATGGGGTACAGAGCTAAACAAAGAATTCTCAAGTGAGGAATACTGAATGGCAGAGAAGCACCTGAAAAAATGTTCAACATCCTTAATTATCAGGAAAATGCAAATCAAAGCAACCTTGAGATTCCACCTCACTCCAGTCAGAATGGCTAGGATCAAAAACTCAGATGACAGCAGATGCTGGTGAGGATGTGAAGAAAGAGGAACACTCCCCCATTGCTGGTGGGATTGCAAGCTGGTATAATGACTCTGGAAATCTGGAGGTTCCTCAGAAAATTGGACATAGTACTACAGGAAGATCCAGCAATACCTCTACCGGGCATATACCCAGAAGATATTCCAACTGGTAAGAGGAACACATGCTCCACTATATTCATAGCAGCCTTATTTATAATAGCCAGAAGCTGGAAAGAACTCAGATGTCCCTCAACAGAGGAATGGATACAGAAAATGTGGTACATTTACACAATGGAGTACTACTCAGCTATTAAAAACAATGAATTTATGAAATTCTTGGGCAAATGGATGTATCTGGAGGATATCATCCTTAGTGAGGTAACCCAATCACAAAAGAAGTCACTTGATATGCACTCACTGATAAGCAGATATTAGCCCAGAAACTTAGAATACCCAAGATACATTTTACAAAACACAAGAAAATCAAGAAGAACGAAGACGAAAGTATGGATACATTCCTTCTTAGAATACAGAACAAATCACCCATGAATTGAGTTACAGAGACAAAGATTGGAGCTAAGACGAAAGAATGGACCATCCAGAGACTATCCCACTCGGAGATCCATCCCATAATCAGCCACCAAACCCAGACACTACTGCATTTGCCAGCAAGATTTTGTTGAAAGGACCCTGATATAACTATCTTGAGTGAGGCTATGCCAGTGCCTGGCAATATGGAAAAGGATGCTCATAGTCATCTATAGAATGGAACACAGGGCCACCATCGGAGGAGCTAGAGAAATTACCAAAGGAGCTGAAGGGGGCTACAACCCTTTAGGTGGAACAACAATATGAACTAACCAGTACCCCCAGAGCTTGTGTCTCTAGATGCATATGTAGCAGAAGATGGCCTAGTCGGCCATCATTGGGAAGAGAGGCCCCTTGGTTTTACAAACTGTATATGCCCCAATAAGGGGAATGTCAGGGCCAAGAAGTAGGAGTGGGCGGGTAGAGGAGCAGGGTGGGGGGAAGGTATAGGGAACTTTTGGGATAGCATTTGAAATGTAAGTAAAGAAAATATCTAATAAAAAAAATGTTAAAAGGTGATGTCATTGATCTTTCCTTTCTATCCCTGTCCCATTAATTCATCTCTATAGGAATGGACAGTGTCCTGTACATTTGGACCTTACTATCAAGGGTCTTCTTTACCTTTCCAGAGCAACTAAAAGTTCTGTCTTCTCACCTGTAACACACATATATGTACTATGACTTCTGCCTCTCCACATGTGAATAGGTGTTTTATAAATTCTTCAGAGAGGACAAAGAGTCCCTCTCTGAGATGACAGTTTAGTTAAAATAACATGTAACAGCAGGCTAAGACAACATCTCTATCAATTGTCCCAAAGCTACAGAAGCAAAGGCTCTAGAGACTCCAGTAGAGAATAATTTAGCTGGGTGAGAAGTCCTGGACATGGGGTATTTTGACTTGACATGGGCTTTTTAAGAATGTGTCAAGGGTCAAGTTATATCCTGGAAGTCAAAAGAAGGGTAGCAGGATGGTGCGCAGGGAAGGGGCAAGCGGCGGTCTCATATGGGGCAGAAAGACCAGGGCAAGAAATAAGAGATGATAGGTCTGTACTCTTCTCCAGCAGTGGAAGAACAAATGACAGGACAATGGCACATGGAGTTCTCAAAAAAATTAAAAATAGAACTACCATAAGATCTAGAAACCCTACTCCTAGGCGTTTATCCAAAAGCGTTGAAATCAGGATCTCAGTAGATCTTTACACTTCCATCTTCAAGTTGAAGTGTACCCAATAGCCAAAAGGTAGAATAGCTGAAATGTCCACCAGAGTAACAACTGATCAAAACAAACAAACAATAACCAAAACCATGGGCATGCATATGGTAATGCATTAATCTGCCACAAAAATTGAAGAAAATTTTGTAATAGTGGACATTGATGAACCATGAGGACACTGTGCTAGATGGAAAAAAAAATCATAAACACACACACTATATAACTCTACTTATATTAGGTATCCAGAATAGTACAACTTTTATAAACAGGAAGTAGAATGCCATTTGTCAAGGACCAGGGGAAGATACTATTTGATAAGTACAGCATCTCATCCATGCAAGATGGAAAAATTCCAGAGGTCTGTTATGACACTGTATTTATGGGCAAAATAAGTATACTCTAGACCTAAATTTTTAAGAGGTAACATCTCATATGGGTTACTAGTTAACATAATTTAAAAATAAACTATACAAGCAAAGCAACAAAAAGGTGTGGCAACAGAACAGCTGGAATATTCACCAGTGCCAACTCATACGGAAAAAAGGCAGAATTCTGGAGCCATCACATTCCTGCTGGTGGAGGAAGAGACCAGAGGAGAGAAACAGTCAAGGAAAGCCATTCTCAGCCCTCACCCTGGGATCAAGTTTGCTGCTGCTCCTGCTCCTGCTCCTCCCTGGGCTTGGCCTGCTTCTTCCTGGAGTCTATCTTGTAGAGCTCAGTGTATATGTCGGCTGGACAGCAATTTTCCTTGCAGGTTATAATTTTTTCCAAGCCATCCTTCATGCTTGAAATTTAATAGACTGCTAGAGTACAAAGACCCTGAAAGACGAGTACATTATCTTCAGATGATCAATCCTGGCATAGCACCCTTGACTTCAATAACTCTAAGGTATATATATATTTGGATGAAAGAAGTGACATTATGGGACAAAATGCGTAAGTCTATCCTCACATGGCCACTAGTTAAACGTGAAACTCTATAGCTATTAAGCAGAAGTGAGAATGGCCTTTGGGCCATTGGAGTAACTCAGGGACCTGAAACTGCCCTGCAGAGGTCCTGGATTCTACCTGGGACACTGGCCTTTGAGTCTCTGCCCATAGAACTACTTCCACCCAAATCCTTTCTACTATTTGTGCACTTGACTGTGGCCCCAGTTCCAGTAATTAGGACTTAGGAAGTCCTTTCTAGTATGTTCCCACTTCTGCTGTTTGGATCTTAGTGCTTTTCTGAATGTATACTGCATTCCTTACTGGCTTCATCCATCTGCTGTTGCCCCTGAAGTTCTTTCTGTGGCTTACCATCATCTTTTCTTCCTTTCTCTCCTCTTCTGCTGCCTGATACATGTGCGCGCACACACACACACACATAGGCACAACCTTACCTACCCTACCTACTTACCTATCTGGGACTCTTGACATTTCCATAACAGTACTTCTGAATGTCACCTTTCCCCAGTGAAGAAATCAGAGGGACAAGTAAATCATGTATGGGTTCAACAAACTTCTCACGCCACATAAACTAGAGCATGACCCCCTAGACACACCTAATGTACCACAAAATCAAAATTCAGTAGGAAAAACAGAAAAGCCTTCCTTCTTCACCCATATTCTTCCTACATGATTTACAATCAGCAAAGGTTCATGAACAGAAGACATTAGCATAGTGCCCACCATAATCCTGATTTCAGTTAACCTTTCTGCTCTTGTCTCCCAGGTCTGGATGGAATGAAATGTAACCAGGAGAGCTAAAGAGCTCCACTCATCAGGATGGCAACAAGACCCTCAGGCAGAGGTCTCTGCGGGTCAGTCAGTTCTTCTGCACAGCCACACTTTATTGTTTGTTCTTTCTGGGGAAGGTGTAGTTCCACAGTTCTCTTGCATTCGAAACTGCTAACCTTTGGAAAACCGCACCAGCCTTATACCCTGTGTTTGTACACAATCTTTCTTCTTCACATTATTTGGTATTGCTCTGAAAGAGCAGCCTCCTCTGAAGGCAGCTGGTTAGGGGCAAAGACCATGCTATTTCCTAGCTATGGGATCAAGAGTGAGTAGCCTTCCAGTCTGTGCTTTCAACATTACCACCTGCAAATCTGCTTGTTTGCCTGCTATCACAAACATTAAATCAGATCATGCTTATGAGCTCTACTGCTAAGTACAGTCCAAGATAATCACATTTATTATGGGACGTTCTCTTTGAATTAAGAAATAGGAGGCACTATTTCTCGAACTGGTAGAGAAAGGAATAAAGTTTCTCTGGAACTCCAGTGAAATTGAGCAGAGCTTCTTACTTTAGTCTTCCCTTAGAACTGATTGATGCATGTATTCCTCCTGCCTCAGGCTTCAGCCAAAGAGAGAGCAAGAAAACTAGGAAAGCGTAGGTGACGAGCCAGAGTTAGGTGTGTTGATTTTTTTTTCTATAAAGAGCCAAGGGGTAAATAATTTAGGCTATGAGACACTGTGAACCATAGGTCAGTTTTGTACTGTGAAAGCAGCCATGAGCAATACTATATATGAATAACTAGCTATGCTTAATTACTAAAATAGGTAGAGGACCAGACTTGATCCGGAGGCTACAGTTGCCATCCTGTCATGTGATATAGAAGGAATTTCCGAAATAAGAACAGAGGTCAAAGGTGGCCAGGGTAAGAACAATATCCCTTAGAGGTGGCAAGAAGATAACTGTTACAGTAAGGGACACACAGGGGATGGGAGCAAGCAGAGCTGTGGACTCTTCATCAGCAAAAGGAACCCTAGGAAATAGGCTTTTAGAGAAGATAAAAGGGGACTTTATGCATGCTTCTATTCACCCTAGTTCTGAGGATCTAGCTCATCCTTAGGGACATCATTTTCAGTAAGATAACAGTGATATCTCTGACAACACCCTGAACACAGACTCCAGGGACAGAAGTCTCCAGGAGGAAGCCTGTTCAGCCACTGGACTGTCTCTGCCCTGACCCTGAGAATAAGTGATGGAGCCCAAGAAATACACACAGCCCCTGCTCTGGGTTCAACAGGCACCATTCTTAGCATTCTTCTCCTCCCTTTAATTCTCTTTATCTTGCATTTCTTGATTACATCTTCTATACACTCTCCTTTAGGAGATTCAAAATATGACTTAATGCAGTCACCCCTCTGCACTAGGGCCAGGATTCTCATCTTGTAGTTCTGATTGTACCATTCCTCCAGAAAGTTCAGCTGATTATCCCACTTCCTAAAATGAAGGGTTCTTCCTGGCTCTCCCTTGTTCAAAAGCATTTAGCAGGACTGGGAATATAGCTCAGGTACAGAATATTTACTCACTGTGAAAAGTCCTATGTTTCATCTTCAGCACTGCCTGAAAACGGACATGGTAAACCATATATGTAATCCCAGCCTGTATTTTAGCAGGAGAATCAGGAATGCAAAGTCATCATTGGCTATATACAGTTCAAGGCCATCCAGGGTTACATGAGAGCCTGTCTCGAAAAACACCAACAATTACGAAAGAAAGAAAGAAAGAAAGAAAGAAAGAAAGAAAGAAAGAAAGAAAGAAAGAAAGAAAGAAAGAAAGAAAGCAAAGAAGGAAAAAAATCCAAAAAGTGCATTTAGTAAGTGTATCACCTTTAATGATAACATCCAAGAAGTCTTTACTTGGCTATGCAAAACCTCCCCTAGTCTCTGGGCCATTACCCTCCACATCATTTCCCTTGTATTCCTGTGACATCAGTTACATCAATGGATCCATGTCTCACAAGCCCACTTATGACTGTCTGCCTGGGTATCTGTGTTCCAATCCCAAGGCTACCTCATCTGATATAGCAATGGTCATACAACAAGCCTTACTTAAGCTGCACGCAGTTCTTTTGTCGAATCACTATGCTGTAAGCAGCTCTTGCCCTGGAGTCCAATAAGCAGTGGGAATCCTTCCTTCCTTTCTTCTAGGATTCCTTATAGCTCAGCTCTTTCTAAAATGGAAGGATGAGAGTGAAGGACCTAATGACATCCTGTGGCTCCTGACCATATCCATGTAGTCACCTGCTTTGATCATTACAGGAGACACCTGACTCTGAACTACAGAGCAGGCTCAAGAAGAGCAGAGTTCAGGAGCCAACATTGGAGCAGTATCCCCAATGCCCAGCACTCTCCTCTCCCCTAGGAATAAAAGGGGTGAGGAAAATTGCTACATCTATAGGCAGGCAGAAGGAGGATGCAGACTGCTCTTCACACAGGAAAAGCAATTCTAAAAGCTCAAAGGATTCTTTAGAGTCACTCAGTTTAAAGAGGGAGGTCAAGATTCAACATCTACATGGTCTCCACTGCTAATGGGTACAAGTGTGTCTGTGCAAAGGGATGAGAGAAGCAGCCATGGGACAACTACGTTAGAGCTGAATATGAAAATACAGCTCTCCCCTCAAAGGGAATAAGGAATAAATTACTCCAAAGCCAAGTATCAATGATCCTGAGCCAGGAACATGGAGTCAAGCTATTCCAAACACCATGTTCCGGGGGATGGAGGTAACAGTTTTGTGGAGAATTTATTAATTACAAAACAAAAGAAGGTCATAAATCAAGGCACTTTCCAAATACATGGTGGGAGCATCAGATTGGCCAGTGACAGAAACACTAGGAATTAGTAATAGGCTTCAGGTGGTATCTGGTGGCACTCGTAGCCTTTGGGTTGGTGCAAGCTAGTAGTTTGTTAATACATTGTTACAAAAGGATTTCGCTGGGCAATTAATAGCTAGTGGGGGGCTAAAGCTAGTTCATAATAATTTAGTTATAAATCTGCAGCACACCAACTCTCCACAATCACATAAACTCTAAACTTTGTAGAATTCTTAATACAAGTGAGGCTTTTTGTAGAAGAACTTCATTCAGTCCACACCATTTTACTGAGAGATGGGCTGTGCAGGCTTCTAGACAAGGCTACCAGGTTGAAATCTTAGCACTATCACATATCAAGTATGAAACATCAGTCAGAACCACCTTCACCTAAAAACAAACAGATGATGATGGCAAGTGGCCCTAATGTAGTAACATCAAATGTCAACTTACGCCTACTCTTGAAGTCATACAAGTGACTGCAGAGACTCGGACATGTCCATCAACCATGCTTTCAGGGCACAGAGAGTTGGAAATCCCAAACAAGACACAGTGCCAGTCCCTCACGACAGCTCTTGTGATAAACCCAGAAAGCAATACTTCCAACTCATACTGGCTGTGCTAGAGCAGACTGACATATGATGCTTGCTCCTCATGGGAAAACAATGAAACACACATGAGGTAAAAAACAAAACCAATTATGGGTTGCAACAAGACACAGTCTACTTCTAATTACACATATAAATGGTTTTGAAAAAATTGTTTTCTGGTCTAGCAAGATGGTTTAGGTGTTTGCCATCAAACCACATGGTAGAAAGAGAGAACTGACTCTCCCCAAAATTGTCCCCTGATTCCACAAACATACAACACACAGACAAATGTAATAAAAATTAAGAAAAAGAGAAACCCATAAACCCAGGAGGAACTAATCAACTAAATCATCTAATAAAAGCAGGTGGTTAAAAATATTTACATCACAAAGGCATTTTCACTCTGTCTCAACATATACCAGCCTTTGGGAATCTTAGTGTAGAATCATATACATCTGAAGACAGGACGGACCCTAACTGCTCACTTTCGCATTGTTAACTTAACATGCTGCTTTGACATGGGCACCAATGCTTCTATCAAAATACAGAATCAACATTCATCACCAGGGCACTAGGCCAACTATCCAACACCAGGTAAAATGTACTCCTGGGTATAATGGGACATTCTGCTAATACCAAGTGGATCCCAGCATGAGACAGTCTATCTACGCCTTCCATGAAAGCCTAAGTACATTAGGAATGCACGGCTTTATTTAATCCCATGAACACTGTGTTTAAACGAAGGAAGTAGTTACAGACATGGACTGGGATCCAGAGGGTACCCACTGGGATTTTCAGGGGTTTGTATTCCTGATGAAATAATTAGATCAGGGCCATATCTGTATAGGGATAGAAGTGGAGACCATGACTTAAGGCCGGCGAGCACCTGCCTTCACCCACTTTTGTGCATTTGTCTGTTACATGTCCCTTACATGGGAAGAATTTCTGTGTTTCTGCCAAATCACTTCTCTCGTGTAAACCCTGATGTCTATCTGCGCCCTAACCTTTTCTACAGTCAATGGAGACAAGGATTTAGATTCTTCTGGGCAGAGCTGAAACACAGAAGAAACTAGAAGTGCATATGGTATAAGTGCTGAGTGTTTCCACACAACAGCCTCTACCCTAGCATAGCACCCTAAAAATACCCAAGGCCAAAAGTCAAACTAAGATGGCCTGTGAAAACAGTTGCCCTTCTCTCTGTAATGCCTGTGCATTCCTGTGAGTCTGCCTCAGGAAGGAAACATAGAAAAGTGACAGCCTCTGAGATGAAGAACTGGAGAACAGAAGGGCCTGAGTGAAAAGGGTAGCGTACACCTTCACATCACTCCTTGTGAATTTTTATCATTGGTACACAGAGCCAGAAATGCAAAGTTCTCTTAAATATCAACCTTCTGTGTGAAGGCAAGAGCCTAGAAGACTTGAAACCAGTCAAGTGCACTGGCCTCCATACAGATCACTGGGTGTAGATCCCACAACAACCATGGGTTGTTAGAAACTTCTAAGTAACTGAAGCTCTCCTTAAAACCCAGCTTCTTCTTAAGATGGGACAAATACCAACTTTACAGAGTGACTAAGTAAAGACATAAAGAAAGAATGTCAAAACTTCATAAAGTGTTGAATAAATGAAGGTTTCTCTTATACTTACAGGTATGAAAAAATGCCTATTCTTTGTTGACTCTGGATTTTCTTTTTCTTAAAAGAGTTATTTAGACTTTTCTTTAGCACAAACTCCATCCGAGAGCAAGCCTAGCTCTCTACCACCACCTGCTGTCAGCTAGAAATGTGCAGAAGGGAGCCATCCACAAGAGATGCTCCAGCCAGGAGCAGAGGCGTGAGCCATGGAGGCTCTCTGAAATGGTGGCTCTAAACAGATGTGATGGGAAAGCATTGTGGCTACAAAGCACCTTTCCTTATACAGAGGATCCTTTGAGAAGTGTCTATCATAAGAATATGAGGACCAATGGCACTGATACTTGATGCTTATTGTCAGCTGTACTGCCCACTTCATAGACACATCCTTACATCACCTGCCCACACACCCCACAAGACACCTTATCATCTGCTTTCTCCAAATGGGAAAATCAAGATTCAAAGACAGAATGTAATTTGACAAAGTCATTTAGCCAGTGATGCTGAGACCCCAGGGCTGGGAAGGATGAGAGCCTCTTGCTGGAGGATAAGGCAGATAAAGAATATTTACTAAATCTGCCATGGAAGTGAGCTCAGTCACATAGAATACAGCATCTATGTGCACAGATGGCACACAAACTGAGAAAAGAAACTCAATAAAGGGGCCAGGAAAAGGACTAGCAGCTCGTAAGTAGTAACAGGGAGCACTGGCCATCCAACATCTCAGGGCGTGGGAGTAGGGAGAGTATGTCTATGGTACCAGCAGGATGGCAGCTGGAAGGGCTGCTGGGCTGGAGTGGGGGGGCACTGCACTAAAGTACAAAGTGTTAACCCTCCAGCTCACCCTTTAGTCTGTAATGGGCTTGTAGCAATAGTTAAGTGAGAAAGACTGAGTCCAGTCGATGCTAACAAACAGATCCAGCAATGTTTGAACACGATGAGTATTAGTAGTTACTTCTGGGCAGGGAGATGGGTGCTTTTAGTTTTTACTTTATGTCTCATCTTTAGGATCAAACACTACTGATTTGTTTGTTAGTTTTATGTGGACAAAAATGACTGTCCCAATGGTGTAATGGCGTAGAGATGACTTTGGCCCATAGCCATGGTAGCAAAATAAGAACAAAAATATAATGAAAGCAAGTTTACGGTAATGGTAACAGAGCTATTTCCCCCTCCCTCATAGAAGGAGTAGAAGGAAGACTACACGATCCTCATCTGGGATTGCAGCCATTACTCCTTCCCNCTGGGTTAAGTTACTGCTGTTTCACATCTTCCCACAAAAGAGAGCACAGCTATTTCCTTTTAGTAAATGTCGGTGTGTGTGTATGTATCTAAGTATGTATATATGTATAGTGTGCATGTATGTAATATTATATGTGTGTGTATGAATACTCTAAAATTCTAGTCTTCAGGAGACAAACTTCAAAGCATGTTGTTTTCTTTTTCTTTTTTTTTTTTTTTTTTTTTTTTTTTTGGTTTTTCAAGACAGGGTTTCTCTGTATAGCCCTGGCTGTCCTGGAACTCACTTTGTAGACCAGGCTGGCCTCGAACCTAGAAATCCACCTGTCTCTGCCTCCCAAGTGCTGGGATTAAAGGCGTGCGCCACCACCGCACGGCCCAGCATGTTGTTTTCTTAAGCACTTAAAAATGTAATTATATCTTGGCTAATACTTTATCTGAAAATATGATATAGATATTAAGATAACAAGTAACAATAATCCAACATTATTTGATTAGACAGCATGACCATCTCTGCTATCCCTATGAACAATTGTAGCTATATATGAAAGATACAAAGCTGGTTGCCAAGAACCAAAGTGGGAAGAGGTAAACCAATTCTGTGTGGGTGTGGGGCAAAAACAGAGTACAGCTATTTTCTTTTAGTAAATGCATATATGTATGCATGTATGTATGTATGTATGTATGTGCATGCGTATGTACCCCTTCAGGCACATTTTGTGTGCCTATGGGTATGCCCGAGAAGGACATCTAATGTTCTCTCACTCTCTGCTTGATTCTTCTGAGGTAGAGTCAAGCACCAGGGATCCTCTGGTCTCCACATCCCCACATCACTGGAATGGCATGCCTGGCTTTTTGCTTGGGTGCTGAGGGTTAAACACAAGCCCTCAGGCTTGGGAAGCAAGCACTCTTTCCCACTGAGCCAACTCCACAGCCTCAGTTTCTTCAACTACACAGGTTTGCAAACCACAGCCTCTCCACCAAATACGGCTATAAAGATTCACTGGAACGCAGCCACACTTTACTTTGGCCACTAAATTGGCATAGCCAGTCCCTGACCGTGCAGTACCAGCCACTAAGCCCCAGATCCTTACTACCTCCTCGGTCACAGAGAAGAGTGCCAGCCCTTGCCTTGGGCATCTCCCTTAGGGCTTAAGGGTAGGGAAAAACAATCCTTCAGTTCATCCTATCTTAGAATATTTAAAATGAATATTAAGGAAAAGGGAGATCAAATTATTTTCAGTACAAAAAGAAAGTTAAGAGGTGATGTTATCTTCACCCAAATGGCATTCCTTTGTGTTACTTCGGCACCGAGTTTGGAGGAGACTCACTATCATTCATAGTCAGATGAATGGTGTTCATGGATCTTATTGTCCAAACAGGAAAATAAAAGTAGGAAGAAGGGAAAGATTTTCCTATGCGTTTTCTCTAACTTGAGTCTCCTCTGGTTATGTAATCTAAAACAAACAAATAAACAAACAAAAAAAGAAGGAAAGAAAGAAGAAAGGAAGGAAGAAAAGAAGGAGGGAAGGAAGGATAAAGAAAGAGAAAGAAAAGGGGAGAGAGAGAACTTCAATTTCTCAGATGTATTTCAAATCTAAGTTAAAGATTCTTAGAACTTTAAGGTTAACTCTTTTTCTGTGTGACATAATGGAGAAATAAGCAGAGAACCATAGGAAGACAAGCTCTGCTCAACCCCACTTATGCATATGTAAAGCAGTCAAGTTCAGAAAGGAAAGATCACTTCTTGGCCTTTTGGCTAAGATCAAGTGCAGAAAGGAAAGAACTGTGGTTGCCTTGGGGCTGGGGCAAGGGTGTCATCTCTCAAGTCACAGTTTCAGGTCCCCAAATGGAAATCTTAAGAGAGCTGTTGCACAACAGAGTGGACTTAGCACTGCTGGACTGGGTATTTCAGAAGGGTAAATGTGGATTTTATACTGTGTGCTTCTTTACAATAATAAAGAGAAACAACTACAATAGGAGAGGAAGAGAAGAACTGGGGCTCTGGCAGAGTGAGTGGTTTGTGTAAAACCACCAGCATCAGTCATAGGCATCAGGAATAAATCAATTAAAATGTGCCTTACTCTAGAGCAGTGGTTCTCAACCCAGGGGTTGCAACCCCTTGGGATGGATGGAGTGACCTTTCGCCTAAGATCGTTGGAAAACAGATATTCATATTATGATTCATAACAGTATCAAAATTACAGTTACAGAGTAGCAATGAAAATAATCTATGGTTGGTGTCAGCACAGCATGAGGAACTGTATCAGAGGGACTCAGCCTAGGATGGTTGAGAAGCTCTGCTGTAGAGTAATGAAGAGCATCTCTCGTAGGTGCAGGGGAAGGTGCCTTTGCAGCTCTCACTATCCATCTACGTTGTACACGAGGAGCTCACAAAGTCCTTATCCTAATCAGTTACAGTGCTGCCCAGTTGCTCAGCCTCAGAGTTAAGCAAGAAACTGCTCGCTGGCTTCCACCACTTCCTTTACCCAAATGATTGACACGTGAAAGCCGGGCAGTCTCTCTAAGTGAGCCAATGTAACTAAACTCACAGTCTGTTTCTTCTGCTTGCCCTCCTTGTACATGTAAAGAGGCCTCAGAGCTCACTGACAGGAGCCCTGTGCCATCACAACGCCAACTGCTGTAACCTCTAATTAAAGGAAGCCAGTGCTTTGACATAGTATCACCTAGGCTCCTATCATCCTTTCCCATGATTCATGTGCGTTATTTTCACTCCAGCTTGTCCTGCTATCTCTTCCCTTCTTCTGGTGGGTAAAAAAATCTTCATCTTGAAACTCTTAGTGCACCATAAAACCAGAAGGGACAAGAAGAGAAGGAGAAAAAAATGTTCACAAAGCTTTGAGGTTTATCAGAAATTCAATGCGATCAAGTCAATAACTAGCCATTATTAATAACTATAAATATGCTAGTGCCATCTAAGGAAGTATAAGAACATGGGACAGGTATGTGCCAACAAGTACTAACAACTTGCTTAGCTAAAACCACACCCAAGAAGTTGAGTGTAAGGAACACCTAAACCGTAATAGATAGAGTAGTACATGTGCCAAGGCAATAAACAGAAAGGAGATCATGGTACCCCACTGGCAAGGGCTTAAGTCCGGGAAAATGACATTAAGGAAGTGGGTGCGAAAGAACAGAACTGCCAGGGATCTGCAAGAGCGGCTGCAATGGCCTGTGCGTCAAAATCAAATAAACAAAAGCACAGATTTGGGGAGATTGCCATATGTTTTGGGACAGTGATAACTGCCTCTCAAAAAGAAGATAGAATTAAATGGTTCGTATGATTTTGCTCCAATGTACTGGATAAGGCTATGAGCAGGCAGAATGTGGGAGTCATTCTAGTGTCACACAAGTACTGGCACTGGTGTCACATGAGCCCTATGGTCAAAGCAAGCACAAAATGGTTTTCAAAGGTTACTCACATGTAGCAACTCCTTCCCCAGCTGCTTCCAGATACTGCCAGCATCTTATTCATCATGACTGAACTGCCGTCTGCACACTCAAACAAACGGGACAGCATTTGCCTCTTTTTCCTCCGAAAGTGGGGCATCTACTCTGGATTATCCTTTTTTGTTCTCCATGATTTTGGTACCTATTTTTAATCAGTCTCTGAAAATGGAGAGTCTTAGAAACAAAAACACTTGGCTTAGCTTCACCATTCACTGTGTGACGCTGATGAATCGTTTCCCACAGAAGCCCATTCCCTTATCACCAGGTAAAAACCTGACTTGGATGGTCTCCAGCTGACCCCACTTCAGTGATTAAATGACTAAAGGACATACATATGTGGAGACTGTGGACAAAGTCACTG
>LR755284.1:0-5000 GCA_902729485.2 Mus minutoides
GCTTTCTTAGTGATCAAGACTCAAAGCCACCAGAGTGAGTCACAGTGAGTGCTTGGGACCTCAGGCAGTGCCAGTTCCTAAGATGCAAAGAAAACTTGCATGGCTTTCTCCTTTTGTTCTTTTACCCTTTGAGTGTTAGCTCGTGGTACCCTGGCCCCGGCAAGCTTCTTCCTATAGAGGAGGAATTTGTGATTCTATAGGCTTTGGTCACTTAGCAATCCCAGTGAGGACTCCTGGATTCATTCCATCAGCCAGTGTGGTGCATCAGCCAAGAAGGGGCTCTCAATGGGAGAGTATCCCACTGGCCTCATGGACCCATCCTTATCTCTCAGGGTAGAGTTTGGTGATTGGCCAGATGTGTGATGCAGTGGAGTGTCACATGACCTCAGGGTGGGGTGGCTGAGTGGGGATAGACTGCACCTGTCACAGGCTGTTAGGTCGCTCAGCTTAGCCTGAGGCATAGCTGGGGAAAGGAGGGAACACTCAAGCACTCTGCTTCCTAATCCAGAACTTTCTCTCCCCAGTAGCTCTCATCCCCAAGCTCACTGATAGCCCTTACTAACCTAATGGTTGGGGTGGATTTGTGCAATGTCATCCCTTGCTAAATTAGGAGGACTGTTTGAGGACCAGTCAACCACAGTGTGGAAAACTAATCTTCCGCCATGGTTTCCATGTAAACACTATAAACACCCGTAATGCGTGGGTGTGAAGGGTGTCAGGGATAGCCAGCCCTGGCTTCAGGTTCCCTGCAGAAATTTCTATACAATATCAAGCTCTATCCCTCATTAAACCAAAGAGTATCCTCCTTGGATACTACATAGGCACTGCACACTCTCACAGGGTCCAGCAAAAGGCTTTTACCTGTCTGTGTGTGGGTTGTGCCTCTCTGATTAAAAACACTCCAGGTTAGTTCTTCAGTCTGGCTATCTCTTACTCTCCAGTTCTCCTTAGATACTCTAGTATGGCCGATATTGGTCTCACTGTTCCAGTTAAAATGGCCACGAGAGTTAGTGCCACCTGAAATTGTAATTGTGGACCATTCACTTGGAGTACTTAACTGCCAAGTCAGGGGTGATGGAGCTGGGTGGAGCCTTAATGAGCACCAGAAAATCCCTTTATTTTACAGATGAAGAAGGAGGATGAAGATGAAGGTGCCAAAGGCAAAGGAGCAGGGCAGAACCACATGACTTCACCACTGAGCTCTACAACACTTGTCCAAGAAATACCAAAGGAAGCAGTCACCATAAACAGACATGGTGGGACAACCTTCTCTTGGGAGCCCTGATCCCTCTTCATTGGTCATTCCTGCCCTGGGAACACCAGCCCTGCCATCCTCTGTCTTATGTGAACTAGCAATGGGAGTCTTGGCTGGTACCCAAGGGAACCCAAATAGAATTATGGCATCTGGGGATGAAGAACAGGTCCCCCGGGGCCCTCGAGGCATCGCTTCCTGCCCTCAAGAAGCACTTAGGAGACCTAGTACTGGCCAGCCGCTCATGTCTGTGTAAAGAGCTGAAGTGCTAATAAGCATGATTTACGAGTTTCTGAGGGGAAAGAATGGGAGCTGCACTCTCCATGACACAGAGCCTGGTCCCGGGGGTGCCGGGATGAAAAATGTTCTCCCGTGGGCCAAAGGGCTCTCCTCTGAGTCAAGGGATGATTTAACTCCTCAAGGAGCCAGAGTCTGCCTCCTATAACTCACACTTGCTGGGAGAGGGATGTGTCTTCCAGCCATGTTGGTGCCTGTGCCCATGGGAGACACGGGGTGTGTCTGGGGGAGACAGCATTGGTCTGCTATTCCCCATGTTTAGGGGACAGGTCCGGAGCTAACAGGCATAGAGACCCGTCTACTAGGTCTGTGTGCCTCCGTAGACCAAAGACAGGAAAGAGTCTTGAGGGTGATCCCCATGACAAAGCCAGGCTGGTCAGTGAGTGACAGGCGTGGTGTGGTTTTGACTCAGGAGAGAAAGAACTTCCCAACAGTTGGACAGATTCCTCCATGAAGAACAAAATGTCTCCTGAAATAAGGAGACTCTCACTCATGAAAAGGTTTAGACCAATACTGATCCCACGTACAGTCATTGAGATAGCCATTGTTAGGAGAAAAAGAAACAGAAAATACCACGTGCTGGAGCCCCTGTGCCCTGTGGCTATGTTTGTAAATTAGTGCAGCAGCCATGAAAACAAACAAACAAACAAACAAACATTGTGAAGAGAATCTTTGAAAAATGAACATTGCCTGAGAGGTATCCGGGTAGGTCTAGTGCTTCCTGTGCTAGCGTAAGGGGCCCGAGGTTGGATCCCCAGTATGCTAAAAATAATCTAGTCATCGTGCACTATGCATGCCTGTAACACCAGTGCTGGCTGGGGCTATGGGCTAGAGACAGGAGGATGTAGGGCTAGTTAGCCAGACAGTCTAGGCAGGCAGAGAGCACCAGTTTCAGTGAGCAACTGTTTCAAAAGCATAAGGAAGAAGAGCTGGAGAGATGGCTCAGCAGCGGAAAGCACTTACTGCTTTTCCACAGGACCCGAGTTCAATTCCCAGTATCCACACCGGGCTGCTCAAAACTGCCTGTGACTCCAAAGGATTGAGTGCTCTCCTCTGACCTCGAAAAGCACCTACACTCGCTGACACATGCACACACTCAGACACACGCATGCACATAATAAGAATACAATAAATCTTAGAGAAAAAGGATAGAGCCAGACATGGTGGCACACCCCCCAAGCAGAAGCAGATGGAGCTCAGTGAACCCAAAGCTAGCTTGGTCTATGTAGTGAGTTCCAGGCCAGGCAGGGAGATAGTGAGACCTTGTCTCAAAAATAAACGAAGTAGAGGAAGACACCCAATATCAACTCGTGACCACCACATCTGTCTGTATAGGCAAACACATGTAAAAACATGTACAAATACACACAGACACACACATAAGTGCACATATGCATATACATACATTAAACAAAACTGCCATTTTCTCCAGCAATTATACATTTTGGGCATTGTGGTACATAGTGGTTATATATGTATGAATCAAAAGAATCCAACAGATACAGTGCATGTACATTCATATCTACATAGCATTCATTATCATCTTATCAAAAGGATGGAGATAGCTAGTATTTCTCTATGAATGACTGAAATCCATAAAAGAAATATTATATAGTCTCAAAAATGGAGGACATTCTGATGTGTGCCATTTCATTAACACTTGCGCACACCACGTTCTGGACAACAAATCAGTCACAGTTGGGTCTGGGAAGACAAGGAAGTCTTGGTGACAATGACGGCCACAGGGGCAGCTCTCAGTGCCCCTGAGCCGTATCCTTTAAGGCAGTTAAAACCATCAGCATGTTGTTCACCATATTCTCATGGTTTTAGTAAAATGGAACTCAGTCTCGAGCTGACCTTAGCGACAGGGTTGTTGGAGCCCTGGAGGAGACGCAGCAGAGCCAGAGACGGGAAAGGTAAGGTGAAGTCAAGAAGAGTGAAAGTTGCAGAAGATGCACCATTCAGACAGTGGCCTCCGACAGGGCGCCTGGTGATGGCGGTTACAAAGACCATCATGGGTGACTTGGCTAGAGTGTGTGCTCCAGATCAGACACTGCTGAGCAACGTATCTGCCTTGTTCCTTCAAATTTCTCCATAGACCTGAGGGACGCTCAGCCCCTTTTACAGAAAAAAAGGAAAACGGAGACCCCAGATGACTAAATGCCTTGCTCTCACTCACCAGGCACAAGAGACCAGGCCCTGAAGCAAAGGGAGGGGAAGGGGTAAGTTGGCATCTCAGCTGCTTGTGCCCTGGAACTCAGCCCCTAGCTCTGAGTCCCAGAGTCTTATTTATCAGTGTGGCTTAACTCCTCTAAGCCTCAGACTCCGTGCAATCTGGGGACAGCCATCGCACCTGCCACCTAGGTTTGCTTAAGGACTAAATGAGACAAGCATGCCAAACCCTTGGCATTATGTCTGGCACAGAGAAAGCATTAAGAGCCATGAGCTCTCCTTGGAAGCTCCCGCGTCTCACCCAGTGCCTGCTCAAGGCATTTAGTTTTTAGCCTCTTGTTGCTCTGGGTCTCTTCAACCAGGCTTTAGGGCACCATGACTCATCCAGACTTCCTCCCTGCTCTCCCCACACCACGTGCTGTTTGAGTCTGTTTCCCTCATCTCTGAATCTGGTAGCAATGGAAGACAGGCACAGTAAATGCCCAGGGGAATCCTGGAATAATAAAAGATCCTTAGTGCCCTTTGACCAAAACATCTCTCCTGCAACTGTCACTAGAGCCCCAGCCAGGCCAGGGAGAGGAAGAGTCATAGGGGAGACCTGTTCATGAGGAAGACCAGAGCTGTGTCCAGCCCAGACAGGCTCCAACAGCCGGATGTGCGGAGCTGTTTTCTGGCCCAGCTGATTTCACTGTGGATAAGGAGAAGGCTGCTTTGGCTTTGGACGGCTGTGTTAGGTCCTCTGCAGACTTGCGCTTGGGGAGGAAGTGACAGTCGTGGGCCTTCGTGCCTCCGGGGACGTGGTGGCTCCTAAGGACAGCCTGGCTGTGGAAAACTGGAGCCTGCGGAAAAATGAGAGTGGGAAATGAGAGTCAAAGAGTCAAGGGAAACAAGCGTCTGTTAATGGGGCTGCTTTGGCTTTTGTCTCTAGAGGAGGAAGAGGGTGGGGAGTGGCGAGAGGACTCTCAGGCTGGCTTCCTGCTCTGCCAGTCCGGCGGCATCACCTAGATAATGGCTGATAGCAGTGGAAACAGGGGACAAGATAAAGACAGACCCCGGAGCCAGGGAGGAGCAGCCAGGGGATGAGGAAGACGGGAAGGAAGGGAAAGGCCTCAAAATGGCCTCAATGTGCCGCTGACGTTGGTTCGTGCTGCCACCAGATGCCATGGGAGGTCCGTGGACTCATGGGCTTGCTCAAGACCTCTCACTCTTTCCAGCCAGTGTCTAACCTGTCCTTCATTCCCTGGGGGGGGGAACTGCTGTTGTGCCTGGGTTTGTTAGA
>LR755284.1:10000-44613 GCA_902729485.2 Mus minutoides
GGGGATCCAGTGAGCAGAGAGGCCACACGTGATACAGAGCCAAGTCTTGCAAATTGTGGGAGACTAGAGCCGCCTGGCGCCTAGCGTATCCCTTCCCAGAAGCCAGCGGGGAAGCGGGGTGCCTGCAAGCCTTCATCCTGGGTCTGAGCACCTTTCTCTATTCTCTTCTCAAGACACGTGCCTGACCTCCCTAACGGATGCACCAGGTTCTTAGTGCCACAAGGTTTATTTTATTGTTTGCAAAGCTGAGGATCAAACCCAATGTCTTATGTGTGCTGGGCGAGCACTCTACCGACTGAACTATATCCTCAAGAGCAGTTTCCATAGAATTTTAAATGTTTGATCAAAGTAAGTTACAAACATGGTGGTTGTACTTGAAGTCAGTTAATGATTATACATATATATATATATATATATATATATATATATATATACACACACACACACACACACACACACACACACACACACACACACACACACACAACAACGGAAGAAAAGTAATGAGTATCTTACCATCTACCACCTCCCTCCGGACCCCTCTCTCAGGCTCCGCCTCCCTGCAGACCAGTGTTAGATCCGAGCTGGGTTCCAGTTCTGAGGCTTCATTTCTGCTGTGTCTTTCCCTTCCAAACTGCAAACTTCCTCCCCACATCCGTTCAAAACCATTGCAATGTTTGAATTAAATAATCAACACTGATTATTCTGAGAATAAAAATATTTCTATGCATTTCTTGGATCTCTGTCCTCATTCCAATCTACTCTTCTTTTCCTGAACACCAGCAGTCTGTCTCCCTGGTGCAGACTGTAGTTTTGACTTGCTGAGGTACTGGAGTCTAGGTTGGAAATCAGTTTTGCTTTGTGTGCCTATAGGACTGAGTCTGTGGCTACTCCCTAGCCTTGGCAAGCCCAGCCTGGCCCCTCTTAATTTCCCAACCTTCTCATTGGGGGCTTCCATGTTGGTATCATGTTAAGTATGTCTTTCTCCTTCATTGTACTGGACAGAAACACGTGCTGTTCAGCCGTGAGAAATGTTTATTATTTCTTAGCTGGTTTCTGCCTCTGCCCATGGTTTCTCCATTGCTGTTCTAGGGTTTCTAGTAGCTAGGACATTAGAAACCTGCCCGGGCACTTCAATCTTCCTGTTTCTACTTTCCTGGGAGTTTCTTCAGCTTCGCTTTTATCCGGCCCTACAAATTTCCCCTATTGAATTCTGGCCTTCCCTTTTCTGTATGATGCGGTCTTATACCTTCCCAGTCTTGTTAATCAAGACAATATCATATTTAAACAAACTGATTAAACATAGGTTTCTATGGGGGTTTTTTCTTCTGCTTCTAACACTATTTGGTTACCTCTCAATTCTTTGTACACCACTTTTTTATAGCAAAGTTTTTTTTTAAATTATTTTTAGCATCACAATATTTTTATAATATACTCCATACTTGAATCCTATTTGCCCCCTGTTGCCAATCACTAGAAATTAAATATCTGTCTTTTGTTGCCTTTGCTGGGATGGTGGCCCTTTGCACATTGGTCAAGCTCTGGTCCACTAAGCCACCTCCTCAGCTGTAACCTCCTCTCTGTGCTTTCTGTTTCTCTCCCCTCCACTGATGGACCATGAGGGGTGAAGAAAAGTTTGAGAAACTGTACACATTTTACAAATGGGACCTTTGTATATCATGCCCCATTTTTTTTAGCTGAACAAAAAGAAAGTATTTACATAAGTAAATGCATATGGAAAGCCACATGGTCCTCCCATTTATTTGATTGTCTCAAGCTGCACACTTTCATACATAGAACAGTTAGGAACTCTCTTGTTCCAACCATAATATTTATTTATTTCAGGAAGAGGGTGTTAAGTGCAGTAGGTCTCAGGTAGCCCAGGCTAGTCTTGAACTCACTACATAGCTGAAGATAGCCTTGAACTTCTCATCCTCCTGCCTCTACTTTTCTAGTGCTGGAATTAAGTCACGCACTAGGTTTGAGTAGGTGCTGGGGACTGAACCTAAGGCTTTGTGCATGCTAAGCAAACACTCCGACAACTGAGCTGTAACTTTTTGTATGGTGATGCGTCTGGCTGCTTATCAGCGCTTGTTGATGGGTTATTTGTATTAAATTAGCACTTCCTCCTTCATTAGGTTATCCAGATACCCAGAAAACAAAAGGGGAGTGTCAGGGGTGCTCCTGAGACTGGAGGGATTCCTTCTTAGGAACTCAAGTCGGACTGAAACCTGAATGTGTGAGAGCAGCCGATGTTTGGCACTGGGCTGAAGCACACTGAGTTATTTGGCTGGTCATACATACTCAGTGGGGAAGCTCAGAATGTTCTGGAACAAGCACAGTATTTGGAAACTTTCAACTTTATGCTTGGAAGCAGGTTGTAATCAGAGAGCCTGTGTATCTCTTACCTCTTCAGGAACTCCCTCTGCAGTAACAATCAGTTGCCTGCTTTTACACAGTTGAAACCAACTGTAGTTGGGAGCCCCTTCCCTCTTCCACTTAGGAGAGACTTTTAGGAGAGAAAGAGACTAGGAGAGTGAGATAGCAGTCTCTCCAGTGCCTGTCTTCACAGCCAGAGCCTCGCCCACATTGGCAGCTGAGCCAAGCCACTCACTTCCTCCTCTCCCAAGGCTTATGTCCCGGTGTCCATCCATTCTTGTCCATCCATTCTTTCTGTTCCTGAGCCCTTTGATTCCTTCAAAGAGCAGAGTTCTCAGGGCTGGGCATGTAGCTCAGCTGGTCCATTGCTCGTGTGACATGCAAGGAGCCCTGAGTTCACTGCATAAAACAGGGTGTGAAGGAGCTGGCCTCTAATCCCAGCACTTGGGAGTGGAGGCAGCAAGCTCAGAGGTTCAAAGTCAGAAGTTCGGGGTCATCCTTGGCTGCTTTATGAGTTTGAGGCCAGCTTGGGATACAGAAGACCCTGTCTCAAAAACAAAAACAACAATAGCAGCAACAACACCCCAAACTAAAGCAACAACAAAGAATTCTGTACCATGTAGAGAAAGTGGCTTCTCTAGTTTATCTGTGCTACCCACATCTCTGCTACAAGATAGCACCCTTATCTTCTTGTGTCCAGCCTCATCTCCAGCCCCACTGTCTGTGCCTTCTTGAGGATCTTGAGAAGAAAACTCACGTGGAGGAGATGTCTTCAGTATTTGACTGAAACACTACTCTGCTCCCGCCAAACTCTGAGGAACACCCTCTGGGGGATCTTTGCTGTCAAAATCCAGACTGCCAGGCATCACAGCATGGCCCTGACTTGGTACGTGGTTGGCACTTAATAAATACTATGGGATTTGTTTAACTAGACTTCAAATATGTAGCCCCTGACTGCATATGGTTTACTATCAAAAAAAAGTGGCCAGAGGACTGTTTACATAAAATCAAAGATATGTTTTCAAATACTAAGACAAAGAGATGG
Organism: Mus minutoides; assembly: GCA_902729485.2. NCBI lineage: Eukaryota > Metazoa > Chordata > Mammalia > Rodentia > Muridae > Mus > Mus minutoides. Next base: position 13,425 of record LR755284.1, read on the forward strand.
CTTTTAAAATAATTAATCAGGAGGAATGCTGGGTGGCCAGTCACTCAGTGCATGCTCACCAGACATCTGCGGAACTAAGAGGATCACCCAGACAAGTGGAGGTCACCCCTTTTTCACCATGTTCATATCCACATTCCAGACACCCTGTCCTTCTCGATCTGAACAGAAATTGAAGTCATAGTCATTAGACTGAGTGGAAATTTAGTTTGCCTTCTCTTCCTTATCCACACTGGGTAATGTCCATGTATATGGTTTCTAACTTTCTTTTGCATGTCAGGCCTGATATTTGATAATGATCACATAGTGTGGCTACAGCTACTCATTCTTTCCTCACAAGAAATAGATTCTGTTGGGCATCATGGCACACGTCTGCAATTTCAGCATCTGGAGACACTAAGGCAGGAGGTTAGCCTGAGCTGTGTAATGAGACGTGTCTAAAACAGCAGTAATAGAAAATACAGTTCATGCATCCAGGCATTCTGTACCTATGTGAATCTCAGCAGCGCTCTTCAGTGATGCCTCTCTCCACGTCAGCTGGCGAGGCGCCTCTGCCTTCTGTTATCACTCTAACTTCTTCAGTCACTCTCTTTCTCTGCTTAGACACTAGTCTGTGAGGTCTGAAACAAAATACCATTGCTTTCTCCGCTATAACCTTGGCAGAACAGAGCAGCGATCTGGAAAGACCTCTTACTGGGAAGAGTGGACTAGGGAGACGAGGGATTGGGACTGGAGGACCTGAAGCCCCGAGAGACACAGTAGTGGTTTACACAAGGAAACAGATTTGAGTGTAAGGTGAAGAGATGTCGCAAGAGATGGAAACAGTGCTGCCCATCAAGACTGGTGGATGAAGGGAGGGGGAGACGGAGCAGCTCCTGGCATTTGACCCTGTCTTCAATCTCAGTATTTCTACTTACTTTGGCCATGTTTCCTGGAATTCTGCCCTCCTAGTTGTTGTGGTAAATATAATTTGGGGGTTTCTACACACCTTGATCATTTAGTTCCCCTCCAAAACCACAAAACCTTTATATTTATAATAAACCTACCAGCACTAGAGCTGGGCAGATATCAACCCTCTATGTTATTTTGTCTACTTCTCTGTCAATAACCCCAAGGTCTAACTTGCCATGTTCCGTCTGGCCAGCTCACACTCCGCCATGCCTGCCCCATGGCCATGCTCTCAGGATCCACCTACACTGTGGTGTTTTCTTCTTTCTTCTCTCCTCTCTCTTCCCATGGTCTCTCCTCAGACTCAGAGCCCTGTAATCTAAGCCTTGCCTACCTCTTTTCTGCCCAGCTATAGGCTGCAGGCATCTTTATTCAACCAATAGTTTTAAATTAAAGAGCAAGGTTATATAACATCATTGGTGAATGTAAGGATCTCCTCCTCAAGGGCAACCAGATCTTAAGGGCCGGTATTTAGCATTACAATACATAGCAACAAACCAAATCTCAGTACCCAGCAGGCAAACTTGGCAAGTGTATTGGGGCTGTGTCCGCCTGCCCCTTCAGTACTCACCCTTCTCCATCTATGCCTCAGCCTCACTCCTATATCTGGATCTTTTTAATCGCTCTTTTCTGGCTTTAGTAGTGATGACATCAAGTTCCTTGTTTTCTTCTAAGTACCTCTTTCTGAGTTCACCTCCAAGTAACAGCAAGACAGAAGAGTCACCTCTCACCAAACCCTTCCCATTTTCTCTAAGGTCTGCCTGAGACTCCTTATACTGCCCGATGGGACTCAAAATCTCAAGTTCTTACTAGTGATAACCACTGTGTCAGCCAAGACTCCGGGATGAGGAACAGAAGCCCAGAACAAATGAACCTTAGTGAGCAAAGGTGGAAATCACAGGCTCTGGAAGCGTGCAGACGACCACGGTGTACTTGGCAACATCAAGTACTTTAGTGTCTCTTTCCATACCGGGCTTGCCCCACACGTTGTCAATATCACCAAAGATTCTCGAGCACTGTTAAAGAGGCTGTCAGGACCCCAGTAGTCACAGATCGTGACCCACAGAGAAAGAAGGAGCATTCTGAATCTGCACATCACTCTGCAGGGTTATAATTGGCTCTGATCAGGCCATAGACCCGCAGCCCAGCCAATCTGTGTGGGGCAGGAGGGGAGAGATGAGAAATTGAAGGCAGTCTAGATTAGAAGCTGTCCCTGGGAGCTCAGTGTGTGACCTACCAGAACAGTGTAAAGTCAACGTGTGTGTCCTACCATGGAAGCTTGCTCGGTGCTGACGTCATTCACGTGACAGACACATCAGGGATAAAGTGTGGCCCCGGAGAAACAAAAGATGAGTCCAGCTTGTCCTGGAGAACAGGGCTTAGTCAGTAAGTGGCTTAGTTATTATATTAGTTTCTTCTCTTTTTTTCCTGCAACAACCGGAGTTTGATCCCTGTACAATGACTCATCTTGGTTGTTATCTTAATATACCTGGGAAGAGAGCTCCTCAGTTATAAAGAAAAAGAAAAAGCCTCCATGAGATCGGCCTGTAGGCATGTCTGATCATTTTCTTGATTTCTAATTGATGTAGGAGGGCCCAGTGCATAGTGAGTAGTACCATCTCTATGCAGGTGAGCTTGGGATATATACGATATGAAGCTGAATGTGAGCCTGGGACCAAGTCAGCAAGCAGCATCCCTCCAAGGTCTCTGCTTCCATTTCTTCCTTTAGTTTCCTGCTTTAGCTCCCACTCCGGCTTCTCTTGAGGAGTGACTTCTCCGTAAGCTAAAATAACCCTTTTCCTCCTCAAGTGTTTTTGGTCATGCTGTTTATCACAACATCAGAGGAGCACTCTAGAACAACACCTTGGAACCCGAAGCAAGAGCAACTCGAGAAGGGAAGGACTTATTTTGGCTCATGGTTTGATGAAACTGTCCCTGATGGTAGGGGATTCGTGGCATCAAGGGTGTGGGGCAGCTGGTCACATGGCATCTGCAGGCAGGAGGTGACGAGGCCGGTGATGGTACTTTTGCTTTCTCCGTTCTATTCAGTCGGGTACGTCAGCATGCAGAATGGTGCTTCCCAGATTCAAGGTGGGTCTTTTCTGTTCAGTAAAACCTTTCTAGAAATACCCTCGTAGACATACCCAGAAGTGTTTTCATGGTGTCTTTAAATCTAGTCAAGCTGACAATGAAGATGAACCATCACAGCCTTAAACTGAATATCTGTAGTTGAGTTTAGTTGGCCATCATGGGCACAGACTGTATAATTTCAGAGGCCACAGAGGGAATGACCCGAAGGCTCACAGTGAGAGCCAGAGTCGAACAGCCCAGAAGGTGTGATAGCTACCAGGTAGTAAGTTATTTTGTGCAGAAGGTAGTTGTGCACATGTGTGTACATGTGGGTAGATGTGGAAACTATAAGTAAAGTGTTTTCTTCAATCACTTTTCACCATGTTTGAGACAGGGTCTCTCCCTGAGCTCATAGATTCTGGCCATCAAGGCTGAGGACCCTCCTGCCTCTGTCTCCCAAGGTTATAGTTCTTCCTAACTATGGATGCCCAGTGACCATTTGCCTCACACCCTTGATGCCAAGAGTCCCCTACCAGGAGGGACAGTTTCATCAAAGTGTGAGCTAAAAATCAAGCCTTCCTTTCTTGAGTTGCTTTTGCTACAGGTTTCAGGGTGTTATAGTAATGCTTTCTTGCTTTCTGACTTAGGATTTTATTGGGGTGTGTGTGTGTGTGTGTGTGTGTGTGTGTGTGTGTGTGTGTTGTAAATGTGTGAGGGTAGATATATATGGGCCATATCACACATGTGGCAGTCAGGGTACAATTTCCAGGAATCTGTTATCTTCTTCCATTCTGGGTTCCAGGATCAAACCCAGGTTTGTCAGGCTTGCAGCACAATGGGCTTTTTTGCTGGCCTACTGTGGGCATTTTTATTACTGATACTTGAGCCCCACAGGCAGCTGCGTGGTGACATTTCTTGGGTCAGATTTAGTCCTGACTATTTTCTTTTTTTTTCTTTTTATTTATTTTATTATATTTTATTTATGCGTGTTCTATCTGCATGTACATCTGCCCACCAAAACAGGGTATCAGATCCAATTATAGATGGTTGTGAGCCACCATGTGGTTGATGGGAATTGAACTCAGGACCTTTGGAAGAGCAGTCAGTGCTCTTAACTACTGAGTCATCGCTCCAGCCCCATAGTCCAGACTATTTTCAAGGCCTCCCCTATGACTCCTGGACTATAAACTAGTTCTCCATCATGAATAGAAATGGTCCTCCAAAGGCCTAACAGGAGGACAGAGCACCACACACAAAAGAGGAGCCACTTGGGGCTGTGTAGATGGCTCAGTTAATAAAGTGTCTACCATGTAAACATGAGGACGTGAGTTCCATCCCTAGGGCCCACATAGAAACCATGTTAGGTGGTCTGTACCCATAATTCCAGTGCGGGGGGGGGGTAGACAGAAGCAGGGGTATCCTGGGGCTTTCTGGCCAGCCAGTCCACCAGAACCTGTAAGCTCAAGGTTCAGTGAGAGACCCTGTCCCAAACATAAGGCGAAGAATGATTGAAGAAAACACTAGATTTCTAGTCTCAACATACACCCACATGTGTACTCAAGTACACACATAGACACACACACAAGCACACTCTCAGCTACCATATATGCAAAGCAACATAGCTGTCTGTGTTGGTTCATTAAAACTGGTATGCAGTTTCTAAATTAGTTCAGCTCCATAGAATACACACTGCCCAGGGTAAACATTCAAATTCTAATCTGAACGCTAGAGAATCAGTCAGTCTCCATCATCTCTCCTTTAATGGCCCTACCTCACGTGCTGATGTTGGCGTGTGGGTGGATCATTTATGACTGCCGTGGAAATGATGCTAGCTGGCACACACAGCGCATGGCCAGGTAATGGATTGCCCACGGCAGAAGACAAGACAGGAAACATCTTCAATGACTCAGAGTATCCTGGGAGCAACACTGCTTGGTTGGCCCCAGTCAGTAAGGTCAGAAGCATGAAGTGGATAGGGTTTGTGTTCAGGAACAAGGCACCCATGGATTTATTCCACAAAGACACCACTTCAGTCCTACACAAATCAAGCCCCAGGTTCTTTGTGTTGTCCAAATGAAATAGGAAGGAAGCAGAGGAACACAGCCAGAGGGCAGGGACAAGCCTGATCCAGGAACCTCAGAGAAGCCTTTGGTGAGGAGGTAGTCACCACTCTTGTCTGCATGCTGGTTCTAGAAGCCAAAAAAGCAAGAAATCGTACAGAATTGCTCCCACAGGACAGGGAGTAGGCTGGGAAGGAAGGGGGCTGGGGGAAAGGAAGGGCAAGAATAATTACCTGAGCTGGCATCCTGCCCTGGTGAGAGAGTGAGTCCTGGGAGCCCAGGGGAGAAGAAGCCGGGACGCCTTTAATGCTGCAGGTGTTAGAGTAGAAAATTTTCCATGAAGAGGGGGCTGTTCCACCCGATTAAAATAACCACTTGGGCACGCTTGGCAAGCGCTTTCTGTTCACACTTTGAGGTCTGTCCTTCTGGAGGCCGGAGGATAACAGGAATTCCTTTTCTTTTCACACACTATTGAGGGAAGGGGGAGAAAGTGGTGTGGGGACAAGGGCAAGCTGGGGAGGCAGGGTTCTAAGATGTGTTACTGAAAGAAAGAGCCTTGAGCAGGGCTGGAGAGTGAAAAGCTCGCTGGGTAACAGCGAGGCTGCTAATGTTAGGAAAAAATGCAGAATGAGGTGGTACACAACCTTGCCCAGGATATCAGGGAGCCTTGGAACCCTAGCGACCGTGTCTCTGTGGTGTCACATCCAGGCCTAGTAAGGCTTTGAGTGAGGTGACACTCTCCTCTGTAATGCAAAAATGCCTCTCTCCTACATGTAGTAGGGGGAGAAACCAAGATGCAGCCCCCTTGTTACAGCAGGTAACTTACAGCCAGTGCACATGGCACTGGAGGATCAGATCATGCTAGGACAGCTGGGGACAGGCAGTTGCTAAAGCCTCCAGCTTCCCCAGTCCCACCCTCACTAGTTTTCCTTTGTGTCTTCAGACCGGGATCATGGAGGAGTCATAACCTGGACCTTCTTCACTTAAAAGCGGCCTCTAAAAAATGTCCTCTGGCAATGTTGGCAGGTTCCTCCCTGTCATAAAGGATGCTTGGAACTTACCAAAGCTGCTTGATGCCCTGGCCTTTTCTCCCTCTAAAAGTCCCAGACATCAGCAGGGACTGCTAGGAGATAGCAGAGGAGGTCTTCCCTCAGGACCTCAGGCTTCACTGAATTCTCTCTCGTTGTCGTTGTCATTGTTGTTGTTGGTGATGCTGTTGTTTTGTTGTTGTTGCTGCTGTCCTCCTCCTCCCTCTTCTTCTCCTTCTCCCTCTTCTCCTTCTTCTCCTTCTTCTTCTCTCCTCTCTCTTCCTCCCTCATTCCTCCCTACAACCTCTGCTCCCACCTTTGCTTTCCTAAAAACTCTTATCCAAGATTCTACCTAGGCATCACCCAGCACACCCCTCCGGGAACTTGCTAGGAAAGCAGCTATCGGAGCTGCTCGTTCCCTCTGAAGAGAGCCCAGAGCCTGCATTTGTAACCTCTCCACACAACAATCATACTAAGGAGAATGGCCTCTCTGGGCCATGCAGTTTAGAAACATGGACATCTACCACAGCCTGGCATCTTTCCCAGTGGGCAAAACTGAAGAGAGAAGAGAAGAGAAGAGAAGAGAAGAGAAGAGAAGAGAAGAGAAGAGAAGAGAAGAGAAGAGAGGAGAAGCCAAAGCTCTATTTCTTTTTTTTCATTTTTTCTCTTTTCTTTTTGTCAAAATGCTTTCAGAGTAAAGTATATGGATGAAGCAGGTTTTCCCAAGACCTGGATCATGGAAGAATCATAACCTGGACCCTCTTCACTTAAAAGCAGCCCATTCAGCATCTGGGGGTGAGAGTGGATGAGCCTGACCCTATGTTGCTGTTCTGGGCAAAGGCAGGAACATCTCTAGCATAATGATGAGGTTTGGTCCTCTCACTGACTGTCCATATGTGCTGAGGGAAGTCACTTCACCGCTAAGCCTGTTTCCCATTCACAAGGAGACTGTCTCCTCTCTGGAATTCAGTTACTCCAAGGCTATAGGGAGTAAAAGTGCCTGTGGGCCCACTGTGTGCTTCCTATTCCAGCTGCCCTTCTCTCTTACAGACCTACTCCCTGTGTTAATTCAATCCCAAACAACTTTAGGTCCCATCAGAGTCAAACATCTGAGATTGGAAATATGACTCTCTGCTCTAGTCTCTAGACAGGAAGCTCTAAGGCTGCTTAGGGTCCATCATGGCCACAATCATCTCTGGTTGAAAAATAAGGGACACAATTGAAAACATGCTACAGAGCATGGGCCCTAACAGAAGAAAGAATGCTTAGACAGACAAATCGGAGCTGGCCGAGGCTGGACGCAACCCCATAGGCATCTCCTGGGACTTCTGAGAAACAGCTATTTCCCCTAACTCCGGGCTGTCTTCCATGTCGAACAGCCTTCCCTTCTATCTGTCTGATTGGTTCCTTCAGCCTGGATGCTTCCCACCTCTTGCCCTGGACCTGTCTTCTGCTGCATGCCCACTTCCTTAGTCTGATGCTGCCAAAATTAGCAGTATGCCCTCCGCTGGGGGGGGGGCACCCCAACTTTAAGCCCTGCATTCAAAGCTCTTCCTCTGGAGTTGGTGATACTAAACCCAGACACCGATAGAGTGGGAAAGAGTGGGAAAGAGTGTTCCCCCTGAACTCTGAGCCGTGATACTGGGAGCCAGAGGAGGCCAAAGGAGGAAGGGCCCCACATGGGCTACAGGGGCCTCACATGGGCTTGAGAGGCAAGGAAGCCTCCTTAAATGAGAAAGAAGTAGGCCAGGTGCTTGGAAAGGACATTCAGAGAGGCCCTGAGGGATGGAAAGAGGCCTGCTGATAAGCGGCTGCTCCACTCCGGTAGAAGTGTTACCGGAAGAGGAGGGGAAGGAGTGTCCTATGGAGGAGTCCGGGGGAAGGAAAGTTGGCTCCATGACAAGTGCTCAGAAGCCAAGGGCCTTCAGATCAATGCCCAGGCTCTGTAAGCCATGACCTCCTTCCTCAGACCCCTCCCCTCAGGCAAGAGGCTATACCATGAACTGGCCACGGTTTCCCAGAAGACCGAGGGCTGCCTCATTGATTGGCCTGTGAAAGGCCACTTGGCAGACTGGTTGCCGAGAAACGGCCCTGGAGGCCAGGGCTGGGATTAGTGAGTGGCCCTGTTTGCTCTCCTGGTTGGGAGGAAAGGGGACTTTGGTCTCAGCTTATCAAACTGCCCTGAGTTTGAAAGCCCAGGAATGCAGCCTTGGGCAAATGTGCAGGTTCACAGGACACCCATTAATCAAACAGTTCCCTTCCCTCCACCCCTAATAACCTGACCCCCCACTTCACACACACACACACACACACACACACACACACACACCCTCCAATCCCCTTTCTTTCTTCCAGAGGTCCCAGAAAAGAGAAGTGCATCCTTCCAGTCTCTCTCTGGGCCTAGTAGAGCAATCTTAGGAGAGCAGCCCGCCTTGAAAGCTAAGTCCTTCTGGGGTTTATTTGGTGGGCCACACAGCAGCTTGAAGAGCAGATGGGTCTTCCAGAAGGTGGGCAGAGCCAGCAAGATTCTCTATCTGGTCTATAATATCCCAGGTAGTACACTGTCTCCTTAAAATTAAAGAAAAAAAAGTTCTCCATAGTAACTTTTTGGAAATATATCTTCAAGTAGGAACTCATGCCTTTCCCTGGAATGCTATTGGCAACCAATGTCCTTAGGGGTGGAAGGGTGACTTTCTCCAGTGATGTGGCCATTGTAAGGTCATGTTCCTGTAAGCCTCCTGGCTGAAACTCATTGAGTCATACACACAAAAGGATGTGGAATGATAAGGGAATGAATTGAGAAGAGAAAGATTAACGGGGATGGGAGGGATCAAGAGAAGGTGGAGGCTGGAGAGGTAGTTCAGGGCCTAAGTGACTTTGGCTGCTCTTCCAGAGGACCCAGGTTCGGTTCCCAGCACCCATGTGGTGACTCAGAACCATCTGTAACTCCAGGTTCAGATGATCTGATAACCTCTTTCAACCTCTGTAGGCACTGCACACATGTGGTGCACAGACAAGTGCAGGCAAAACACCCATACATATAAAATAGAGCTCTTAATTTAAAAACAGAGAAGGTAATGGGGGTGGGAAGAAATATAATTGAAATACATATATTGAAATTCATATATCTGTATGAAAGTGTCACAATGATACAACGAGCCCATCATCATATACAATTAATAATATATGCCAATAATACACATATATTCAAGTTTCCTTGCAGCCCCATGGATTGAAAAGGCAGTATTTGTTTTTCTCTGCCACTTGCGGAACAAAACTGAGAGTCACTGTCAACACAGAAGCCAAACTCTAGGCTTCTCAGCATCACAGGGGAAGGTAGATGTGATAACCTGAACCCCAGAGGGGTGGTTGTCAGTAACAGTAAATGTGCCCTCCTCATAGTGTGTGACACAGACCTCAGTGCTCCAGTCTAGGAACACAGCCTTGAGAGCCCAGGTGGGGGAGGTTCTGGCTTTCAGGGGCCATGTGGTGTGAGCTGGCTGTGATTATGGTTACCACAGGGCTCATGTCATCTGGTGACAGGATAGAGACCAGGAGGAAGATCAAATGTTAAATCTCCCTCTTCCAATTTTTTTTGAGGGTTTGATTTTAACATTTTTCTTTTTTCTTTATCTTTTCTTTTTTTCTTTCTTTCCCCCCAAAAGGATGTTTTTATTTTTATTTTTTATTAGAGACTTTCTTTATTTAAATTTCAAATGTTTAATATCCCCTTTCTTAGTTTCCCCTCTGAAAACCCCCTGTCCCCTCCCCCATCCCCCTGCTCACTGAACCATCCCCCGCTTCCTGGCCCTGGTATTCCCCTACATTGGGGCATAGAACCTTCACAGGACCAAGGGCCTCTCCTCCCATTGATGACCTCCAAGGCCATCCTCTCTGCTACATATGTGGCTGGAGCCATGAGTCCCTCCATATGTACTCTTTGGTTGGTGGTTTAGTCCCTGGGAGCTCTGGGGATACTGGTTGGTTCATATTGTTGTTCTCCCTATGGGACTGCAAACCCCTTCAGGTCCTTGGTCCTTTCTCTAGCTACTCCATTGGGGACCCTGTGCTCAGTCCAATGGTTGGCTGAGAGCATCTACCTCTGTATTTGTCAGACACTGGCAGAGCCTCTCAGGAGACAGCTATATCAGGCTCCTGTCAGCAAGCTCTTGTTGGCATCCACAATAGTGTCTGGGTTTGGGGACTGTATATGGGATGGATCCCTAGGTGGGGCAGTCTCTAGATGGCCTTCCGTTCAGTCTCTGCTCCATACTTTGTCTCTGTGTAATTCCTCCCATGGGTATTTTGTTCCCCCTTCTAAGAAGAACTGAATTATCCACAATGTGGTCTTCCTTCTTGAGCTTCATGGGATCTGTGAATTGTATCTTGGGTATTCTGAGCTTCTGGGCTAATATCCACTTATCAGTGAGTGCATACCATATGTGATTGGGTTACCTCACTCAGGATGATGTTTTTTAGTTCCATCCATTTGCCTAAGAATTTCGTAAATTCATTGTTTTAAATAGCTGAGTAGTACAAATCTCCCTCTTCTAAAACACTGCATTTCACGCTGTACACAACCCTCGAATGTTCCATGAAAAGGAAAACCTCACTCAGCAGAAGTGCCGACTGACTGGGAGGGATGTCCAACCATTGGTGAGCTGTCAGAGCGAAGCCAGGAGCTACGTGCAGAGGAAAGCCTGGCCAGGTCTCAACTCTACCCCCTGCCTCCTGCCTGGTGGCCACAGAGTCAACTCCAGCACCTGCCTCCTCCTCCACAAGTCACCACAGCAAGGCCTTCTGAACCCTGGCCAAGACATTGGATGTCCCTGAACCCTCTCTCCACCTGTATGGTGACTCCCACTCTTGCCCAAGTCAAGGAGTCACAGGGCTCCCCTTTGTACATCCTTTTCCCTAAGTCTGAAGTGCTTTGAGGATGTGATCCCCAACTGACTAACCTTCTCCACCAGATGTGTCCCTTCCCCAAGCCCAGCACCCTACCTGGGGCCCACTAATGTCTTCCCGTTATCTTCCTTCACTACCTCATCAACTATTGTGGCCAGCCACACAGCAGTCCTTAGCTCTCAGCCAGTCTCTCCATGAGTATTTACTAAATGTAGGGTGCAAGCTTTTAAAGTCAGAGTTGAAGAAACAGCTCATCAGTTAAGGTACTTGCTCCACCATCTTATGAACTGGGGTTTAGATATCCTGGCAACCATATAGCAAGATAAGTGGCCCCAGAGATACCTATAAGCCCATCTCTGATGGGAGTTGAAACAGGAAGATCTCTGGGGCTTACAGACTCTCAGTCTAAGCAAGAAAAATGTAAGCCCTGGATTCAAAGAGAGACCCAGCCTCAAAGGAATAGGCAGAGGTAGAAAGGAATACATGACATCATCTTCTAGAGTTTGTATGCAGGCACACACACACACTCACTCACACACACACATGCACACACATTCACAGATGTGTGTATACACAAGTAAATAAACACATATTTGTAAAGAATAAACACTGTCATGTGGGAAAAGTTTTTTCAGTCCTGTGACCTAGGTGGCTCAATAGTCAGGGAAGCAACAGAGGCAGGAGCCAGGAGAGTGTCAAGTCCCCCCATCACCTTTCTCTCTGAACAGCATACCCAAAGTGGGGTGCAGAGGGATTGTTTGATGATCCAACCTCTAGATTTCTAGCTCCAAACTTTGAGAATTGGTTCACACACACACAAACACAGCATGTGTGTTTTAGTCAGAGCCACTAGCCTTGGACCTCATATTACTGAGCTGGGCTGAGCTACATTAAGCCCTAAGAAACCAATTGCCATTTTATAAAGACCTGCTTTGCTTTTCTTGGAAGGCTAAATGGGGGGAGTTTGGCCAGCAGCCAGCAGGTCTTCAGGGAGAGCCGGGCTCTTCTCTACCTTGACTCTGCAAGGTCAGCACTCTGCTCGAAACCTCCTCCTAGAGAGCTGAGCCCTGCTTCCCACCAAAGGACACAGGCCCAGAGGCTGAGAGCTGAGTGTGGGGATGGGGTCTTGGCATCAGAGCCAGCCCAGGTGCAGCAGGGAGGAGAGGTGACCTCAGCAGCCAGCACAGCTCCTTGGCCCCGGTGGGCCATCCTCCCTGACAACAAGGTCACTGTTATCTGCTTCATGAGCATGCTCACAGGGCCTGGACACCCTCCAAATATGTGCAGGGAGTTTTAGCCTAACCCAAAACTAAAAGGCCTCCTACACCTAACATTTTCCAAGTGCTATAGACTCTAAGCAAGGACAAGAAGAATAAAGGCACTTTGGAGGTACTTCTACAGCTACCACTGTGGCTGTGACCTCTGAGCGTGTGCACATGCAGGCCAATGTGTGTGTGACAGTATCTGAGTGAGTCAGCATGTGTGTGTGTCATACGTATGTGTGTGTGTGTGTGTGTGTGTGTGTGTATCGATTTGTCTGTGAACATGTGGCAATATCTATATGCATACATCACTACATACATACATTGGTCTGTGTGCCAGTGGGTCAGTCTGTGTATGAGTGTATCTGTGTCCATGTGTTGGGAAGGATGTAGAGAGCCTACGTTCATAGTTGGGAGAATGAGGACATGTGCCTATAATTGCTGTACTTGGGAGGNTCTGGGCTGGCAGTCTTGGGTTCTATAAGAGAGCAGGCTGAGCAAGCCAAGGGAAGCAAGCCAGTAAGGAACATCCCTCCATGGCTTCTGCATCAGCTCCTGCCTTCTGACCTGCTTGAGTTCCAGTCCTGACTTCCTTGGTGATGAACAGCAGTATGGAAGTGTAAGCCAAATAAACCCTTTCCTCCCCAACTTGCTTTTTGGTCATGATGTTTGTGCAGGAATAGAAACCCTGACTAAGACACCCCCCAAAAGGATGTTTTTATTTTTATTTTTTTATTAGAGACTTTCTTTATTTAAATTTCAAATGTTTAATATCCCCTTTCTTAGTTTCCCCTCTGAAAACCCCCTGTCCCCTCCCCCATCCCCCTGCTCACTGAACCATCCCCCGCTTCCTGGCCCTGGTATTCCCCTACATTGGGGCATAGAACCTTCACAGGACCAAGGGCCTCTCCTCCCATTGATGACCTCCAAGGCCATCCTCTCTGCTACATATGTGGCTGGAGCCATGAGTCCCTCTTTGGTTGGTGGCTTAGTCCCTGGGAGCTCTGGGGATACTGGTTGGTTCATATTGTTGTTCTCCCTATGGGACTGCAAACCCCTTCAGGTCCTTGGTCCTTTCTCTAGCTACTCCATTGGGGACCCTGTGCTCAGTCCAATGGTTGGCTGAGAGCATCTACCTCTGTATTTGTCAGACACTGGCAGAGCCTCTCAGGAGACAGCTATATCAGGCTCCTGTCAGCAAGCTCTTGTTGGCATCCACAATAGTGTCTGGGTTTGGGGACTGTATATGGGATGGATCCCTAGGTGGGGCAGTCTCTAGATGGCCTTCCGTTCAGTCTCTGCTCCATACTTTGTCTCTGTGTAATTCCTCCCATGGGTATTTTGTTCCCTCTTCTAAGAAGAACTGAATTATCCACAATGTGGTCTTCCTTCTTGAGCTTCATGGGATCTGTGAATTGTATCTTGGGTATTCTGAGCTTCTGGGCTAATATCCACTTATCAGTGAGTGCATACCATATGTGATTGGGTTACCTCACTCAGGATGATGTTTTTTAGTTCCATCCATTTGCCTAAGAATTTCGTAAATTCGTTGTTTTTAATAGCTGAGTAGTACAAATCTCCCTCTTCTAAAACACTGCATTTCACGCTGTACACAACCCTCGAATGTTCCATGAAAAGGAAAACCTCACTCAGCAGAAGTGCCGACTGACTGGGAGGGATGTCCAACCATTGGTGATCTGTCAGAGCGAGCCAAGCCAGGAGCTACGTGCAGAGGAAAGCCTGGCCAGGTCTCAACTCTACCCCCTGCCTCCTGCCTGGTGGCCACAGGGTCAACTCCAGCACCTGCCTCCTCCTCCACAAGTCACCACAGCAAGGCCTTCTGAACCCTGGCCAAGACATTGGATGTCCCTGAACCCTCTCTCCACCTGTATGGTGACTCCCACTCTTGCCCAAGTCAAGGAGTCACAGGGCTCCCCTTTGTACATCCTTTTCCCTAAGTCTGAAGTGCTTTGAGGATGTGATCCCCATCTGACTAACCTTCTCCACCAGATGTGTCCCTTCCCCAAGCCCAGCACCCTACCTGGGGCCCACTAATGTCTTCCCGTTATCTTCCTTCACTACCTCATCAACTATTGTGGCCAGCCACACAGCAGTCCTTAGCTCTCAGCCAGTCTCTCCATGAGTATTTACTAAATGTAGGGTGCAAGCTTTTAAAGTCAGAGTTGAAGAAACAGCTCATCAGTTAAGGTACTTGCTCCACCATCTTATGAACTGGGGTTTAGATATCCTGGCAACCATATAGCAAGATAAGTGGCCCCAGAGATACCTATAAGCCCATCTCTGATGGGAGTTGAAACAGGAAGATCTCTGGGGCTTACAGACTCTCAGTCTAAGCAAGAAAAATGTAAGCCCTGGATTCAAAGAGAGACCCAGCCTCAAAGGAATAGGCAGAGGTAGAAAGGAATACATGACATCATCTTCTAGAGTTTGTATGCAGGCACACACACACATGCACACACATTCACAGATGTGTGTATACACAAGTAAATAAACACATATTTGTAAAGAATAAACACTGTCATGTGGGAAAAGTTTTTTCAGTCCTGTGACCTAGGTGGCTCAATAGTCAGGGAAGCAACAGAGGCAGGAGCCAGGAGAGTGTCAAGTCCCCCCATCACCTTTCTCTCTGAACAGCATACCCAAAGTGGGGTGCAGAGGGATTGTTTGATGATCCAACCTCTAGATTTCTAGCTCCAAACTTTGAGAATTGGTTCACACACACACAAACACAGCATGTGTGTTTTAGTCAGAGCCACTAGCCTTGGACCTCATATTACTGAGCTGGGCTGAGCTACATTAAGCCCTAAGAAACCAATTGCCATTTTATAAAGACCTGCTTTGCTTTTCTTGGAAGGCTAAATGGGGGGAGTTTGGCCAGCAGCCAGCAGGTCTTCAGGGAGAGCCGGGCTCTTCTCTACCTTGACTCTGCAAGGTCAGCACTCTGCTTGAAGCCTCCTCCTAGAGAGCTGAGCCCTGCTTCCCACCAAAGGACACAGGCCCAGAGGCTGAGAGCTGAGTGTGGGGATGGGGTCTTGGCATCAGAGCCAGCCCAGGTGCAGCAGGGAGGAGAGGTGACCTCAGCAGCCAGCACAGCTCCTTGGCCCCGGTGGGCCATCCTCCCTGACAACAAGGTCACTGTTATCTGCTTCATGAGCATGCTCACAGGGCCTGGACACCCTCCAAATATGTGCAGGGAGTTTTAGCCTAACCCAAAACTAAAAGGCCTCCTACACCTAACATTTTCCAAGTGCTATAGACTCTAAGCAAGGACAAGAAGAATAAAGGCACTTTAGAGGTACTTCTACAGCTACCACTGTGGCTGTGACCTCTGAGCGTGTGCACATGCAGGCCAATGTGTGTGTGACAGTATCTGAGTGAGTCAGCATGTGTATGTGTCATACGTATGTGTGTGTGTGTGTATGTGTGTGTATCGATTTGTCTGTGAACATGTGGCAATATCTATATGCATACATCACTACATACATACATTGGTCTGTGTGCCAGTGGGTCAGTCTGTGTATGAGTGTATCTGTGTCCATGTGTTGGGAAGGATGTAGAGAGCCTACGTTCATAGTTGGGAGAATGAGGACATGTGCCTATAATTGCTGTACTTGGGAGGAGGATGAAGGAGGAGCAGACATTCAAGGACATTCAGTTTCATAGCAAGCTCAAGGTCAGCCTGGGATACAGGAGGCTCTATCAGTTTAATTAAACTACAAATGTTTAAGCCTGGTATAGTAGCCCACACCTATCTTCCCAGCACTCAGGGGTCTAAGGATCCAATAGCCTGAGTCTAGAACCAGCCCAGAGGCTTCAAATCCCACTTGAAGACTTCTTTCCATTGGTCCTCCATCTTAGCCAGAATCTGGGATGGGTGTTTTTTGGTTTTGTTTTGCTCTTTTGTAGATTATAATTATATCACTTTCCCCATTCCCTTTCCTCAATCCAAACCCTCCTTCCTCTCTTTCAAATCCATGTCCTCTCTTTTCATTGATAGTTGTCACATGCATATATGTATATACATGTATATTCTTAAATGTAACCTGCTCAGTCTGTATAATGTTCGCTCGTCTGTGCGTGTGCGCAGGGCTGATCATTTGGTATTGGATAACCAATTGGTGTTCCCTTCCCTGGAGAAGACTGTTTCTCCCACTCTGCCTGTATTCTGTGTGTAGGGTTGAAGCCCTACAGGTTTTCCTCAACCCACCTTGGCCTGTCCATTGTTGTCCTTGTTCGGTTACTGTTTAGGTAGTCATGTTGCTGAGAGTTTATGGGTGTAGATTTTGATATTACTAGGAGACCCAGTCTCTGCAAACTCCCTGATTTGTCTCTTAACAAACTTCCCACCCCCCTTTATCCAATGTTCCCTGAACCCTAGGTGTGGGAGTTGTTTTATAACTGTATCCTTGGGACTGGGCCCCATTGTGGATTTATTTCTTCTTTACTTGACTATTTTTGTTTATTTACTTTTTTGATATTTTGAGACAGGGTTTCTTTCTCTGGCTGTCCTGGAACTCACTCAGCCTGTAGGTCAGGCTGGCCTCAAACTCACAGCTCTGCTTGCCTTTGCTGGGACTAAAGGTGCGTGTTACCACACCCAGCTCTTGGTTGTGGGTTTCTGAGTGTAGTGACTTATGCTTGTCATTCTAGCACTGAAGAGGATAAGGTAGAAGAGAGGGAGTTTAAGGTTCTACCATGAGACCCTAGGCCAACAAATAAAAACAAACTACAACAATACAAAAAATAGCCAACCCCAAAATGTCTACTTTGACTCAGAAATACCTCAGTTGGGTGGGAGAGAAAATTGGGCGGTAAAAAGTATAGTGATCTAGATCAATATTGTTGGGGTGTCATGTCTTTTGCTGATAGAGACAGAGACCTTCCAAAGGGCTGAGCTTGAAGGAGCAGGGGTGGGGGCAGGACACAGAGGTGCTCAGATGCTGGAGAGGGAGACAGGCTGAGGAACAGCGGGTGCTCAAGGTGGAAGAGCCACTATACTCCAATCTGTGGGGTCTTCTGGAAGGAAGGACACAGGCTTAGTGGGTCCACATGATTCTCAAGGAGTACGTGAGAGGCTTGGCTTCCAGGACAAACATGTGGCTGGGTCAACAGTTTTGGCGTGACAACTGCTTGGCTCCAATATTTTAACTTGAGATATTTTTTCACCCCATTGCTTTAGTCTCTCTGCACCTCTCTTTCTCCTGGGACAAAGTGCCCAGGCTGGAAGACTGACCCAAGGGCACCACTCTTTTCCTCCTTCTAAGGCAAATGACATTGGCAAATGACACCTGTGACCTCCTGCCTGTTCTCCAATTTATGGTGCTGTTTGCCATCTGACTCCTTGGATCTTTAGAACGGAATGCTAGGAATCTCTATATTGTTCTTGAAACTCTCCCCAGCAGCTTCTGGCCACCACACTCTGCACCCTTCCTCCGTCTACTGACTCGGGCCACTCTGCTACCGTTGGCCCATAGCTCTTTTCTATCTGTAACTTGGTGACTCCAGTGATTCTCAGAATGACAGTTGCTATTTATCTTCTGGCAACATGTGTGCTTTCCATATGTCCTCAGAGCTCAGGCATACCTACCTGAGCAGCCAAGCAGCACACTTTACGTAAACCCACCCAACCCCAGCAAAGAAGCTGTAATGAAGGCTCTTCAGATACCACACATAAGACATTTCTAAGAATGATTACCAGCCACCCTCGTCTCTTTCTGACATTCCGTTCCCTCATTTTAATGATAGGCACAAGCACCTGTCTAGTGATCTGTGTCAGACATCCACTGATGGTCTTTATGTCCTCCCTTGCCACCCCCCCCAAAAAAAACCAATAGGGCCTCCCTATTTCAGGTCCACCCATTCCTTTCTACTGCCCAGACCCCAGCTTCATCAGTTCTGAACTAGCCTCCTAACTGGATGGTTCACTTCCCTACATCCTACCCTCCTTGACCCAGTACACCAACACGAGCCCCTTAACACGTAGACTTGACCTGGCTGTGTTCTTCTTCACATCTCCCAGTAAGTCCCTACCACTCTCCAACTAACGTCCAAGTTCACTCAGAGAACACTCTGCTTCCCTAAGGCCACTCTTCTGTCTCTAGCCTTTATCATTCATACTCTCCTATACTTGAACCCTGCTCATCATGGCCTGCTTGCCCTGCTGAGCCCACCCTGCTGTGTTCTGCACTCATGCCTCTACCTGGGTCTTCTCTCAACCTGGGATGTTCATCTCGCCTTCTTTGGCTGGTATAACGCCCATTCATTCTTCAAGGCTATCTCAGGAGACATGTCTTGGAAACTCTGACTTCAGACTAAAGTAAGGGGCCCCTGCTTCCCTGCCCCCAAGAGCTCCACATCCTCCATTGAAAGGAAGAGCAGACAGTAAGATGAAAGGCACCATGGGGGAAACAGCCAGAGGAACCCAGACAGTGAGACCTGGAGATTACCTGGGACCATTGATTCTCATCTTGAGCAAATCCATATTGCCAGGTGACACGCACGGGCCACAGGCTGGAGTGGAGACGTTTGTAAAAACTGGAATGCAGAGTGGTGGTAGTGGTGGTGGTGGTGGTGGGGTTCTGTGGAGTGATCAGACACGCATGGATATTGTGATGCAATTCTGACTCTATGGGAAGAGAGTTGTCAGAGGTACCTTTGGAAATAGTGATGCTGTGTGGTGAGTTCTGCACTTCTCTTCAAAGTGCTTTAGTGTAGCATACACAGTGGTTTGGGGGACACACGCTATTATGAGAACCTGCAAGTTAGGGGCACTGAGGGGGACAGCAGTTCTCTTCTGAGGGTGATGGCAGCTGTTGAGCTCCTGCTGATAGAAAAGTGGAGAGTCACATCGAGGTGACTATGGCTTGTGTTCAAGTCCTTCATGACTTTGTCACATGATTGGTTATTTCTGGCTTAGTGGAGGCTGCATGCCAAGTCATGACAGTTTGAATGGCAAACGAGACCCCTGGCAATACTTACCATCCCTTCATAATACTCCAAGTTCAGGGTCATCTTCTTACAATCTCCTGAAAAAACAAAAACAAACAAACAAAACTTCAGCCTTTGTCACCTAACCTGGCTATGTGTCCCAGGGAGTCATCCAACACATAGACTACTATCTTAGCTATTTTTTTTTCTATTGTGGTACAGCAGCATGACCAAGGTAACTCCTAGAAGAAGGAATTTGTTTTGGCTTACTGTTCTAGGATGCTGAATCCCTCAAGGCAGGAGAGCACAGCAGCAAGCAGCAGGTGTGGCCTGCCAGAGCAGAAAGAAGAGGACTCACATCTAGAACCACAAGCTGGAAGCAGAGGGAAGCCTGCCCACAGTAACATACTTCCTCCAGCAAGCCCACACCTCCTCAGCCTACCCAAACATCACCACCAGCTAGGGACCAAGTGCTCAAACATCTGAGCCTATGGGGGCAACATTCTTGTTCAAACCACCATAACTACCCAGTACCTTGATATTGGCATTGGAAGTTTTGTGGATACTGCAAATTGCATTTTTTCCAACAAGAAGACTGGTTGGTTCCCTATGGCCCCAAGCTAGAAATAGCGAATTGGTCCCTAGATAGCTATACCACCAGGATGGCTCACATAAATGAGATAAGCCCCTGAGGAAAGGAATGCACATGTGATGGAAACCAGTATGAGTGATTCTAATTGGTTCTAACATTCTTACTTCATAGGACAGTAATGTGAACCCTGAGGTAGAAATATGTTGGCCACTCCCCACATGTTAACTATGTGATGGAACCAGAGCTGTGTTCCTATCCACACTCCTGGGTCCGTTCAGTATCCTGACTGCTCACAAAACCATCTAATTTACACAC
This sequence comes from Mus minutoides, assembly GCA_902729485.2. Classification (NCBI taxonomy): domain Eukaryota; kingdom Metazoa; phylum Chordata; class Mammalia; order Rodentia; family Muridae; genus Mus; species Mus minutoides. The sequence continues at coordinate 33,550 of LR755284.1, forward strand.
TTAAACAGAATTGCCCAAGACACCTGGCCCTGCTCTGCCTTTATGAGACAGGGTGACTCTATATGTCTGTCTCCTCATCTGCTATGTGAGGGTAGTGATTAAGTTCACAATTGTGAAAGGAAGGCTTATAGGGATGCCTGCACTTAAGAGATCCACAACTTAGTCCTAAGAATCAGTAGCAGCTCCTTACTATGACTGCTACCAATACAGTAATGCTACAGGCAGAAGAAATTCAAGGCCATAATGCAATAGCAGCATCCAGTAAATGATCGTCTTCAGTCAGACCTCTCCAATGGAAGCAGCAAACAAGACAAAGACCCCATGCACCCGTCTCCTCCCGAGACTTGCTCCGGTGTGTGTTCAACAGCTGTCCTTGTTTAGTGTTGGCAGTATTATACCTTTGCTTTCTCACCAGCTCTACTCCATTTTCAGTTTGTGGACAGCTTCCATTACGACTTCTTCAGGTTCACACCTTTTTCCCTGCAGTGTCTAAGCTGTGATTTATCCTGCCCAGTCTTTCATGTGACAAATGATTTGTTAGCTCGTTCCTCCATCTCATATGGGGTTTGGGGTCTTTTTTAAAATCTTCTCTGTCTTTATCTAGTGCTCCCGCTTTTTCTTTGCCTTCTCTGCATGTGGGAAGTATAGCAGCAGTTGTAGTTGTGGTGTGAATCCTAACTGCTGTGTCGTTTCTGGACTTGTTTCTGCTCATCATGCGTTCTAGTTTCCTGCTTCTTTGGATATGTGCTGATTATCTTATTTCCTTTACCCTGCAATGCCCATGTAAGGCCAGAAGAAGGGGTAGGATGCCCTGGAACTGGAGTTACGTGATTGTGAGCTGCCACATAGGTGTTGGGAACTGAACTCAGATCCTCTGCAAGAGCAGCAAGTGCTCTTAGCCACTGAGCCGTCTCTTCAGCCCCCTTTTAATTACTTTTTAAGGATTTATTTTCTGTGTGTGTATATTTTCTCTCTGTGTGTGCCTATATGTGTCTGCGCCTCCCCCCCCTTCATGTGTGTGTGTGTGTGTGTGTGTGTGTGTGTGTGTGTGTGTGGAGGCCAGAGGTTGACATCCAGTGTTTTTCTCAATCACCTTCCTATTTTGTTTATTTTTATTTACTTCTTTTATGTGTATTGGTGTTTTTCTGCATGTCTGTCTATGTTCCACATGCATGACTGACAGCTGTAGAATTTAGAAGAGGGCATTGGATCCCTGGAACTGGAGTTACAGACAGTTGTGAGCCACCACGTGGGTGCTGGGAAGGACCCAGGTCCTCTGGAAGAGCAGCCAGTGCTCTTAACTGCTGAGCCATCTCTCCAGCCCTTCCACCTTATTTTTGAGATAAGGTCTATCTCTGAACTTGGAGCTCAGTAAGTGCTAGACTAGGTGGCCAGCAAGGTCCTGACTCCACCTCCCCAGCATTAGACGCACAGCATACATCTGATATTACATAGGAGTTGAGGATGTGAAATTTGATCCTAAAGAGCCATCTTCCAAGACCCTCTTTTTGACTGTGGGGTAATTGTTTTGTTTTGTTTGCTTTTCCATTGGTTCATTGCTTGGCAGACTGTTTGTGGTACAGGGCTTGTTATACTCCTCGGGTTGGTTTTGAACTCATAATCCTCTCATCTCAGCCTCTTAAGTCCTGCAATTAGTGGTGTGCCCTATCCCAGCTTTGCACTCTGATTGTTAACTGACTGTGTGAGTTTTGCCTTTTGGGATTCTGTGTCCTTTATTGTTCTGGAACTTTTATTCTGGGGACCAGATGAGTGACAGAAAAGAAATCTATTCCTTTTAAGTCTTGAATGAAACCCACTGGGACCAGAGCAGCCTCAAGTGCAGGGCAAAAATGAATTAATCCCCACGACCAAAGCCATGTCTTCTGAGGTGCCAGTGCATCAGAGGGACTACTCTTGATGTGTGAGGCTCTGACAATGCTCAGTCTGTCAAAGGGCTCCTTCTCTGAGACCCAGGCAGCCCCTTGCACAAATGTATACCTCTGGTCTCTGCTAGAGGACACAGGAGAGCCTGATGGCTCTGCAGAGCTCTCTGGGAAGCTCTCCTCACCTATGTTCTGCTCTGAGCTCTGGCTACCTTGACCTGTGAAATTCCTAAGCCATCTCCTCCATGTGTCTCTCCACCAGCCCATGGGCTGCTCTACTGCAGAAGGCCAAGGATTCCCAAGTAAACAGGGCAGAGCAACCCTTCTCTCCAAAGCCCCTGTCCTACACTGCCTGCTGCTGCTTGTCTAAAAGCCTGTTAATGTGCCCGTAGTGGTTTTCATTTGCTTAATGAGAGAGTAAACTTGGTCCTTGCTATTCCTTTGTGTTCAGTGATGGAGATCGCTCCTGCTCAGACTTTAGAGCAAAGCTGTTTGTGCTGGCTATGCTTGGGCCTAAGAGGATCAGGTAGCTGCTATCACTTAACTGTTTCAAGGAATCTGAACCCAAAGTCACCTCAGCAGAAGACAGTGCAGAGATGGGTTTGGGGACTGATCCAAGTGAGAGTATTTGAGCTCTGAGTAAAGTTAATCCATTAGACTTCTTCACTTGACAAGAGAGGAACCAGGGCTAACAAAATGGCTCAGTGGGAAAAGGGGATTGGTGCCAAGTCTGAGGACCTGAGTTCAGTCCCTAGGATTCACATAGTAAAAGGAGAAAAACAATTCTGGCAAGTTGTACACACGCACATGCACACCCACACAATCAATCAATCAATCAATCAATCACTGAATAAATAAATAAATAAATAAATAAATAAATAAATAAATACATGTTTTAAGAAGAGATGAAGAAAATCCCTACACTCAGGACAGTGGGTGTCCAACAGTGATAAGGATAAGAAGGCTGTTTTTACTTGTTAACACTGAACACAGAGCTGGAGAGCCAGCTCAACAATTAAGAATGTGCCCCACTTGTCCTAAAGACCCAAGTTCAGTTCCCAGCCCTCATATCTACCTTGCAACTCCAGATCCACGTCATCCTACCCTGTCTTCTGGCCTCTGTGGGCACCCACACAGGTAGGACACACATCCATACAGACATGAACATACCAGTAAATAAAAATAAATCTAAAAAAAAAAAATAATAATACTGCAAATAAAGCTAGGTATGATGGTGAATGCACAGAATCATAGCACCTAGGAGATTGAGGCAAAAGGGTAGAAAATTCCATGCTAAAACAAACAAAGTGTTGTAGAACTGTGGTAAAGGTTGCTGGCAGTAGTAGTCTGTAGACAAGGGCCATCAGGTCTGCACACAGTAGGTGTTCAGTGGATACACTCAGATGCTTTCTTCTTGGTCTGGGCTTCAGAGACAGCCACACACACCCTCCCCTCCCCCACCAGTCACCCCCTTCCGTTCAGGAGCTCACATCCCCGGTTTCTGGGGCTTGCTGAGCCCAGTCAGCTTTACAGCTAATATCCCTCCACCTGCGGGTGCGAGGGGTGCAGCTCGCAGAGGTGTAACATTTGACAAGCTCCATTTAGTTTGGCAGCACTGCAGGGTTTAAATTATTCAAAGACAGATTGCTCCCTCCAGTACAGCCCCGTTCCCCCCCCCCAAAGGATTTCTGCTCTACTGAGTCTGCTAGCAGCACACTGGAGGGAGGAGGGATGGAATCAGCAGGCAGCTTCTCACTGTAAGGCTGAAATCAGTTCCAGCCCTTCCTTCTTCTCCGCCCATCACACCCCATTATTCCCTGCTAATTGCAAGCTTGGTATTCTGGTTAGCTCTTTGTGAACAATGGCAGCTTTGATTGCTGGAAAGGTATATCCCTCTCCCACCTTATTACTCCTACCCCCAGCCCACAGCCCACAGCCCCAAGCCCCAAGACCCCCAACCCCATGCCACTTCCACTGTCCCCAGATGACTCTGCCTGTCTGGGATTCTGAGGTTCTCACATGGGAAGCTGAGCTATGGGGTGGGAAGAAATCTGAAAATCTGAAGTAAGTGTGTGTGTGTGTGTGTGTGTGTGTGTGTGTGTGTGTGTGTGTTGGGTCTTTTTGTTTTATTTTTCAGTTTTAAAGGCAAGGTCTCACGGAGCTCAAGCTGGCCTCAGATTTGTTATGGAGCTTAAGGCCAAGGTTGGCATTGAAAGCTTGATCTTCTAGCCCCAAGCTTCTGAGTATTGGTGGCGTCGGCATGCCCCACTAGGCTTGGTCTTGTCACTCTGATGGGACAACAGGGACAGGGGCAGCTAGAAAGAGTGGAATCTTGTCTTTAATTGGTATCTGAAAGCTTTGGCCTAGAAATCCAGCATGGTGGTACGGGCCTGTCATCTCAGTGCTCAGTAGACTAAGGCAGCAGGGATCACCAACAGTTCAAGGACAGACTACGCTACATGGTGAGACTGTCTTAAGCAAACAGGATCAAAGTGGATACAGCTGTTTGGCAAGGCCATCTGTCACACTGCCTAGGTTGTGCTCAATCTTGACACATACACCCCCACCTCCCCCAAATGAGGATGAGACACCCTCACCTGGACCTAGCCTCTCCCCTCTCTCATCTGGGCAGTCAGCACATAAGACAATCAATTTAAACGGCTGGTGTGCAGCTGAGGAAACCCTCTCCCAGGGACCCTTTGCCTTCCTTACAACCTATTAGCCTGGTGTTCACTTAGGACAAATAAAACAAATTGGCTAACGGGAGATGGTTCCGTAGCTAGGAATGCTTACATGGTTAAGAACAGCCAAGTCCCGTGAAAGGACAGGCTGAGTCATGTGCCTGTAACCCCAGCATTGTAGAGTATGGAGACAGCAGTGTGTCTAGGTATTGCTGGCTCCCAGCCTAGGTCCAGCTTCAGGGAGAGGCCCTGTCCCAAGGGAACAGATAGTGAGAGGACCCAATGTTTAAATCTGGCACACTCTGTGCGGCATGTGTGCCCTGCCCCCACCCCCAAAACACATTACATACCCACACAAAACAGAACACTTATGGTAAGATATTTCAGATTGAAATACCTAACATCATTTCACCTGGTCTTTGACAGGCAAAGGTTGTTGACTCCAGCACTGGAATTTGAACTTAGAAGGGACCAAGGCAGAGAGGCTCTGAAGACAATGTACGAGCCTGCCCTAGTCTACAGCCTGGCCCAGAAGACCAATGTCAGTCACATCCCCGATAGTACAACCTGAAAAGACCTTTGGGGTAAACAGCTCAACACCTCTGTGTCCTGACTTCCATCACTACACTGGGCAGCTGCAAGGAAGCCGCTCACTGGAGAATCTGAGAACAGGAGGACTCCTTGGACAGCCTTTGTAACCTTGGAAACCCGCAACCACTTTGCAATATATGCAGAAGCCTGAGGTCCATGCAGCTTTAGTGTGAGGAGGGGTCCATGGCAGAAAAACTTGGGGTAAATAAAGTCACCTTCCCAGGAAGCCTGAAGGCAAGACAGGCATCAGACAGTACCTGAGAGCTCAGGTTTTTGGTAGGGATATGGAGTGAGAAGGTGGATGGGGGTGGAGGTGGGGACATATAGCAAAAGATAGCTCCCAAGAATCTTTACCCATAAAGCCTAAGACTCCAGTGAACTTTCTAAGCTTATGAAATACAGATGTAGTTAAACAGTTCCCTGTTTGAGCCACACTAGATATCAGGAGGCTTCATGGAATTAGCCCACACAAACTCAGGAGCAGCAATAAGACTGGTTCTTTGAAGGAACCTCCGGAGACTCTGGCTGACCCAAGCTATGCCATGGAGTCTCTGCCCTGCCATGGGGCAGAACAGCCCCCTGGAACTGGAATGCCCTCTCCCACATGCACTGTGGGCATGAGCTGTGCATTGCTTCCTTGCAGGGGAGGTGACTCCATAAATTCCCAGGAGAACATGCCACCCACAGTAACACTAGAAAGAACCCTGCTGAAATTAACCCATCAGAACCGAATAATGCCCAGTCACAGCTCTGCCCTGTTGGCTGTCTCCAGCCACAGGGCCTGCAAACCAAACCCCAAGAAGGCCCACTGGCTGTGTTTTCAGCGACATCCACAGGCTGGTTACCTTCCTTGGTATATATGTTACAGTTTTATTGCTGTGAAGAGACACCATGTCCAAGGCAACTCAAAGAAAGAAAGAAAGAAAGAAAGAAAGAAAGAAAGAAAGAAAGAAAGAAAGAAAGAAAGAAAGAAAGAAAGAAAGGGAGAGAGAGAGAGAGAGAGAGAGAGAGAGAAAGAAAGAAAGAAAGAAAGAAAGAAAGAAAGAAAGAAAGAAAGAAAGAAAGAAAGCATCTAATTGGTGACTGAGAGTTTTAGAGGATTAGTCTGTGATCATCATGATGGAAAACAGGCAGGCATGGTGCTGGACCAGTTGGTTGAGAGCTTCATATCAAGCAGCAAGCATAGAGATAGAAGTAGAGATAGAGAAAGAGAGAGAGATATGTAGAAAGAGAGGGAGAAAGGGAAAGAGAGACTGGGTTAATCCAGTGACACACCTCCTACAACAAGACCACACCTACACCAACAGGGTCACACCTAGTCATCCTTCCCAAAAAGTTCCACTAACTGGAAACCAAGCATTTAAATATATGAACCTAAGGGGGCCATTCTTGTTCAAATCACTATGCATAGTAACCAATGACCACCAGGAAGGTCTTGCCCATGGAAGAAATGTCTCCAAGCAAGAGACAATGTGGGTGGACAACAAAGCAGTCAGATAATGTGACTGTAAACCTGTACCCCATAGACCCAAGTTCCAGAGGGCTTACTGACCAGGGCCATCCATAGCCACACTAACAGGAAGACCTCCCTGCCTCCTTCCTATGGGTGTTTGTTCTGTTACTGTTCTGGACGTTACTACGTTTCCTTATAATCATGATAAGGATTATAATCCTGAAAATAGAAAATTGCATACTTTAACTGGTGTGGGGGGGGGGAAGAAAGGAAGAGAGATAAAGAAGGAGGGAGAGAAAAGGGGGCCATGTTCACTCTTGTGTGCACACAGGTTGCAGGACAGAAGACAACCTTGGATGTTGTTCCTCAGGGACTGTCCATCTCTTTTTTTGACAGTCTTTACACTGGCCTGACACTCCTAGAAGGCTAGGCGGACTACTCAGCTAACCCCAGGGGCTGCCCAGCCTCAGCAGCACTAGAATTACAAACACAGCCTTTTCTACATGGATTCTGAGATATTAAACTCATGCTCTAAGAGGTACAAGCATGATGAACGAGCTATTCTAATCCCACTGCAACTTTTACAGAATACTACTCAGTATCATCCAACCTTGCTACATCTACTCACTCCCCAGCCGGCATGGAGTACAATAGGAACTGGATTGTTGTACAACCAAGGTAAGCGCCAAGACTCCCCTTCTGCATGACCAAACTTGCCTTTAGCACCAGACTAGAACCCACCCAACACCTCTGCCTTTCCTTCACTCAGTTCAAACTTGCTTCATGATTGGCAGCCTAACCCCTCCCCTCTCCATTTTCTCTCACTCAGGCAGGATGAGAATTGTATATTTCTCAATAATTGTATATTAGTGTACATAATAAAACAGACATATATTGTCCCATCTTACCTGGGCTCTTTGGAGAATTGGACTCATCCGAGAAGCTTTGGAAGAGGCCACTCTGATTCATTGTTCTTCACAAGATGCTCTAAACCAAGCTAGTTCTGAGGTGTTTGGTTCTGAAATATAAGGAGACTAGAGAGAAGTGCCCTATCTCCACCCCACCCCCAAGGATGCTGGAGATGTGGGTCCCCAGAGAAGGATAACAGTGGAAGTTTAGGTCTGTCTCCAAGAGGGGTCCTGAGAATAGCTCCAGGTATGGGACCCATTTCCTTCCCCCACAGAGAAGGTGCCCGATGGTTCTGCAAGAACTATCAAAGATAGCCAAAGCCAGGTAAGCACGGGATACTTGGAGCTCTGGAAGTCATCCCACTGTGTTAACGATTAGGAAATGGGATTCAGAGGCTTAGAGCCAGCAAGCTAAGAGCTGGTATCAGAATATGTCTGGCATCAGCATGACTGTGAACTGGACACGGTCCCATGACTCGTCTAATCAAGGAGGTATTCCTGGGCTCCTGGGCTCAGGGCTGCTGTCAGGAGGCATTTGTTTTAAAGCTCTCAAATGAGGAAATCAGATTGTCTCACGTAAAATAACTCTTTTCACATTTTCAGTATGACTCGGAGTAAGAAGTGTATCTTTAACCACAGTTGGTGTACACGCACCTGGGTGCTTAAGATACAGGAAGCAGAATTCTCACAAGGAGGCTTATCCTGATGACATGCAATGTGTTCCAGTTCTCTGCCTGCCTCTTCTCTACCTTTCACTGTCTTTGTTGAAAAGAAATATCTGCCTTTGTCATTGGACAAGCACTGTATGTACTTCTCAAGTGTACATAATAAAACACACATATATTATCCCATCTTACCTGGGCTCTTTGGAGAACTGGACTCATCCCAAGATGCTCTAAGCCAAGCTTGTTCTGAGGTGTTTGATCCGGAAATATAAGGAGAATAGAGAGATGTGCTGGAGATGTGGGTTCCCAGAGAAGGGTAATAGTGGGAGGGTAGGGTCATCTCCAAGAAAGGTCCTGAGGATAGGACTCCTGGCTTCAAGAAGTGCTGTTGTCCTATGGGGACCTTAGAAGAGATAGCATATTACTAATGAATTATACTTACTCACTATCTTGCCTTTCTGGGATGCGACCCCAAGCAGTTTTATTACCTACTCTACTGCATTCCAATATCCAGACTCCAGGCCAGTGGACACGCTCAGCTCAGATGCGCCACCCCCCCCCCAGTATCAACTTCTGTTAATAGTAATATACATATATTATATCACTAACATCCCCCAGAGTCCCTAGGCAAAAATAGAAAAGGTATCCTTTGTTACCTGGAAGTAAAAGCAAGACCAGGTAAGATGGCTCAGTCAGGAAAGTGCTTGACATACAACACGAGGACCTAAATTCAGATCCCAGCATTCACATGGGAGCCAGACAAAGTGGTCCGTGCCAGCAATCCCAGTGCTAGGGAGGGAGAGACGGAAGGATGCCTGGGCTTGCTGGCCAATTTATCTTACCAAATCAGTGGGAGCCAGATTCATTAAGAAAGTCTGTCCTAAGAAGTAAAGTAGAGAAGCAATTGAAAAGGATTCCACACACTGACCTCTCTGGCTTCTGTACAATCACACAGGGAGAGGGAAGAAGGGGAGAGAAGAGAAGTGAGAGGGGAGGGAGGGGAGAGGAGGGGAGGGAGGAGAAGGGAGAGGAGGGGAGCAAGGAGAGGGGAGAAGGGAAGGGGGAGGGAGAAGTGGGGAGAAAGGAAGGGGTGAGAAGGAAGGGGAGGGGAAGGGAAAGGAAGGGAACAACACAGAAGGGGAAGGGAGAGAGGGGAGGGGAGGGGAGGGGAAAAGAGAAGTGAAAGAGAAGAGGGGAAGGGAGGCAGGAGTGGGGAGAAAGGGAAGGAGGGGAGAGAAGGGAAGGGAGGGGAGGGGAGGCACAATCAGACCCTGTAGATGACTTTCCCAAGGTCACCAATGCCTATTATTGTCAGACATGCCCTTCTGATGTCCTTCCCACCAGGAACCCCTGTTGTGTGCCCCCAGCATCCATGTGCTCTTGATTCCTGGACATCCGCATCCTTGCTCTCCCCACCCTTGGAAGTCTCCTCTAGTCCTCCAGCTCTGCCTGGACAAGAAAGGCCCTAAGTGGGGGGAATTTCCAATAGTTACTTTACTACAAGGAGGGGCCTCAGCCAGAGCCTGCTTCCATGAAATGCATGAGCTAACATGCAGCTGTTTATACAGGGGCACAGCTTTCTCAAGAGGAGATGTGCAAAGCCCAGGGCCTCCAGCCCTCTAGGACCTCTCCAAAGATGCTGTGGTCAGAAATGACTTCAAAGCTTTCCAGGAAACTTAACCAAAAGACACGTCTGGTGGCTAAGGGCTATGTTTGCAGCTTCTTCACAGTAGGGACCAGCCACACAGCACCACAGGAATCTCTCAGCCCCTGCATCTGCACATGCTCACTGGCTCATCTATCTGGGGTGACTGTCAGATGTCCCCGCATTTGTTGTAGTTGGGATTAAATGTAGGGAGAGAGGATAAAATTAACAGGGTTTCTATAAATATAACTTCTCTGGTGCTTGTTAAAACTCTGGAGGTCACGGGAAGTCTGCCTTCCAACAGGGCTGTGTGGAGTGATCCTGTTTACTTGAGATGTCTCTCCAAGATCTAGCTTTGCCCCATTAAAACTAAATAAATAATTTCCACTGAAGCGATTTTTTTTTTGGCCTTCTTTGCCAAAAATTCTGAGAGAAGGGGCCAGCACAGAAGCCTCACATGCAAGCTTGCTATGTCTGTCTCAGACTCAGTGGGAAGCAGGCTTCTTATTCTGTAAGCTATTGCATGACAGACAGAGCTCAGCTGGTGAACCAACCCATAGGATGGACGTAGAGGAGCCACCATGCTGGCCACCGTTGACAGTCGGCTCCATGGCTTCACATATGTCTGCTCTCCATAAACACCAACTTGAGGTTAAGCGTGGTTACTCAGGAGGCTCAGTGAGTTGAGCCCACACAATTGCAAGAGGCTCACCTAAATTTTACTTTAAGAAAAACCTGAGAGTAACTTTGCTTTACTTTATATTTGTATTAGCACGTGTGGTTTTCGGCTGTTTCTTGTTTTACACTTTTATTACATTTGTGGAGGGTGGCGTGGATGCCACAGAACACATGTGGAGATCAGAGGACAGCTGGCAGCAGCAGTGTTCTCAGCCACTATGTGCATTCTGGGATGGTGGTATTCAGGTTTGGGACACTTGGCTTACCTTAACCTGCTGAGTCATCTTTTGGGCTTCTATCTTTGCTGTTGACAGAGTCTCACTGAGTAGCCCAGGCTCACCTCCAATTCACAACTCTCCCATCTCAGACTCCTAAGGGCTGGGATTATTAGCCCAGCTAAATATATATCCATTTTACTTAAGGTATTTTGTGTTTGCTATTTGAAACATCTTGTGTTAATTTACGATTTGTGACTTACCATTCAGCTTTGTTGTTGTTGTTGTTTCCTGGCAACCCTCAAGCCCCTTCCAAAGGCCCAGTCTGCTATCCTCTCAGGGAAA
>LR755284.1:44713-62953 GCA_902729485.2 Mus minutoides
GACTCCTGAGGAGGCTGTGCCCCTGACTCCTGAGGGGGCTGTGCCCCTGACTCCTGAGGGGGCTGTGCCCCTGACTCCTGAGGAGGCTGTGCCCCTGACTCCTGAGGAGGCTGTGCCCCTGACTCCTGAGGAGGCTGTGCCCCTGACTCCTGAGGAGGCTGTGCCCCTGACTCCTGAGGAGGCTGTGCCCCTGACTCCTGAGGAGGCTGTGCCCCTGACTCCTGAGGTGGCTGTGCCCCTGACTCCTGGGAAGGCTGAGTGTTTGTTGCTCACCTCCCTACCCAGTCAATGTGGATCTCATCCCACTGAGATAGACTACCAGGATGGCTCTTGAGGAACCCAGGAGGGAACTCGCAGTGCCTCTATAAGCCTTGCTGGGCAGCAGAAAGGCAGGAATGAGCAGTGTGGTTGCAGAGAATCAGAAACACTCAAAAGGAAATTCAAAGGAAAGAGTTGTATACAATGTTCTGAGAACCCTGACTTTTACTGGCAGATCCAACGGTTCAGAAAGCTTTGGGGCCAAATATCACTGGAGGGAAAACCATCAAAGGACCAGAGGAGAGTCTGTCAGGGAAGGAAGTAGCAGGTAGGATGGGAAATGTGCTCCTGCATATATCTCTAACAGTTTTCATCCAGTTTAATCTACTGAGCACCACAGTGCCTCAGAAACTGGACTAGAGGATAGGCCTTGGTGAAAACAGGGCACAGAGCCTGGGGGTATCCTCTTGCTTTGTGTCAGAAGGAAGACCCACTGTGCCCTAGGAAGATCTGGGGAGGGCCTCTAGAGAGATATGCTGGAAAAGAGTTAGAATGAATAGGTGTTTGGTAGTTAGAAACAGGAGGTTAACTAGTCAGACATGAAGAAGAAATGCCAAAGTAGCACGGCATGTTCTAGAACCCATGGGAGTTCTGGGCAACAGCAAGGGGCACGGGGAGTCCAATGTGGAAAGCTTAAGGCCGCCTGCACTCAAAGCCCTCTTACAGATGCTGAGGATCAGAACACAGCCCCATGATCCTGTATAATCCTGATAAACTAACCTGAGGTGGAGGATAGCCTAGAGCAGATCAGCCAGAGAGGCTGAGAAGGTAAATTCCAAAGCCCTTAGGGCTAAAGGGAGGGGCAGTGAAAGGCAAAACTCAGTGACAGATACAACTGGAGGGCAAGAACAGGTGGCAAGGACCTGGAAAATGACCAGAGAAAGGTGAATGCTGATGTGCTTGATGCAGAGAAAGAGCCCAAGCAGGTTGGGATAAGATGTATAAGTCAGCTATAACTGCTGTAACAAACACCACCAGTCTCAGAATGGATGGCAGTGTGGGAGAGGGGTGATGGTGAACACCTTTAATCCCAGCATTTACAAAGCAGATGCAGCCTGCTCTGAGTTTGAAGCCAGCCTGGTTCACAGAGTAAGTTCTAGGACAACCAGAGCTGCACTCTGTCTCAAAACAAAACAAAACAAAACAACAACAACAACAAACTATGAGGGTAGAATTGACTGGAACCGTAATAGGGAGTGAATTGAGCATCATCTAGGCACACCCAGGAGCTATCAAGCTTTACTGATTAATAGACCCTGACTTCATAGGCAAGAAGACAGTAGCTGCTTCCCACAGACCAGGTGGCCATCTGCTCCTCTTGGCCAGAAAAGAAGAAACACCCATTTGTTGAGTACTGACGACTATTCAGCGGCTGTGGTTGCTTCACACATGGTGAGCCATTTTGCCTCACAGTGACACTGCACTAGCTACTGCTGTCCTTGTCATACAGACCCAGACACTGAAGGTCAGAGATGTCAAGACTTAGCCCACGCCCACTACTAGACCCTCTCCTGTACTTGAACATGCTAACTAGAAAACCCCCAGTGCTCTCTGGAAGGACCTGGCATTGTATCTCCTGGGAGAGATTTGACTTGGCATTGCCAGAGCTTGAACTAAATAAGTCTGCCTCCATCTCTCCAGGGACATGCCCGTGAAGCAGCAAGTAGCCTGCAGGACACTGGGGCCTCCGGTCAATATTTGCCTAGTAATTCAGGCAGGTAATAAACAGCTTACAGGTAGCCTCCCTTGTACCATGCAAGCTTCCTCAACCAGAGAACTGGGCTGGGCCCAGGTCAACCTAATCTAGAGATTCTAGATCCATGGAGCCGTGGTAACTATCCTGGCTGTCCCTTAAATCCCCAAGGAAACCTTGAGGGTCCTGTACCCCGGCCACCTCCAGAGCAGCTGAGATGGGTCTCAGGCACTAACACTGTCCCCAAGCAGATGGACACACGGCCCCAGGCACGGGTTGCTACTGGGGTGTATCCATGTGTGTTCCTCACAAGCCTCTGAGAAGAAGGCTCCTGGCTTGGGCAAGCGTCTGTAGCTGGGGAGCCAAGGCCAATTGCCGCAGTTTTCTCCTATCACCCACCACATCAGCACCTCTCTGGGAAGAGTGACACCTGTGCACACCAGCCAGGAGAAGGGGAAGGAACCGGGTGCTTCTCCCTCTACCTCTTTCCTGAATGAGGAAACCAAGACCCAAGAGGGGTTAGGAAGGGGCTCAGAACGGCCATCCAAGGCACTGGTGGCAGAAATACAGTATGATCCATACGGTCTCCAACAAGCGTTACATCTGGCATGCCTCTGAGGATGTCAAACGTGTTCACAAAGTAAACCCTATCCGGGAGGAACAGTGGGGCTTTCTCCCAATTTTAGATGCAAGGAAACAAAATGAGAACTTTCTATCTCCCCTTTAAAAACTATGGTAAGAGCCAGGCGTGGTGGCGCACACCTTTAATCCTAGCACTCGGGAGGCAGAGGCAGGTGGATTTCTGAATTCGAGGCCAGCCTGGTCTACAAAGTGAGTTCCAGGACAGCCAGGGCTATACAGAGAAACCCTGTCTCGAAAAACCAAAAAACAAAAACCAAAAAACAAACAAACAACAACAAAAAACTATGGTAAGGCATATGTCTATGTTATACCATGTAAACCATTCACACAGAAAGTTCATGAGCACTACAGGCATAGCCAATGTACAGCCACGCCCATTATGCTGCCCCAATGCTGCCAGTCTCCCCATTTCAAAACTAACTCCCCTGGGTCCTGCTAAGCCCCATTCTCCTTTGTCTCTCTGAGCTGATTGCTCTAAGGATGGCACATACGTGGACCTACACGGTATTTATCCCCTGGTGACTGGTGTATGTCACTGAGCACAGTATCGAGGTTCATCCATGGTGGAGCATGTGCCTGAGTTTCCTTCCTTCCTAAAAAGCTGGAAACATTCCATGGTATAGGAGGCTTTGTTTGCTTACTCGGTCCACCATTCTTGGGTACTTGGGTTGGCTATTGGGAACCATGCTGCTATGAAAACGGGGACGAGTGAATGCCTCTTTGAGACTCTGCTTTCAATTCTTTTGGATATATACCCAGAAGCGTGACTGATTGATCAAATGACAGTTCTGGGTTTAATTTCTTTTCTTTATTTTTTTTTTGTACTTGTGTATCTGGTTGTATGTGCAAGAGAACACGTGTACATGTAGATGTGCACATGTGCCAGACACCACCCGCCATTTTTGAGACAGTCTTTTACTGACCCGGAGCTTATCAAGTAGGACAGGCTGACTAGGCAGTGAGCCCAAGGGACCTACTTGTCTCTGCCTCTCTGCACCAAGATTAAAAGCATGCACCACCGTGCCTGGCTTTTTTCATTTTCTTTTCCTTCTTTAAAACATGTCAGTTCTAGGAACTGAACTCATGTCCTCATGCTTGCAAGCCAAGCACTTTACTGACTGAGCCATCTCTGTCCTGATTTACTATTTAAGGGGCCTTCATTCAGTTTTCCAAAGGCGTCGTTCCAGTTTGCCCTCCCGTCAACACTGCATGGAGTTCAGAGTTTTCTACTCCCTTCTGCTTTAGTTATAGGCATCCACCCTCGTGGGTACAGTACATCCCCCAATTGTGCATTTGCGGTTTTAATTTTCATCTCCCAAGTAATTAATGAAATGCAGCACCTTTCTTAGGCTTCTTGGCCACCTTTATACCTTATTTGCAGAAATGTGGAATGCAGACACTTTAAGCATCTTGACCAAGGCTATGGAGCTAGCCAGCTAACTGGCAAGGCTAGGTTCAAACCTGCATTTTCGTGAACTTGCTCTCAACCACTAGCACTGAGATAACACATGTGGGGGGGTCTTCAAACAGTACCTCAAAAACAGTACATGCACACTTCAGCTAAACCATCTGCACTACAGATATTTTACAACCATAGACCTAACTGCTACTATTACTTCATTTGACACTAATGCTGATAACCTCCATCGATGTTACTGCTGCTATTACGTCCATTGGACAACACTGCTGCTGTTACCATAATATTACTGCTACTGTTACTACTTTTTATATTACTGCAGCAGCTTTAGCTGTTACCTCAAGCCTTCCCAAGGTGGGAGTCAGCCAGTTTTCTCTCATCAGACAGCCAGCTCATCACTATGAACTCAATGATGAAGTCAGGCATTGAACACCTTCTTAGCTGAAGGAGAAAAGATAAGCAACATGTCAGGCAGCTCACCACCACCTGTAATTCTGACCTTCTGTCATGCATGTACACACATGCATGCACACGCACAGGCATTCACCAGCACATACAGGCATACACACAGAGAAATATACACATTGTCTTAGTTAGGGTTTTACTGCTGTGAACAGACACCATGATCATATAAGGACCACATTTAACTGGGGCTGGCTTACAGGTTCACAAGTTCAGTCCATTATTATCAAGGTGGGAGCATAGCAGCATCCAGGCAGGTATGGTGCAGGCAGAGCTAAGACTTCTACATCTTCATCTGAAGGCTGCTAGTGGAAAACTGGCTTCCAGGCAGCTAAGACAAGGGTCTTAAAGCCCATGCCCATAGTGACACACCTACTCCAACAGGGCCACACCCTCTAATAGTGCCACTCCCTAGACCAAGCATATACAACCATCACACATATACATCAATAATAACATAAATCTTTAAAAAAAAATAATTAAAGGGGTTAAAGAGATGGCTCAGTGGTTAAGAGCACTTGCTGCTCTTGCAGAATGCCTGAGTTCAGTTTCCAGCACCTACGTGGCAGCTCACAATCACCTGTACCACCAGTTCCAGGGAATCCTTTGTCATCTTCTGGCCTCCGGAGACACTACATACATGTGGCATACATACATACATGCAGATACTAATACACATAAAATAAAATAAATCTTTTTTAAACCACTTGAAGACAACACATCATCCAGGCCACCTTGCAGCAAACCGGGCCTATGACTTAACTTACTTACCTGATTACTTAACTGCCCACGTTGCAATGCTCTCATTCTTGAGATCGTCCAATGAAAACTCACGACTACCACCACAGCACCAGGAGGCTCCTTCAATGGTACCAGCTCTGAGACACGAGGGCCCAGGATCCTGCCCTGCCGAGCCACCTCAAAATCCTCTGACAAGGTTTTCCTTGCTGACCCTATACCCACAGCCCCTGGACAGAATGTAGCTGGAACCAGGCCACCAGAACTGCCACAGGTGTTCTCTTGAGCCATGCACGCTGGGAGAGTGTGAGACAAAGGGAAAGAGTTTGAGGCAGGACTGGGGCAAATGGAGCCAGAGTGTCCTTGGGAAGAGAACAGAAGTGAAGCAATGAAAAGCAGCCTGATTCCCTTCTTTATGGACATTATATGCATAGCCTCCCTGCCAGCTGTGCACTCTCCCAGTCAGAAGAATATCTGTAAAACAACAACTAAATTCTGCTGAGCACTGAGCGTGTACCCAACTCTTTTGCAGTGTTTCATTGAATCTTTGCAGCAACCCCCTAAGCTAGACCATCATTGTCACCTCCCTTTAAATGTGACAAAACTAAAATGGGCAGCACCAGGATCTGGGAGCTGACAGCTCAACCTAGATCCCAAGCCCTTCAATCGAGAGCCACGAGGCATCCTTACCTCCAGTCCCAGACCCAGAACATGACAACTGTGAAAACAACCTCTGTCCATATACCAGGTGTAGCGCTCTCAGCCCATCCGCACTAAACTCCAAGCAAACTCTGAGCACCACCCCAAGGCCACCCTGAGCAGACCCCAGGGCAGATGCAAACCCATCCTGAATTATTCCTAGTGTTCTTGTTCCCAAGGGTCCTACCAAGTGTTCCAGGCCACATTTGTCCTAGCAACCAACCTATGTCAGGCACATAGGAAACAGCTCCTGGTCTAAGTAGCTCTTTCCAGTCTCCAGTACCACCTCTGTTATCTCTTTTTCTTCTCCAAGTCACCCCCTGGGCCTTTTTTTTTCTCTCCTCCCTAATCTTGGCTTGTGGAGGCTGCAGCAGCCAAGTGCAGAGCAGAGTATATAATAAAGTGGAAGGAATTCAGAGTTTCTAGGCAACCTAGCCAGGAGGAGATAAAGAGCAGGGAGGAGTAAGGACAGCCAGAGTGCTAAAGAAAAAAAAAAAAAAAAAGACAGCTCACAGCTGGAGGGACTCCCTGTGCAAAACTCCTGTAAGTGGCCAAGGAACCGCAGGATGAGCATGGTAAGTACTCCCTGTAGATACCCGCTCTAGACTGGGGATGTAGCTCTCACTTGGTAGAGAGCTTATCCATATGCATAAAGTGTTCCATCCCCAGTACTGCATAAACTCCCATGGTGGCACACACCTGTAATCCCAGCACTGAGTGGGTGCAGGCAGAAGAATCAGAACTTCAAGGTTATACTAAAATACATGAGAGCCCATCTCTAAATAACAGAATGAACACACACAAGCAAACACTGAGCAGCCACCAATTGCTCGGAGAGGTGGGCATCTTTCTTTGCCCCTATCCTGGACTTCCGTAAGCCTTGTCCTGATGCTACGAGATACAGAGGGAAATGGTGCTGCTGACAGGCTGCAGAGGAAGCAGCAGCTTCCTGGGACCAAAAACAAACAAACAAACAAACAAACAACAACAACAACAACAAAGCCTAGATGGATTGGAAGGAGCCTAAGCCCCTGGACCCAGGGCCCGGTGATATATGCACAGAAGATGCTGTGTGTGGGTGGGTACGGGTTGGGGGGGTTCCACAGAGCCCCATCCAGGGTTTGAGCCCAGGGATTCAGCCACATGTTCAAGAAACTAGAGGGACCAAGAGCCTTTCAATTTCACAGGGGAGGCAATAGGAGCTACAGCCTCTACCCACCCTGTTGCAAGCCTTCTTATCTGGTTCTCCAGGAAGGACATGAACTCAGGGTCCTTCCTGGTCTGCTCCACTGGCCCCTCCACCAATCAGCTTCTTGCCTTGGTGGGCCTCCCACTTACCCACTCCTCACCCTAGGAGGAGAGCCTTCTCTGTGTCACTCTGGAGGGAGTCTATACCAACCATCTGAGAAGGCTCTTTCTGGACCCAGCTTCCAGTGTTTCTTGACAGAGTCCAGCAACACAGAGCCAAGCTCAACCTTGAGAGGTATTACCCCTCCAGCACTCCCAATCCCCACATGACTCCTAAAGACCAGATGTTTTATGTCATAGAAAATAAACATCTAGATGATTTAATACTTCCTGCTACGTCTCATTTGGCTTCTTGAACAGAACTGGTTGGAGGTCACCCTGCCCCTTAAGCCTGGGCCAGGGCACCTGTCCTGCCCCAGTATGGCCACTGATGACCACTGATCCTGGCCACCACGAGAGGCATAGCCAGGGCTGTCAGAGATCTCCACACCCATGTGTGATTTGCTAAAATAGCTCTGCTCATCAGTAGACCAGGGGTTCAAAGTAATATTTATAAGGCAGTTCCAAAGAAGCTCCCCACACATGAAGGCCATCCTGAAGAGAACAGGGATTTAGGTCTAAGAGGCCCCCGGAAGATGTCTCGTCTGTGCCAAGATTCCAAGGCTGAAGGACATCCGCCCTCTTCTTAAAATCCTGAGGGAAAGAAAGGAATTCTGTGTGCATTTCCTAAATTTTACCAACAAGAGGCACTGGCCGGGTATAAGGGAGCTAGGAAGGAGCCAGTGTCTGTCACACATCTGGGTGTCAAATGTCATGACTCATACACAATTCACACAATGGTGGATGTGTCAGATCACTGTGGCTTAATGACATTCTAATGGTCATAACAGCTTAATGCTGGGATGAAGCTGATATGGACACACCTACTGCTCATGTAACTCAGGATGCCACATCATGAGACTGACCTGTGCCATCTAGGTAACTACTCCATGATCCTCACATATCCATGACATCTGATAATGTTATCCTCAGACCACACCTCTACCTTTAATATATGCGTCGTTGGTTTTTGGAGTGTTTGGTTTGGTTTGAGGCAGAGCCTCATGCATTGGATGTTTACCTGGAGTGGCTACATAGCTCAGGACAACACTGAACTTCTGATCCTCCTACCCCTCTCTCCAAGGTGCTTGGATTGCAGATGCGTACCACACCTGGTTTATGTGGTACTGGAGATTAGAGCATTTGTGCATGTTAGGTAAGCATGCTACCAGCTGGATTACATCCCCAGGCCCTCATGGCGGTATTTTACATTCCTAAAGCGTGAGGCCCTGAGGGTATGCCTACAATACACTAATGCCACTCTGCATATCAGGATACTAAGGAGTTCAACAGCAGTCTCCCATCTTTGAAGCATGTGGCTACATGTGTGTTGGGCTCTGCACACACCTGGATGGTTGAGAACTGAATCTGTTGTTGTTTCCTGGACTCTTTGCTGTGATGAGGGAAGGTCCAGGGGAGGCTGGGTCTTAGGCAGCTTTCTTCCTTTCCTCTGAAGTAAGCAGGCTCTAGGGGATACACCATTACTCTGAGGAGATAAATGTAGAAACAAGGGATTGATTATCTAGCTTTATGGTCCATGGTAACAGGATGCCTGGCTTCCAGTCATCAACCATCCATCCATCCACCCATCCATCCACCCATCCACCCACCCATCCATCCAACCATCCATCCACCCATCCATCCACCCATCCATCCACCCATCCATCCAACCATCCAACCACCCATCCATCCACCCATCCATCCATCCATCCATCCACCCATCCATCCAACCATCCATCCACCCATCCATCCAACCATCCATCCACCCATCCATCCACCCATCCATCCATCCATCATCCATCCATCCCTCCATCTAGGAAGCCACACCAATGTCAGAGATAACTTAATACACGGGAAATCCTCGGGAAGTGGACTTAGAGCTGTTCTGTTTCATATTGTCTTCTTCTGAGGGAAGGTCTTAGGTAGTCCCAGGCTGGTTGCAAGCTCCTTATATAGCAGAGTTGACTATACCTCATAAGGGCTGGGACTGTAGGTGTGTGCCACTGTGCCCAGTTTATGCTGTACTGAGGAGAGCAAACCTAGGGATTTATACATTCTAGCCAAGCACTCTACCAACGGAACTACATCCCTAGCAAGATTTAGCATTCTGTTAATAATTTTGTATTGTGGGCTGGTGAGATGGCTCAGTCGGTTAGAGCACCCGACTGCTCTTCCGAAGGTGATGAGTTCAAATCCCAGCAACCACATGGTGGCTTACAACCACCCGTAACAAGATCTGACGCCCTCCTCTGGTGCGTCTGAAGTCAGCTACAGCGTACTTATGAAGAATAATAAGAAATGAATCCTTGGACCGGAGAGACCAACCGGAGCAAGCCAGGCTGTCCGGAGCGAGCGGAGCCGAACGGGGACGGCCGGAACGAGCGGGGCCAAACCGGAGCAAGCGGAGCCGATCGGAGCGAGCGGGGCTGGCTGGAACAAGCCGGGGCCATATGGGGGCGGCTGGGAGCAAGTGGGGCTGGCCGGAGCGAGCGGGGTCGAGCAGAGCAAGCGAGGTTGACCGGAACAAGGGGAAAAAAAAAATTTTTTTGTATTGTGATAAAAATGACAAAAATTTTAACGGCCATGGGCTAGAATGATGGTTCAGTAGATAAAATTAAACCTGAGTTCAATCTCTAGAACCCACAGGTGGAAGAAGAGGACTCTCTCTCTAAGCTGTTCTCTGACCTCTACATACGTTGTCTCACACACACACACACACACACACACACACACACTATGCAAATAAATAAATGTAATTTTAACCAGCTTTATTTATTTTATTGTAATTTATGTGTATAAGTGTTTGCCTGTGTATATGTCTGTGTGCTATGTCTATGAGGACCAAAGCGGGCACCAGATTCCCCTGGAGTTGCAAGCAGTTGTGAGATGCCATGTGGGTGCTGCGAATCAAATCTAGGTCTTCTGGAGGAACAGTCAGTGCTCTTAACTAATGAACCATCTCTGCAAACAATTTTAAACCACCTTTAGAGGATGTGATTCTATGACAGTAAGTACCCTGGCATTATTGTAAAACTATTGTCACCATCAAGCTCCAGAACTTTCTATCTCTCCCCATTTGGCACCAGTAACATTTTAGGATGTTTGAACAATACAAACGGAGTCCTGCTATTTTGTATTTACTTAAAGATACATCTGAGGGTAAGTGTGTATGTGTAGCTGGTCTTTGCTACTTTATGGGTTCTTCTTTTTTCCACCCTGTATACCCCTTCCCTGTTTCACCCCATATTACTAGAAAGGAGAGAAAGAAGGAGAGAGAGAGAGACAGAGAGAAAGAGAGACAGAGAAAGAGAGAGGGAGAGACAGAGAGAGAGAGAGAGAGAGAGAGAGATCCCTGAATCTAATTTCTTTCTTCTTATTTCTTCTTTGAGCACAACTACTGCCAAACCACAACCAACTTCTCTAAATGACCAACAACCAGCAAACCCACCCCCCTCTCAGGACCCTAGCATTTATATACCCTCTGAGAAGTTCCCAGAATTCCAAATGTCACACAATTGCAGGCACTACCTCAGCTGGAAAACCATGCCAATACTAAAGCACAAAGTAAATCAGAGTCAGCTGCTGTGCATTATCCAAGGCAGCCCCATATCCCTACACCTGGGATTAAAATGAAAACAGACTCTTATCATGGGTCTGCCGTTTTAAAGAAACCAAAATTCTTCAACTTTGTCTCAGACTCTTAAAGCCACTAAGCAACATTGTTCTATAACAACGTCATCAAATTGAATCTATTCTTGTATATCAGACTACTGCCCTTCACAGAGCAACTGATCTTTCACTATATCCATTCCCCTCGTTCTATTTTACTGTCCAATATTTGAGGCTTCTTCTCCCCACCATGTTAACCACTGCAATTGGGAACTGACCCCTAATACAGCTGTTACCAATCTTGAGGAATAATTCTATTTGGAGTATCCGGTTATTTAGAATTTGTTTCACACAAGGCAAGTGTATCACATATGAAATCATAGCCTCTGGCTGGTGAGATGGCTCAGCGGGTAAGAGTACCCGACTGCTCTTCTGAAGGTGATAAGTTCAAATCCCAGCATCCACATGGTGGCTCACAACCATCCGTAAGGAGATCTGGCGCCCTCTTCTGGAGTGTCTGAAGACAGCTACAGTGTACTTACATATAATAAAATAAAATAAATCTTTAAAAAAAAAAGAAAAAGAAAAGAAATCATAGCCTCATTAAAAATCCTTAAATCTATAATTTCTACAGGACACCATCCTATCTCATCATAACATTGTTCCATGCCATTAGCAGGCTTGTACTGACTACTGGAAAAGCTGATAATGATCTCATAACCCAGGGCCACCCCTCCTCCCACACTGATGGCAAGATTATTTGAGATTAACCCTCTCTCTCTTGAAATGGCTGTTTCATCAGGTTGTTCTCCGATTTTTTTCAGCTTTTCTCTGACACAACTACCCTCCAGCACAGTTTCTTGCCTTCTTTCCTCCTGCATAAAACTCTTTCTCTCTTGCTCAATCACTGGAACTGAGCCTTTCTGTTCTCTCTTTCTGGTGCTTCTTGATTCCCAAGAGCTTCCACCCCTACCTGCAACCTCTCCAGTGGCACCGCCAACTCTGCAACCATTTCAGAAAAGAGAGAGTAGGGTGACCCCTTTTGTTTTCCCATTTCAGTCATTTTTCATTTCTCAGGCCCCTCCATTTCTATCTGCAATTTTTCCAACTGCTCAGCCATTCTTCCAACCTTTTTGAAACAGAATATACAAAGAAGGAAATGAAAAAACGAAACAAAAAAAAATCCCCTCTGGGAGCAAAGTGAGAGCTATCCCAGTGATAGCTGCTGGCCTTTTGAAAAAAAAAAAATGTATTCCTTCATTACTTACTGTTTTCTCTACAGCATTTGAAATCAGATTTCCCATTTTCATTCTTTTTTTTAAGATTTATTTATTTATTTATTTATTTATTTATTATATGTGTGTACACTGTAGCTGTCTTCAGACACTCCAGAAGAGGGCATCAGATTTTTTTGTTAGGGATGGTTGTGAGCCACCATATGGTTGCTGGGATTTTAACTCAGGACCTTTGGAAGAGCAGTTGGTGCTCTTAACCGCTGAGCCATCTCACCAGCCCCCCATTTTCATTCTTAACTCTTGAGCCCCACATTGAGGTTCCACTTGTAGCTTATCTTTGCTACTTTGTAGATTATTCTTGTTCTCACCTATATCCCCCTGGTTTCACCCTTATAACTAGATAGTAGAGAAGGAAGGATAGAAGGGAGAGAAGAAATAGGAAAATCCCTCAATCTAATTTTTTTCTTCTTGTTTCTTCTTAAGTACTAACTACTAACTAACTACTAACAAACCACTCCCAAACTTAACTCTTGGAGCCCTAACATTTATATACCCTCTGAAAAGTTCCTAGAATTCCAAATGTCACACAATCACAGAACCTATCTGCAGCTGGCAAAACCATGCCTCTGCTAGAGCATGAGGCAAATCATAATCAGCTGCTGCAGATGGTTGAAGCAGTCCCATGGCCCCACACCTGGGACTAAAACAAAAATATATTCTTATAGTATTTCTGTGTTTGTAAAGAAACCAAAATTCCAGAATCTCACTACATATATACATAATTTAAATAAAATTATGCCACTTGGGTGATAATGCTTTCTCCAAGAGCCATAGGCTATCTAAAATATCATACATACAGACAAACCAGCACCAGGCATGAAAAATCTCCTTTTAAAGTATTGGTCAGTGTAGCCCAAGACACTTTCAAAATAATATAGGCTATTGATGTTGCTTCCCAGAAGTTAAAGATAAGTCTTTATGGCCTATTGTTAAATACCACACACTTTGGACATAAGACTCAGAGGATTCAAATTGGATCTGACCTGAAAACCTGATCCCTGAAGACTAACTTTCACAGTACCAGAAGGCTCTTTGTAAGCTGCCAAGGGAAGAAAGTAATCAATAGTCCTCCATAACTGTGATGAGTATGAACCACCACAGTGATTATTACAGCAAGATATCCCAAAAAGTGCAATAGTGGCGCTTACATCTTGGCAGCAACCAACAGATGTCTAATTGGACTTAATGTCCACTAAATTAGAGGGAAAACATGCCATGTAATAGAAACCTAGCCAAATACCTATAGCTAGTGAGGTTATGGATCTTAGAGAAGATCCTACCAGTATCACTTCCTTAAACCAATGTAATTTCTAATTGCCTTCTAAATACTTCTCCTTATACCCACAGATAAATATAGCATCCAACCCTCATTAAAGAAAATTCTCTTTTGCCTGGCATAACAGCACACACCTTTAATCTCAGCATTTGGGAGGCAGAGAGGAGAGGACCTCTAAGTCTGAGGCCAGCCTGGTCTACAGAATGAATTCCAGGACAGCAGGGTTACATAGAAAAACCCTGTCTAGAAAAGAATGGTCAAAAATTGGGAATAAGTGTCTGTGGAGTACCCAGCCCTAGCTGATACAACACAAGCCCTACAACTACAGCTCAGGAAACATCACAGAAATGGGGAAAAAACCGTGTAAGCACCAAAAGGCCAGGAAGTCTGCTGCTGGATTGAAGGTCTATTTGTGGCAGGGAAGTTACACGCATAAAACCTCAGCAACACAGCCACGTAAACAAGACCCAAACAATCACAGCATCTGATGACATACCAACGTGGATGATGGAGATTTCATGAGACCTCCCTCATCCTAGACTAAACAGTTAATTACTGCTGAGAGAGGAATAAACACTGTAATTGGTTATCCAATACCAAGTAGTCAGCCCTAAAAACATATACATATAAGCAACAGTAAACAGACTCTGTAGTTTGCATTTATACAGTTTGTGTGTTTGTGTGTATGTGTGTATGACAATAATAATTAAAGAAAAAGAGGCCATGAATTTGAAAGAGTATGGGAATGGTTGGAGGGAAGAGGGCTAAATGGTATAATAATTAAATAATTAAAAATTAAAAGAAAATATCAACTATCCATTCTCTGGTTTGGGCACTCACTGTTCTATTTGGTTTCTATGAGTCTAGTGATCTATAATTCCCTTGCTACCTCTCTCTGTAAGGATTTTGTAGCTCAGACTGGCCTCAAACTGCAACTCTTCCTATCTCAGCATCTTAGCTACTTTTCCCTTGTTGTGATAAGATACCATGACTGGGCTGGCGAGAAGGCTCAGCAGCTAAGAGCACTGACTGCTCTTCCGAAGGTCCTGGGTTCAAATCCCAGCAACCACATGGTGGCTCACAACCACCTGTAATGAGATCTGATGCCCTCTTCTGAAGACAGCTACAGTGTACTTATGTATAATAAATAAATCTTAGAAAAAAAAAAAGACACCATGACTAACGCAACTTATAGAAGAGTTTCTTGTGGGCTTACAGCTTCAGATGGTTAGAGTGCATGACCATCTTGGCAGTAGACAAGCAGTCACAGCACTAGAGAATTAGCTAGGAGCTTATATCTTATGATACAAACACAAGACAAAGAGAGCTAACTGGAAATCTCCTCCACCAAGGCCACATCTGCTAATTCTTCTCAAACAGTTTCACCAACTGGGGACCAAGCATTCAAATACACAAGTCTATTCTCATTCAAACCACTCTACTCTGCCTCCTGGGTATTGAGATTACAAATGTGTGCCACCACGGTGGCTTCTTCTTGTGGGTATGTTACCTCACTGGGTATGACATCAAGTCTGAATTTCTAGAGCTAAGGAAGCTTCTTGAACAAAGTATGGTGACCGGGTGAATCTTCTCTGTGAAGGGACCTAGTGCTGACTGCCTTCCCCAGGTGAACATACATCTATCCTCCTCTCTCCTCTGCACAACAGCCCTCCTCTGTCCCACAGAATGCCTTTCCGCAGAACTTGTCATACGAGGAGCCTAATCTCGGTTCTACCTGTCCAAGCTTTGCTAAGGTTTCCCAAGACTTACGTTACTTTTCACTAACTTCTTTGGGGTCTCTACCTCCACAGAGGAACTCATCCCTACCTATCAGGGTGGTTCCCTGAGAACTCCTGAACCTACAGCCACTTCCTGGATGCTGGTGTCAGCTGACACACAGGGCTGGCTTCCTCCGCCCTGCCCTCTTCTTCTATAAAACAAAGGATGCCAACTCCAGTGCCTCCAACTCTACTTCTTTCGGGTTTGCCCAACGGCCTGCACCATGTACATCATCTGACATCACTCCATCTCCCTACACTGTCCCTGAGATCCCCGTCTAGTCATCATTCCTGAGGGTGGAGCCCACCAGCTCCTTCTGTGTCTCTCACCAGCTCGGGTGCCTGCCTGAGGTAGCCCCTCCCACTCACCTGAGCACAGCAGCCCTGGATTGCAACACTCACACCTTTAGACCGTGGGTGCCACATGGGCAAGGACTCTGCTGTTTGTCTTGGCTCCACCTTTTTTATTAATTCCCTTCGGTCCTTGTTTAGGGCCCCATAAAAGGATAGAATTAGAAAGAAAAGGATCAACCACTGGCCTTTGGTGTTCAATTTTCAAAGTAGACGTTGGGAGAAGCCGTGCTTCCTAGTTCGGAAGTGAAAAGGTCACCTTTCACCTATATCTGAAGAGACACCCAAAATGCCCTGCAGAGCTTGCAAGGTGCTACTGCAGGGCCAGTCCTCAAGTTGGGAGAAGTCACATCCCAGAGTCTATAGTCTCATCTCATCCCCATTTCCCACCTGACTTCTGGTCACCTTGACTCTTGAAACTGTCCAGAGATGCTCCAGCCCCTTCCCTGTGCACCATGCTCTTCGCTGAGAGCCTGTCTTGTGGATCACCTGCCCCTCTTTTCACAGCCTGGCTTTCTGGGAATATGGTTGGTCAGTCTGCTCCCTAGTCCCCAAAAGCTTCTCAGACCTGTGGCCTCCATACCATGGTCTGAAAATTGTCGTCCCCCAGAAATTTTGCAAGGATTTATTCTTCAGAGCTATCTGTCAGCAGTCTTGACAAGGCAGACCTTAATCTGACTGTGGTGCTCAAAGTGAGTCTTTTCCAACAAGCAGAACAAATTCCCCTCAGTTCCTTGAGCCCTGCTTAAGCTTCCCACCCTCCTCTGACTGTTCTCTCCTTTCCCCTCTCTGTCCCCATCCTCATTCCCTATTCCCTGACCAATAGTTCCTGCTTTCCCCCAGGTCCCCTGCCTGCAGGGATTGCTTCTAGAATTTTCCTTCCTATACACGTTTGCAGTCTATGTCACGGGAAGCCAGCTTCCCCTGAGGTTCTGTGCTTTCTGTGCTGCACCTCCCAAACTGAACAGCTCAGCAGACATCTGTAGAAGCTAGGCTCCTAAGCACCCCTCCCACTGAGGGAGCTGGTACCTGGCCTTCCCCTGGCGTAGTCTAAACAGGCATCTTCAGAAAAGGGGGTTTATTGCCAAGACAGTAGAGATAAGCAGGGCTCATCTGTCTGCCACAAGGACTCGGGCTGGGCCTGGGTTGCACATTGTCAGAGTGATTTCAGCAGAGCCTGCGAGCCATGAAACTCTTACAAACTCCAGATAAGGCCCTTGTCTTTAGAGAGCTTGGAGGAGAGGGGAGGGGGGAGTTGTAGCGATAGTCGCCACTGGAGATAAGGAGAATATATATTTTGTTTAACCAAACCTGTCCATTGGCTAGAGACACCAATGAGCTGGCATCCATCAAATCCTTTTCTGATTTACACGAATACCTGATTCCCTCCGATAAGGAAAAGTGTAAGTCAACACAGCTCTGTTGTCATTGGGTGTTACCTGCCCAGATACTGGAGTTTTTATCTACAGATTCATTCACAGGCTTCCTTCAGCTTTATCTGCAACTTAGGTATGACCAAACTGTCTTGCGAGAGACAGAGAGAGAGAGAGAGAGAGAGAGAGAGCTCACGTGTATATGTATGTGTGTGCTCAAGTGTGTGTGTGTGTGTGTGTGTGTGTGTTTGTGTGTTCTAAAGGCCTGTGGATGACCACATCATGAACAAATGCCACAGGAAAATGGTGACTTGGACACCAAAGGGAAAAAGAGGGAGGTAGCAACACCATGATGAATGTGTTTCATAATCAGCTTAACGCCGCCAACTGTTGTCTACTCCAACAAACTCTGGCCTGCTATCCGTCAGCCCTAACTCAGGGAGGATGAACCCCAGGGCTGCCCTGATAAGAGGCAAAAACTGTGGTCAATCATCCTACACCTCTGGACTCAGTTTCTCCATCTATGAAGGAGAAAATTATATCCACCACGTGCACATCCATCATGAGGATGAATGATCCACATTCCGCCAAGTGATCCTAAGGCAGGAAGGCTGGTGGATTAAATAGAGATTTACAAAGAATCATGTCCGAATGAGGCTTATTTATGAAGTGCTTCAGGAAGGTAACAGATGGCAACTGCAAGGGTCCCCAGAGAGAACATACTTCCTGTAACTCCTCTTCCAGAGAAAGAGAGAGAAATAGAACCTCTGTTCCTCCTCAGGGCTTGGGAAGGACATATCTGATAAATCACTGATGCCATCAAGCCGGCTCTCCAGCCTAAAGAGTGACATTTGGGGGCACGGAGATGGCTCACCAGGTCCAAGTACCTGCTAAGCAAACCTGGAGACCTGAGTTCAATCCCCTAACCCCACAGTGTCAGGATAGAAGTGACTGAAGAGATGCCCACGTGCATGTAAACACACACACACTGCGGCACACACACAGACTGTGGCACACACATGCCCTCACTCACATACACATACTTCAAAAGCATCATCTTCATCAATCATCGGCATAAATAAAAGGTTTTTTAATGCACCATTTGGAAAGAAGATCTAGCATCAGAGAGACAGTGGTAGGAAATGTTAAAACCGCTGAATACACTATTAAAGTTCTTTATAAAGTTCTCTTGCTTTGTATGCAGCATAGAAGTCTATATATGTGAAAAATTAAACCATACCC
>LR755285.1:0-14587 GCA_902729485.2 Mus minutoides
GTTTTGACTAACTACATCTCTTACCAAGAATGGGTCATAAGCCCAATCTAGATGTGAGGTGAGGAGCCTGAATAAAATACATGAGCCTGTCACCAATCATTATGTCCTATCTGCATTAATCAGGCTTTGTCTCCACACATTTCTTATTCAAACAATATTGACCTTATACAAGGATAAGCAGGACTGGGTGATGACTCAAAATTGAACTTTTGAAAGTAGGTGTAATATGGAACAAGATACCCTAAGAGTTAGGGTACTTTGACTTGTTCCATTCTCATTTGTGTCCTCATGTCTCTTTTGTATTGATCTAGTTAAAACTTTAAACACAATATTCAATAGGAATGGAGCAAGTGGACACCATTGTTTGAATACTGATTTTAGTGGAAACTAATTGAGTTTTCTTTGGTAAAACACCCCCTCTTCCTATCTTTCCTTTCTTCCCCCCCTTTCTTTTTTCTCTCATAACTCAGTCCAATCACTTGGGCTTATCAAAGGCAGATCAGCACTCTAACACTGAGGTACATCCTAAGCCCATTCTTGTTTTCAATCCTTTCTTTGTATTTTAAATTGCCTTAATATTGTGTAGTTGTTCTTTATATAAGTCAGTTGAATTATTTTTCTGGGATTACTCAGACACAGTGATAATAATTGATGAATTAATAACATAAAAATAAAAGAAAAAGAAGATGAAAAACATTTTATCCAAATACAGTGTATGAAATGTATGAAAAAAATTTAATGCTAAATAATGTGAGTCTTGATGTGTGTGCATATGCAAATCAGAGTGAAACATAGAAGCATAATTGAATTTACTCATTCCTGAAACATATAGGAAAAACAAAGCTGATTTTCTGATGTTGAATGGATAATGTACAAAATAGAATATTACAGATAAATGCCCTTGGGATCCTAAAATTATAGTCAATTGTTGTATACAACAAAAATGTAACATTTTCAGAAAGACTAAAAAAAAAGATAAGCTATTTATTACAATAATGCCAAGTAATGTGAGCTGTTAACACAGTTGGCATGTGAAATTGTTTAAAAGTAATATAGGAATGTAGAAATTTCCAGGAAAGATTGTATATTAGAAGTACAGATCTGTGAAAGAAGTGAGGATAATACACAATAATCTCTGTTTCTGTGAGAGGAATTCACCTGTACACTAATTTAGGCTATGTGATGTATCTACTAAAATGAAGGCTGGAAGGGACATGAGCCAGTGCTCAGTTTCACAATGGGACTCTTTGTTCTTAAGCAGGAACCACTGGGGAATTGCTCCCACATATATGCCTACTTGCAATGTAGAAAAAATTAGCTTGATGATTAAGGGTTGGGCACACTGCAATAAAACCCCAGGACTAAAAACTGTGAAGCAGATTCAGCTCAGGTACATAGGCATCTAGCTGGGATCTAGCAGATAAAAGCCTGCATTCTTCCCTATTCCAAACATAGACACTTGCCCAGTAGCCAGAACAGAAAGAAATGCAAAGGCAGGACCAAGGACTGGTTACATCATGGATACAATTTCATCTCCTAAGATGTAACTTCATAAATAAGTTAAATGGAATACATATTAGCAAATAATTGATATTTAGTGAATTAGAACTATCATATAATTTTGTTAACTTTTGAATTGTTATTAATTTATCAAAAGATTAATTTATTAGTTTTATTTATCTTGTAAATAATACCTAGTAGATAATATGCAGTATATCATGACTACAGAAATGTTAGAAAAAGAAGAGTCTCCATTAAATATTCAAGCTATTTGATCCCTTTTCCTATTGCTTATAACCAGATCTGAATGCATGCATATTTTCAGGTATATGTATGAGCAACAAGATTTTTTTTCTTTTTTATGGAAAGGACAGGCTTCTAAAAGATAATTAACAAAAGTGACAAAATAATAGAATAAAACAAAACCCATCATATCAAAGCTGGACAAGACAAGCTGACAGAAAAGTAAAGGAGCCCCAAGAGTATGCTCAAGAATCAGAGACAAATTTGTTCTCATACTCAGGAGTCCCAATTTTGGAGAAAGTTCTATGAAGTGATGAGAAGAAAGTATATGCTTTTGTGTTTGGGTGAAATATTTACTAGATGTCTGTTAGGTCATTTGGTTTAGAATGACTGTTAATTTCAGTATTTTAATTAGTTTCTCTCTGGATAACCCATCCATCCTTGATAGTGGGCTGTTGAAGTAGTCCACGCTCAGTGTGTGAGGGTCAATATGTGATTTAAGCTGTAGTGGTAGTTCATTTATATACATGGTTACCCTTGTGTTTGGGAAACAGATGTTATGAATTGAAATGTTTTCTTAGTAGATGTTTTTGCATTGATGAGTATGTAGTATCTTGTCTAGCTCTTTTGATTAGTTTTGATTTAAAGTCTATTTCATTAGATATCAAAATGGCTATACTGGCTTGATTTTTAGACCCATTTGCCCTGAGGTAGTGTCTATCCTTGTTATTTAGGTGTATGTTTTGTATGCAGCAGAAGGATGGACCTTATTTTTTCATCCATTCTTTCTGTGATTTTTTATTGGGAAATTGAGACTATTTAAATCGAGAGATATCAGTGATCAATGATTGTTAATTTCTGTTACTTTGGTGATGGTGGTGGTGGTAGTAGTAGTAGTAGTAGTAGTAGTAGGTGTGTGTGTGTGTGTGTGTGTGTGTGTGTGTGTGTGTGTGTGTTCTTCTCTTCTTTTGATATTGCTGGGGCATAAGGCTATGTGTTCCCTGCCTTTACATGTGCAGTTAAATGTTTCCGTATGCTGCAGTTTTCCTTCTTGTACATTCCATAGAGTTAAGATTGGGATGATTATAGCTCTAGGTGATGCTACATGGTTTTGCCTCTGTTGGTGGAGTATTTAGTGCCTTGGCTTTCTAATTTCTTCCAGGACTTTAAGAGAGTGTACTGATTATGTACTGCTTAGTAGAAGAATTTTCTGTGAACTTATTTCCCTAGACTTCTTAGCTGTTGTATTCCCAAGGAATGTCAGTTGCTAAAGGAGTGTAATGGGAGGATTTCTGGAAAGGAAGGTTTGGGGAGATCCTTGTCTTCTGTTGGTGATGGGTTCAGAAAGGAAAGGGAGACCACAGCAGATTTTCTGCTACAGAGCTGACGATGAGTCTGGGGAATTGGAAAAATATTTTCTAATTCATAATATTTTAACATACCTTTGTTAAACAATCCATCAATAATAATAATTCAAGAAAGGTTTCCACATATTAAAATTTTTGTATATAATTAGTAAGTCATAGAAACTGCTAGGGGTGTGATTCAATATTAAAGTGAAAATCATCTAGACTCTCACATGTACACAACTTTAACAGAATTATATCGATTGATCACTATAATATTCCTTGGAAAAATATTCATATATGTTTGGTAGGTTAAAACATTTGAGTACATCACATTAAATCAAGAATATTGAATATTTTATTTGTGTAGAAGAAAGCAGTACATCACATTGAATCACAGTTTGTATTCCCATGGACTTGAGCATATACTACGTTCAAAGACATTTTTTCTTAAAGTCATTTCAGATCTAGCATACAACCTATTAGAAATAATCATTAACATTTTAATTTTGGAAAAATATACTAAGATTTGTTGTATAACCATGGTTAAATTAACTTGAGAGCTTCCTTTTTCTACTAATTAATTATTTTATTTATTTACATTCCAAATGTTGTTCCCCCTTTCTCCCCTCACAGAGCCTCACAGAGTCCTTCATCCCACCTCTGAGAGGGTACCACCGGGCATCACCCCTGCCTGGTGCATCAAGAGATGGCTCAGCTATGAAAGGCTAGGCTCATAACCAAAATTATAAGAGAAATATTCTTGAATAAACTACACAAGCCCAGGAATCTTTTTATACTAAAACAAATATTAAAAACAGTAACAAATAGATTTAGGCAAGTTTTATATTCATGTGTCTAATATTTTCTTTCCATATAGTGAGATAATTACCATCTTGTATGATTCCAAATATTTTTATTCCACTGTAATGTTCTGCTTCTGAATTACAAAGAAAATATGGTCTGAAAAAATTTATAAGTACCAAAACTTTATCTTTCACATCTTGTTAAAGAACAGAAACTGCTGATATTGAAACAATTGAAAAGGTTAATTAATATTGGGGATTAATAAGCATTCATATAAAAGAAAGATGCGTGTAAGTGATTATAACAGACATTCCTGTCTTCCTTATATAAAGGAAAAGGAAACAAGACAAATATATAATGTGAGACTTTCAGAAATTATGGTTATTTGTCCTTAGAGGGTATTAGTGAGATGAGGAGATATATAAGTTTGTAGAATGAAGACCTGAGCTCCATTATCCCAAAACAAGTTTAAAAGATATTCATGGTGGGACATACTTGTAATCTCAGTTCTGAGAAATTCAACAGATCTTAAGGGTCTGCTAGGCAACCAGTCTCATGTATTGGATAAGTTCCAGAACACTAGGTGGCGCACACCTTTAATCCCAGCACTCAGGAGGCAGAGGCAGGTGGATTTCTGAGTTCGAGGCCAGCTTGGTCTACAAAGTGAGTTCCAGGATATCCAGGGCGACACAGAGAAACCCTGTTTCGAAAAACTAAACTAAACTAAACTAAAATAAAATAAAATAAAATAAAATAAAAAGAATCCTTTCTCAAAAACAGAAAGTTACACAACTCTACAGATGTAAGGTGTGTGATCTTCCCTGCCATTTCATTCACCATCAGTTTTCTTCTCTCAGACACATGCAAAACTTGTCCCAAGATCACCATTTTAAAAATTAATTTATTTTTTATACTCCCATATTCCACCACCACCCGGAACCACTGTCCAACTGCTCCAGTAATAAGGAAAATGTATTTAAGTTAGAGGGAAGAAAGGGAAAGAGAAAACAAAGCTTCTTATACAGTTTTTGTGAAAGTACAACTAAAGTACTTTCAAAAATCAATAAAATACTCAACATCCTTAAAAACAAACAAACAAACAAAAAACAGAAAGACTGTACTTGGGGAATGTCCTCAAAACTGTCTTCTGGCCTACACACACACACACACAGAGAGAGAGAGAGAGAGAGAGAGAGAGAGAGAGAGAGAAAGTGAGAAAGAGACAGAGAGACAGAGACAGAGACAGAGAAACAGAGATAGGGAAACCAAGAGAGAGAAACACAGAGAGAGAAACAGAGAGAGTGACGGAAACACAGAGAGAGAGAGAGAGAGAGAGAGAGAGAGAGAGAGAGAGGAGGAAGAAGAAGAAGAAGAAGAAGAAGAAGAAGAAGAAGAAGAAGAAGAGGAAGAAGAGGAAGAAGAGGAAGAAGAGGAAGAAGAGGAAGAAGAGGAAGAAGAGGAAGAGGAAGAAGAAGAAGAAGAAGAAGAAGAAGAAGAAGAAGAAGAAGAGGAAATAAACTACTGAAAATCAAAAAGTCAACCATAAAAGATGCTACAAGATCTCTTAGGGTTACTATTGCTGTGTTGAAACACTATGACAAAATGCAACTTGGAAAGGAAGGGGTTAATTTGGCATAAACCATCACTGTTTATTATTAAAGAAGTCAGAAGAGAAACTCAAGCAGGGCAGAAACATGGAGGCAGGAGCTGATGCAGAATAGAGTAGGTGCTGCTTACTGACTTGCTCCCTTTGGCCTTCTTGGTTTGCTCTTTCTCTTTCTTTCTTTCTTTCTTTCTTTCTTTCTTTCTTTCTTTCTTTCTTTCTTTCTTTCTTTCTTTCTTTCTTTCTTTCTTTCTTTCATCAACATTTGATATGCTCTATTGAAAGGTGACAAATAGAGCAAGTAAATAAAGTAGGGACTGTGTGGGGGGCATGCGCAGAACAACTATACAAGTGAGGTGCAGAAACCACTACTGGGAAATCCACTTCCTTAGCAACTGACAACTTCTCCAGGTATCACCTGCTCAACTGACATCTGTCACAGGGAGTTTCCTTTGCCAGACAGCAGCTAGATTCCAGATTACACAGAGTGACTAACTGGGCCAAATTCTTAAAATTTCTTCAGGTGTGGTTTTTGTCACAAAGCAGTTTTTTAAGTAGATCTCTCTAGAAAGGACAACCAACACCTTTTCTTTTCTTTTTTTTTTTTCTTTTCTTTTTAAAATTTTTTTATTAAATATTTTTTAATTTACATTTCAAATGCTATCTCGAAAGTTCCCTATACCCTCCCCCCACCCTGCTCCCCTAACCACCCACTCCCACTTCTTGGCCCTGGCATTCCCCTGTATTGGGGCATATAAAGATTGCAATACCAAGGGGCCTCTCCTCCCAATGATGACCGACTAGGCCATCTTCTGCTACATATGGAGCTAGAGACACGAGTTCTGGGGGTTCTGGTTAGTTCATATTGTTGTTCTTCTTCTAGGGCTGCAGACCCCTTCAGCTCCTGGGGTTCTATCTCTAGCTTCTCCATTGTGGGTCCTGTGTTCCATCATATAGATGACTGTGAGTATCCACTTCTGTACGAGACAGCTATATCAGGGTCCCTTCAGTAAACACTTGCTGTCCTATGCAATAGTGTCTGAGTTAAGTGACTGATTATGGGATGGATCCCCCGGGGGTGTAGTCTCTGTATTGTCCATCCTTTCATCTTAGCTCTAAATTTTGTCTCTGTAACTCCTTTCATGGGTATTTTGTTTCATATTCAAAGGAGGAATGAGGTCTTCCTTCTTGATTTTCCTGTGTTTTGCAAATTGTATCTTGGGTATTCTAAGTTTCTGGGCTAATATCCATTAGTCAGTGAGCGCATATCCAATGACTTCTTTTGTGATTGGGTTACCTCACCAAGGATTATGTCCTCCAGATATATCCATTTGCCCAAGAATTTCATAAATTCATTTTTTAATAGCAGAATAGTACTCCATTGTGTAAATGTACCACATTTATCTATCCATTCCTCTGTTGAGGGACATCTGGGTTCTTTCCAGCTTCTGGCTATTATAAATAAGACTGCTATGAACATAGTGGAGCATGTATCCTTTTTACCAGTTGGAACATCTTCGGGGTATATGCCCAGGATAGGTATTGCTGGATACTCTAGTAGTACTATGTCCAATTTTCTGAGAAAACTCCAGACTGACTTCCAGAGTGTTTGTACAAGATTGCAATCCCACCAGAAATGGAGGCGTGTTCCTCTTTCTCCACATCCTCCCCAGGATCTGCTGTCACCTGAATTTTTGATCTTAGCCATTCTGACTGGTGTGAGGTGGAATCTCAGTGTTGTTTTGATTTGCATTTCCCTTTTGATTAAGGATGTTGAACATTTTTTCAGATGTTTCTCAGCCATTCGGAATTCCTCAGTTGAGAATTCTTTGTTTAGCTCTGTACCCAATTTTTTAATGGGGTTATTCGTTTCTCTGGAGTCCAGCTTCTTTAGCTTTGTAGATGTTGGATATTTGTCCCCTATCAGATTTAGGATTGGTAAAAATCCTTTCCCAATCTGTTAGTGGCCTTTTTGTCTTGCTGACTGTGTCTTTTGCCTTACAGAAGCTTTGCAATTTTATAAGGTCCCATTTGTCAATTCTTGATCTTACTGCACAGGCCATTGCTGTTCTGTTTAGGAATTTTCCCCCTCTGCCCACATCTTCGAGGGTTTTCCCCACTTTCTCCTCTATAAATTTCAGTGTTTCTGGTTTTATGTGGAGGTCTTTGATCCACTTAGACTTAAGCTTTGTACAAGGAGATAAGAATGGATCAATTCTCAGCAGCACCATTTGTTGAAAATGCTGTTCTTTTTCCACTGGATGGTTTTAGCTCCCTTGTCAAAGATCAAGTGACCATAGGTGTGTGGATTCATTTCTGGGTCTTCAATTCTATTCCATTGATCTATCTGTCTGTTGCTGTACCAGTACCATGCAGGGTTTTTTTGTTTGTTTGTTTGTTTTGTTTTTTTTTTTTTTATCACAATCGCTCTGTAGTACAGCTTAATGTCAGGCATGTCAGGCATGGTGATTCCCCCAGAGGTTCTTTTATTGTTGAGAATAGTTTTTGCTATCCTAGGTTTTTTATTATTCCAGATGAATTTGCAAATTGTCCTTTCTATCTCAGTGAAGAATTGAGTTGTAATTTTTATGGTGATTGCGTTGAATCTGTAGATTGTTTTTGGCAGGATAGCCATTTTGACTATATTAATCCTGCCAATCCATGAGCATGGGAGATCTTTTCATCTTCTGAGATCTTCTTCAATTTCTTTTTTAAGAGACTTGAAGTTCTTGTCATACAGGTCTTTCACTTCCTTAGTTAGAGTCACACCAAAGTATTTTATATATAGTATTTGTGACTATTGTGAAGGGTGTTGTTTCCCTAATTTCTTTCTCAGCCCACTTATCCTTTGTGTATAGAAAGGCCATTGATTTGTTTGAGTTAATTTTATATCCAGCTACTGCACTGAAGCTGTTTATCAGGTTTAGGAATTCTCTGGTGGAATTTTTGGGGTCCCAAATATATACTATCATATCATCTGCAAACAGCGATATTTTAACTTCTTCCTTTCCAATTTGTATCCCCTTGATCTCCTTTTGTTGTTGAATTGCTCTGGCTAGGACTTCAAGTACTATATTGAATAGGTAGGGAGAAAGGGGGCAGCCTTGTCTAGTCCCTGATTTTAATGGGATTGCTTACAGCTTCTCTCCATTCAGTTTGCTGTTGGCTACTGGTTTGCTGTATATTGCTT
Source organism: Mus minutoides (assembly GCA_902729485.2). NCBI lineage: Eukaryota > Metazoa > Chordata > Mammalia > Rodentia > Muridae > Mus > Mus minutoides. The sequence continues at coordinate 8,690 of LR755285.1, forward strand.
TTGTTATGTTTAGGTATGGGCCGTGAATTCCTGATCTTTCCAATACTTTTATCTTAAAAGGATGTTGTGTCTGAGTTACCTGGGAACCAATATGGCTCTCTCAAAAGTTCTGGCAGAGAAAGCCCTCCCAGTTGGAGAACTGTCCTCAGGAGGATTGGGTTCCAGGATATCTAGAGCCCAGAATTGGGTCTGTCTCAAAAGGTGCACTGCTCAGCCATTTGCTCACTGCCCCTTTGCAGTCTATAAGATGACCTGAGCAGACTAGTTCTGAGTGACCCTTTGCAGTCTGTGAGCTAACCTGCACAGATTGGGTCTGAGCAACCTGGGACCCGATATGGCTCTCTCACAAGTTCTGGCAGAGAAAGCCCTCCCAATTAGAAAACTGTCCTCAGGCAGGGAGGGTGCTGGGATATTGAGAGCACAGAGCTGGGTCTGTCCCAAAAGGTGCACAGTTAATCTGTTTGCTCACTCAGCCATTGCAGGCCTTGAGCTGATCTGAGCAGACTGGGTAAGAGCAACCCTTTGCAGTCTGTGAGCTGACCTGCGCAGACTGGGTCTGAGCAAGCCTTTGCAATCTTTGAGCTAACCTGTGCAGATTGGTCCAAGCGAACCTTTGCAGTCTGTGAGCTGAACTGCACAACCTGGGTCTGAGCGACCTGGGAACCTATATGGCTCTCTCACAAGTTCTGGCAGAGAAAGCCCTCCCAGTTGGAGACCTGTCCTCAGGCATGGAGGGTGCCAGGATATCTAGAGCCTAGGGTCAGTTCTGTCACAAAAGGTGCACTGCTCAGCAATTTGCTCACCAACACCTTTGCAGTCCATGAGCTGACCTGAGCAGACTGGGTCTGAGCACTAGGCTGACCTGCACAGACTTGGTCTGAGTGACCCTTTGCAGTCTGTGACCTGCACAGACTGGGGTCTGAGCGACCTGGGACCCAAAATGGCTGAATCACAATTTCTGGCAGAGAAAACCCTCCCAGTTGGAGAAATGTCCTCAGGGGGTAGGGTGCAGGTATATCTAGAGCCCAGAGCAGGGTTTGTCACAAAATGTGCACTGCTCAGCTGTTTGCTCACTCACACTTTGCAGTCCATGAGCTGAACTGCATAAACAGGGTCTAAGCGACCTTTGCAGTCTGTTAGCTGACCTGTACAGACTGGGTCTGAAGGACCCTTTGCAGTCTGAGAGCTGACCTGTGAAGGCTGGGTCTGAGTGACCTGGGATCCAATATGGCTCTCTCACAAGTTCCAGCAGAAAAAGCACTCCCAGTTGGAGAAATGTCCTCAGGCAGGGAAGGTACTGGGATATCTAGAGCCCAGAGCTGGGTCTGTCCAAAAAGGTGCACTGCTCAGCTTTTTGCTCACTCACCCTTTGCAGTACAAGAGCTTACCTGCACAGACTGGGTCTCAGCAAACTTTTGCAGTTTGTGAGCTGTCCTGGGCAGACTGGGTCAGAGTGATGCTTTGCAGTCCGGAAGCTGACCTGACAGACTGGGTCTGAGCAACCTGGGACTCAATATGGCTCTCTCACAAGTTCTGGCATAGAAAGCCATCCCAGTTGAGAACTGTCCTCAGGTGGGGAGGGAGCTGGAATATCTAGAACCCAGAGATGGGTCTGTCCCAAAAGGTGCATTGCTCAGCCATTTGATCACTCACCCTTTGCTGTCCCTGAGCTAACCTGTGCATACTGGGTCTGAGTAAACCTTTGCAGTCTGTGAGCTGACCTGCACAGACTGGGTCTGAAGGACCATTTGCAGGCTGTGAGATGACCTCCGCAGACTGGGTCTGAGCGAGCCTTTGCAGTCTTTGAGCTAACCTGCGCAGACTGGGTCCAAGCGACCCTTTGCAGTCTGTGAGCTGACTTGTACAACCTGGGTCTGAGTGAACTAGGACCCAATATGGCTCTCTCACAAGTTCCAGAGGACAAAGCCATGCCAATTGGAAAACTGTCCTCAAGCGGGGAGGGTGCAGGGATATCTAGAGCCCAGAGCTGGGTCTGTCCCAAAAGGTGCACTGCTCAGCTGTTTGCTCACTAATTCTGCAGTCCGTGAGCTGAACTGCGCAGACTGGGTCTTAGTGACCCTTTGCAGTCTGTGAGCTGACCTGCACAGACTCTGTCTGAGCAACCCTTTGCAGTCTGTGAGCTGATATGCGCAGAATGGGTCTTAGTGACCTTTTACAGTCTGTGAGCTGACCTGCACAGACTCTGTCTGAGCAACCCTTTGCGTTCTATGAGCTGACCTGCACAGACTGGGTCTGAGCGACCTGGGACCCAATATGGCTCTCTCACAAGTTCTGGCAGAGAATGCCCTCCCAGTTGGAAAACTGTCCTCAGGCGTGGAGTGTGCAGGGATATCTAGAGCCCAGAGCTGGGTCGGTCCCAAATGGTGCACTGCTCAGCTATTTGCTCACTCACCCTTTGTAGTCCGTGAGCTGACCTGTGCAGACTGGTTCTGAAGGATTCTTTCCAGTCTGTGAGCTGACCTGAGCAGACTGGGTCTGATCGACCCTTTGCAGTCTGTGAGCTCAGCTGCACAGACTGGATCTGAGTGACCATTTGTAGGCCCTGAGCTGACCTCTGCAGACTGGATCTGAGGGACTTTTGCAGTCTGTGAACTGACCTGCGCAGACTGGGTGTGAGCGACTTTTTGCAGTCTGTGATTTGACCTGTGCAAACTGGGTCTGAGCGACTTAGGACCCAATATGGCTCTCTCACAAGTTCCTGCAGAGAAAGCCCTCCCAGTTGGAGAACTGTCCTCAAGCAGGGAGGCTGCCAGGATATCTAGAGCCCGGAGCTGGGTCTGTCCCCAAAGGTGTACTTCTCAGCTGTTTGTTCACTCACCCTTTGCAGTCTGTGAGCTGACCTGCGCAGACTGGGTCTGAGCGACCCTTTGCAGTCTGTGAGCTGACCTGCACAGACTGGGTCTGAGCAACACTTTGCAGTCTGTGAGCTGACCTGCGCAGACTGGGTCTGAGCCACCTAGTACCCAATATGGCTCTCTCACAAGTTCCTACAGAGAAAGCCCTCCCAGTTGGAGAACTGTCCTCAGGCAGGAGAGTGATGGGATATCTAGAGCCCAGAGCTGGGTCTGTTCCAAGATGTGCACTGCTCAGCAGTTTGCTCACTCACCCTTTGCTGTCAGTGAGCTGACCTGTGCAGACTGGGTCTGAGCGACCCTTTGCAGTCTGTGAGCTGACCTGCACAGACTGTGTCTGAGCGCAACCCACACCTTTTCAAACAGCAATGAAACATCTAAATTTCAATCCTTACGATCTACACAGTAGTTACAGTCCTCTATTCTATCAATTCGTTACACTACATACACAAATATACAACAGGCAAAATAACCTTCATAATAAGATAGCCTAGGTTTCAGCTACCTGTCACCATTGTGTCACTAACAGTTTTGTGTCTTCTGATGGTTCAGAAAAGAGGAGTCTTCTGATGGTTCAGAATAAAGGACAGTACTATCATGTTTTATAAGCTTTGCTGACAGTTGTCACCATAAGGTCTGCATCCCCCCCCCCCCCCCCATTGCAGTCTTGTCTCTGCCCTCTCAAGTTTATTGAAGGGAAGGAGAGGAGAGCACAGAATCCAGGAGCAGCCCACCTTCTGAACCCCATGCAGAGGAGCCCCATGCAGGCAAGCCTCCAAGCTCTTGGAAGCAGGGTGGGTAGCTGGGGAGGGTTATAAAGGCACACAGCTCTTCAGGGTCAATTAAGCCATTCCTCAGACATCTGCCATGTTGCACAGGACACATAATCCATACTCACTCTCTGATAACCTTTAATTCACTCAACTAGTACATTTCTTCAAGCCAAAAGCATATGAGTGCTTAATACTGGGGAGAAAGCTAGAACAGCCTGTGAGTCTCATGTCTCTCTCATAGACAGAAATAGAATGAATGACTGTGGAGGGAGCTTCTCGCTAGCACATCTCTTTGGTCTGTTCAGTTCAGACAGCAGCAGACAGCACCAGCATAATGGTGGCACCACCCACAGTAGGTTGCACCCTTCCCCATCAATAACTAATTAGAAAAAAATTGCTATAGGCTTGTATACAGCCTAATCTTTTGGAGACATTTCTCAACTGAGGTTCTCTCCTCTCAGATGACTACACCTTGTGTCTAGTTGACATAAAACCAGCCAACATATGCATTACTAAACAATTCTGTAATTGTGTTTTAAAAGATATAGTCATAGCGAAGGTCATCCTCTTAATTATGAATCTACATAATTTTCCTAATATAACTTAAGAGAAATTAAATATTTCACTTGTTCTCCCTTCCTTTATTTCCCTATACTCCTCATTTACCTTATCTCTATTCCTTATTACTTAATATATATAAGCTTTCAGGGCTAATTTGATTCTTACTCTAAATTTTAATTTAAGTCCACTATCAATTAATGCTCTAGAACTTTACAGATTTGCAAAAATTTTATAGCAGGCTATTTTTAACCTTTTTCTTTTTCTTTTCCATAGGGCCATCATACATTCTCTATGTTCCTAAAGTATAAATGCTGAATATATTAGAGCTCTTATTCTTAACAAATTACCTGCAAGATCACTTATAAATATGACATATTTCCTTTCTCTATGGAGATCTGATTTTCTGGTTTATTTTTTAATTCTCTCTTAAGAAGTACATTGCTTACAAGGCAGAATTCCTGATTTCAAATTATGTGAATCTTTCTGTGAAAAAAAATTGCTTCATATATAACCTTAAATTTCGATGAGTATGGTTTTTTAACCTTCTATATATTTGGCTTGATTTTATCACATCTTTGTGCCTTCATTATCCATCTATGTTTGCATGTTTTCACTTTTCAATTACAGTTCTTAGCATATTAATCATAGCTAATTTAAATAGTAGATCAGTTTGTAATTCTAAAATGTTTTCCATATCTTAATATACCACTAATATTTGTTCTGTTTTTTAAACTGATTTTTTTTCTGTTAATATAACTTGTAATGTTTTCTTACATCCTGGTAAACTATATTAGTTATAAGAAAGTAATTTAAATTTAATTATTTTTTTAGTGTGAAATTTTATGGTTTTCTAAGTACGATTCAGACTGTGTTTAGAATTGGGAGAAATGTTGGATAGTGAAACTGTCTCTGGTGTCTTTTTTTTTTTTTTTTTTTTTTTTTTTTTTTTTTTTTTTTTTTTTTTTTTTTTTTTTTTTTTTTTTTTTTTTTTTTTTTTTTTTTTTTTTTTTTTGGTCTAGTTTTATGAGATGTTCAGTCCTGTCCATTTTAATCCTCTGTTATTACTTAGGAACCCTCTTGGTGTGGTGGCAAGCTGTGAGATGAGGAAAAGCTCTCTGTAATCCTATGATTCGATCTCAGTCTCTGCCACTTGGCCACTTCATAAGGACTTTTCAAGTTTTTTACACTTTAGATGAAAAAGAAAGTCAAGAGGGCATGTAATTTGGTGTTTCATTTCCACTGCTTAGAAAGCTAGAGAAGTCTGGACATGGTATTTTCTTTCTTCCAGATTTTTTTAGGTCCCTGATGAAATTTGTAGCAGGTACAAGTTTCTCTTTAGGCAGTTTTTTTTTTTTCTCTCAGGAATGGGTTAGTCTACAATGAGTAGATTTATTCTTTCTATGGGAGAGACTCTCTCTCTCTCTCTCTATCTCTCTCTCTCTCTGTGTGTGTGTGTGTGTGTGTGTGTGTGTGTGTTTGAAATCAAAGGCATCTTTATTCAATTGGCAATCTAATAAAACCATGGGTTACCCTTTATATTGGATACTACTGTCATTATTTAACTTTCAACATAATCTACAATGAGAACCCAACAGTTTTCCAAACACAGTTTAAATATTTATTATCCTATTTTATTTGATATTAGAATGGCTACCCCAGCTTTTTTCTTCAGGCCCTTTGCTTGGAATATT
>LR755285.1:14687-58803 GCA_902729485.2 Mus minutoides
GGTCTCTGTGCCCCTTCCTAGAATTAAGAACAAAGCACACACTGAAGGAGCTACAGAGATCATGTGTGAAGCTGAATCAAAAGGATGGACCAACCAGTGACGGCGGCTGCCAGGGATCCCTCCCATAATCAGCCACCAAAATAAACACTATAGCATATGCCAGCAAGATAATGCTGAAAGGGACCTGATATAGCTGTCTGGTGGGAGGCTATACCAGTGCCTGGTAAACACAGAAGTGGATGCTCACAGTCAACTATTAGTTGGAACACAGGACTCCCAAGGTAGGAGCTAGAGAAAGTACCCAAGGAGTGGAAGGGGTCTTCAACCCTCTAGGTGGAAGAATAACATGAACTAACTAGTTCCCCCTGCGCTCATGTCTCTAGCTGCATATATGGAAGGAGATGGCCTAGTTGGCCATCATTGGGAGGAGAGGCCCCTTGGTCATACAGACTCTATATGCTCCAGAACAGGGGAATGCCAGGGCCATTACGTGGGAGGGGGTGGGTAGGGGAGCAGGGCGGGGACGCGGGAGGGTAAGGGAAAATTTCTGAATAACATGTGAAATGTAAATGAAGAAAATATCTAATAAAGAGAAAAAAAAAGAAAAAAAAATATATTTATTATCCTGTCTTCAGCTATGGCTTCTGTCCCGAGTTTCTTCTCTAATGAGTTGTGTTTCTTCTGACTTCAAGTATGTTTCTTTAGGTTTTAGATTCCTCTGTTCTCTAAATGATCTATGTAAGTAGTTGACTTTAAGCTTAGTCTACTATTTTATTGTTGAATTTCTTATTGGACTAGAAACTGGAATAACTCTGTGTTTAAGTTCACTGTGTTTATTGCCAGAATGTATTTATTAAATCATGATCTCTCTAAGCTAACTTGTTCAGTCTGCCTGCCTGCCTGCCTGCCTGCCTGCCTGCCTGCCTGCCTGCCTGCCTGTCTTCCTTTCTATCTCCTTCTACCCTCTCTCCTTGAATACACACATATACCTCTATGCCTGGTTTATTCATGTGAGTGTTGGAGTTTTGAAATAAAATCGTATACGTCCATAGCAAGCAAATAACCATTTTAGCCCTCTCCTTAGCTTTTGTTTCTGATTTACTTATAAAACTTCCTCCGTTTTTAAATCGATTCTGAAATTGCATACCTTGTCTTCCTTTCCATAAACCATTAAAAACAAGCCAATATTCTTCCACAGGTAAAGCAAGGCACCACAAATTAATTAGTAGGTTCCTGGATTGTTCTATAATGTGGATTACCAGAGGAAATTTATTTTACTTTTTATATACCCAATCATCAGAGTAACATCTCATCAAATTTCTCATAGTATTATCCTTCAAACCTAACAAGTATCCCCATCTAAAATTAAGATAAAAAGACATAAAGCATGATCATCAAGAGTTTAGCATCTTTTGGGAGTCATGAGATATCACCTGCTATTATCTGTTCTAGGTCCCATCGCCCATGTCCTTACCATATATAAATATATATTCATCTCAAAATTTTTCCAATCCATATTTATATTACTACATCAGCTAAAACGTTGGATATTATCATCAAAACAGCAACCACCTAATAATGATACTCTTAGTGTATTTGTAATAAATGTATCTACTACATGAGCTATACCTTTGTTTATAGATCTGAGAAACATTGAAGTAACCTATCCCATAACCAGTTTATATTAATATTATAAGATCAGTAATATAATGTTAGTCAAGAAAATGCTCCCCCAGACTTTCCTATATGCTAGTCTGTTAGAGACAATTCCTTAGTTGATATTTTTGTATTTATAGGTGTGTCAAGTTGATAACCATGATTAAGTAATCACATATACATGAAAAATATTGCTAGAAAACAGTAGATCTGATGTTTTGATGAACAACGTTAGTCACTCATATGAATACTTGGATACTGTTTTACTTTTCTTTATTGTTGTGATAAAACACTATAATTAAAAAAAAACATGGGTGGGAAAGATTTTATTTAAACTTACAAGGTACAGTCTAACATCAGGGGAAGCCAAGGCAACAAATCCAGATAGGAACGTAGAAGCAGGAATTGAAGGAGTGCTGTTTACTTGCTTACTATGATAGCTAACATTTTTATACAATTCAGGACCATTTGCCTAGGGATAGTGCCACTCAGATTTGGCTGGGCCCTGCCATATCACTTAGCAATCAAAAAAATGCCCTCTGCCCAGATTTAACCACATACTAATCTCATAGAGAAAATTCCTTAGTTGATGTTTTCACTTCCCAGATGTGTCAAGTTGATAACCATAATTAGCCATCACAGATACATACAAATATTATTGGAGTCACAAAAATAGTACTAGACAACAGAAGATCCCATCTTTTGTGAATAAAGGTAGTCAGTTCCTTGATACAATTTCAAAACCTAAAATTAATTATTCTGTCTACTGGCTTCATCCTAAGGATTTCAGGTACCATCTTCTCTGCTATCCTTCTTAATTAAAAGTTGCAAGTGTCTGCACTTGAGTAAGTGGAACTGCTACTTACTTCTTGTGATCAAAAGCTGTGTGTCAAGTACCTGGAACTTCAGATTTGAATCCTCAAGTAAAATGTTTCTCTTCAACCCAAACAATGAATAACCGTGTTGCATTCTCAGTTTTGTTTACTCAACTCTGAAACTCTTTATTAGATGCTATGGTGCCTGCTCACTACTATTATAGCCTTTCCTCAGCCACTGTTATGTAAATATAAACATCAGCAACATGGAAATATTACAAGTGTCTACAAAGTCATGTCTCAGGAAACCTGAGTAGTTAACCTGAACTTTATTTTCTTTTGTAAACACCCACCTTTTGACAATTTTTTTTGTAAATGATTGCTCTGAGCTCCCAGGGCAGTCCACACACTTCTAATTGTTTCTATATGAAATTCTAGCCTCACTAAGGATCATATAGTAATTTCCAAAAACAATCAGGTAATAATTAGAAAAGGCTATAGCCAATAAGCATTTCAATTGACTAAATGATTTTTCACCTTTAAATTTACACTATGAAATCCAAACCCCATTACGATAGTGCAGCCCTTTAAAAGTACTTATGTCATGTGTACTGAGTTCTCATGAATAGGAGTGGCACCTTCAGTAGAAAAAAAAAATCCTGAAGTATGGTACGCACTTTCTAAGAATTTACAATCTTTTGTGGACTGTATGGGCTCTACACTCAACTAGACATATGCATATACATATACATATACATATACATATGAATTAAATAACAATAAGGTCTTTAAACAAGATAATGGCAAGAAAGAAAGGATAAATGAACAGGGGAGAGAAAAATAAATAATGAAATGAGGGAATAGAAGAAGGGGAGCAAAAGAGAAGAAAATCTTCAGATTGTTTATTAAAGTACAGATAAAAATGATAATGCATTGGATTCCCTTGTGATCAATACTAGCATTCTGTAACTTGGAAAATTGGTTACATCGAGCAACCAAAATATAAACAACCTTCCTGCAGCTTCAGTAACAGTGGGATGTGTTGCACAGTGTTCTGAAATGTGGAATAATCAGAACAATAACACCAACCCTGGCTTCAAGTCAGGCCTGGACTCTTTTAATATTCATATTAATAATTCTTAATTTAAAGATAGAAAAACATATCTTGGACTTGAATAAAAAAAAAGATGCTGAATCTTTTATTCCTTGTAGTTTAAGTAAGAGCTCTTGATTTGCCCAGTAATTCAGAACTGACATGGTGACTATTGGGAACATGCCTGTTTTTCCAGTACTTTTTGCTGTACGCTAAAATTTTTCATCCAGATGTTTATGGGTTTTCTCATAGATAAAATTCTTTGTTTCAAACTGTGCCTGCATCACATTAAGAAAATCTCAGTTTTCTTTAATAGTGTAATCACCATGTATGTAGTGTATTTTCAGGAGATTTATCAGCATCCTAGATTGTGGCAGTCTGTTTTCACTCATATTTCTATCATTGGTAAGTTCTAGGTTTCTGAAAACTACACAGAAAGGCCTACTATTGTCAACATTCCTTAAGATAAGGTCAAGTCAAGACTCTTAGATGTCATAGGCTATCTATTGAGTTATAGAATTTGTATATAAGTTGTTAATAATTTTTCAGCATGTGTATCTTAGTGATGGGATATTTAACTTGTACATTTTTGCAAAATACACAAAACAGAAGCAACATTTCTTCTTATTTTTCAAGTGGCTGGATTTACTAATAATAGTTAACATTCCACAATTCATTCAAGTAGATCTGTATTTCATATATTGGTATCTCATTCAGCACATACCATGCTATGTTAACTGCATGCAAAGCATTATCAGTGAGAGACAGGGAGCCTGATGCTTGGAACAGAAAATTCTTTTTCCTATGTGCTTGTTTTTGAAGCCAATAAATTATCTTCAATACCTGCAGAAGCATCAGAGTGTGAAATTTTGTGTAGTTTCATAGACATTGTTTAATTTTTAAGTTTACAATTTAAGGTAAGATAAAAATTAAATTAAAACAAATTTGAATTTAGTAGGTATTCTTTAAATCTATAATTATATTTGGCTTTCATAGTAATGACAGCAGCTCATATTATGAATCAATTACTATAGTTGTCCACAGAGTAGCTACACTAGTCAAGCAAACTGAGACTGAAATGAATGAGATCTTGTCCTTCTTCCTTTCATATTTCCAAAAGTGTTTGCACAGGATTTACTAATTTATTTCCTACATTATATAAAAATGTTAATCAATTAATGCTTTTATTACTGGTAGTTTAATATGTTCAAAAATCAAATATATTTGTGTGTGTGAATTTTATTCCATCTTGTTTTAATCTTCAGGTTTAGAATTAACTTGGGTGATTAAAAAAAACATAATGATAATATGGGGTGTAAACAAAATTTACTTTCCTGACTTGAAGATAAGAGAAATTGAGATTTCACTACTAGGTAGGGCTTCTATAATAGTCAGCTAGTCTTAGAGTAAACTGTTGACAATTTCATGCATCTGAAGATGATTGGTGGATGGGATGAGCTGGGAGATGTGGAGAACATTATGACCTTAAGGAGACAGCATCTGGAAGATAACTGGAAATTCAAACATTCTTTATAGTGACCTAAGATCCCTCTTTTGACAGTCTTGGTACTGCCTTAGTAACATCTAAGGACAGCTGCTGTATATCTTGCTGGGCTAAATGTAGGAGCAAAGATATGTTCATTCTTATATTCTGAGGTTTTCAATCACCTCAGTCTTCTGCCATGTGGATGTTCATTGCTTTTTGATGAAAGGCTTTATAGTTTCCTTGAGCCTTTGAACAACTGGACCCTTGACTGACAATGGGTCAAGTTCTCAGACTAGATGTGAAGTCAGCAACCCGTGGCAAAAGACAAAAGTTCAAGGTGGATTAGGGCTTGTCCGAGGGAAAAATTACATATATTGATTTATTTATTTCTTTGCTTTCCAGAATCTGTCTCCTTGTGTCGCCTGGCTAGAAAAATTGACATCCCACAAGGATGATATGACCTGTATAATTTGGATGACCACTGATCTTTTTAAGTTATTTCTAATATCACATTATCTACAGCAGGTGACTGTTTATTTAACCGACAAATGTAGAAGGATTTATGTGTAACAGGTCACAGTTACCTTAATCACCAGAGAAGTGCAAATCAAAACAACCTTGAGATTCTACCTCACACCCGTCAGAATGGCTAAGATCAAAAGTTCAGGTGACAGCAGATGCTGGCGATGATGTGGAGAAAGAGGAACACTCCTTCATTGCTGGTGGGATTGCAAGCTGGTACAACCACTCTGGAAATCAGTCTGGAGGTTTCTCAGAAAACTGGACATAGTACTACAAAGATCCAGCAATACCTCTACTGGACATATACACAGAAGATATTCCAACTGGTAACAAGGACACATGCTCCACTCTGTTCATAGCAGTCTTATTTATAATAGCCAGAAGCTGGAAAGAACCCAGATGTCCCTCAACAGAGGAATGGATACAGAAAATGTGGTACATTTACACAATGGAGTACTACTCAGCTATTAAAAACAAAGAATTTATGAAATTCTTGAGCAAATGGGTGTATCTGGAGGAAATCATCCTGAGTGAGGTAACCCAATCACAAAAGAAGTCACTTAATATGCACTCACTGATAAGCGGATATTAGCCCAGAAACCTAGAATACCCAAGATACAATTTTCAAAAGAAAAGAAAATCAAGAAAGACCAACGTGTGGATACTTCATCCCTCCCTAGAATAGGGATTAAAATATACAGGGAAGGATGTGCAGAGACAAAGTTTGGGGCTAAAATGAAAGGATGGACCATCCAGAGAATGCCCCACCCAGGTGGTCCATCACATAATCAGCCACCAAATGCAGATACTACTGCATATGCCAGCAGGATATTGCTGAAAGGACCCTGATATAGCTGTCTTCTGTGAGGCTTTGACAGTTCCTGACAAATACAGAAGTGGATGCTCACAATCATCTATAGGGCAGAACACAGGGTCCCCAATGTAGAAGCTAGAGAGAGTATCCAAGAGCTGTAGGGGTCTGCAACCCTATAGATGGAACAACAATATGAACTAATCAGAACTCCCAGAGCTCATGTCTCTAGCTGCATATGTATTAGAAGATGGCCTAGTTGGCCATTATTGGGGAAGAAAGGCCCTTGGTCTAGTAATGTTTATATGCCCCAGTACAGGGGAATGCCAGGGCCAAGAAGTGGGAGTGGGTGGGTAGGGGAGCAGGGCGGGGGGAGGGTATAGGGGACTTATGGAATAACACTTGAAATGTAAATGAAGAAATTCTCTAATAATAAATAAATAAATAAGTATAATTTAAAAAGAAATGTATTTATTAGTGTTTTTTCATTTACACATAATTTCACAAAAGGCCAAGTATTTAATGAAAACTAATGTTAATTATTATAATTTTATTTCATTCTTGAAATCTATACAGTGATAATGAAAATGTCTTGTTCTCATCTGTTTTAAAAAAATAAGTTGTTGGCGTTTAGTCATGTAACCTCTGGAGTCATTGTACATCAACCATTTCTACTTTCCTGTTTTGAATCTATGATCTGATATATTTTCTCAGGTTTTTCTACTCGAGTATTATAAAGTCAATGTTCAAGGGCACAACAGGAAGGAATAAGGCTAGAGTTTTAAGTCATTTCGTTTATAATATTGCCATTCTTATATCTTCTCTCACCAGCTACAGAGTAACCCTAACTTGAGGGCATGTCCTCTAAATCCACAGTAAAAATAAGACTTAAAGTGTATGAAAAAGCTACTCAGAAATCTAGTAATTTGTAATCTAATTTAAAACTAAAAATGTCTAATGGCATTTGAATGGAGAGGTACCCTATATGGGTGGATAATGCTGCTCCCCCAAAGTATAAGTTAATAAGAAAAACTATCAAATGTCAGATATGGAATACCTCCTTAAAAGTTGTTGGTAGTAGAGGCTCTAAACGTTCTCAAACAATGCATATTATTGCCTCTGCTTTGTGAACTGCATAGCAAGATTTAATTGCTGAAAAAAATACAATTTGGTTGTGCTATATAGATTAAATTAAGCTGGAATCAAGCTGGTAACTCCCTTCTTGATGGCTAACCAGAAGACAGTATGTAGGCTGCTGGAGCAGAAAAGTCATTCCTAGTTCTACTCAATTCTGGACTCTGTGTCCTACAATACTAGGCTGCCAGACAAAATATGTCTAATGGTACAAAAGTGACACAAATATTTTGGTAGTATCCAATTGCATTCTGATCATATTTGAAGCCTGCTTCATGGAGGGAGCACATATCTCATGCTGTAAATAATATCTAAAACTTACAATGGGGGAAGTCAGAGTCTCCAGGGAAAGCTTTACCACTGATGATAGACAGGTAGTCAAACTACCTTCTAAATATTTATGTTTATACCCACAGGCAAAAGCTGATCTCAGCCTTTTTGCAGTGGGTAACAGTTAATGCAGAGACTCATAATTGTTCAAAATACTGAAAATAAGTGACTGTTGAATGCTTAGACATAAATGGGGTACATGTATAATCCCCATTATAAGGCAAAGGAAATACCATGGAAGACAGAGCAGGAAGCTTCTAAGAGATGGAGAATGGGGAGAATTATTGTGAATATGACATGCTGTTACAATCATGAGCAGACAATAGTTGTGATTAACTGCATAAAACCTGTGAAAATGTAACATGAATGTAGAAGGGGGGGAGCTGGGAAGAAGAACTGGATCAGTAGGAGTGGGAGTGGGATAAAGTGAGTTGATGTGGGTGAATATGATCACAATACATTGTACAGATTATGAAACTGTTAAAGATAAAATAGGAAATAGTAAAGTATCAACATTTTATGAGGATCCAAAGCTATTATATCACTCATATAGTGACTGTTGGTAGACAGAATGGTCCAGAGTCTGTGCAAGCAAATTAAAAGACTTTGTAAAATTAAACCCGTATGATCAAGTGACTCTGTCCTGGATGTTTCACTATAATGAAATAAACCACGTAACCTTGTAAACAAATATGCCCATCTGTTGCATTAACTTCCTGTGCAGATATGAAAAATAAACGTCTATTCACTCAAAATAGCAAACCAATGATACATCACAGCAAAGGTTCCAACAGTGTCCAATTTGACAAACCAAAGATGTTTTTTTTTTTTTTTTTTTTTTTTTTTGGTGGGGAGAGGGGCTTATTTAAGCAGTATTGGTGACTCACAGACAACTTCATTGCTGCAAAGTCACACTCCATCATGGATAATGACATCATCGTAGTTACATCATGGACCCCACTTCAGTTACTTTCTATTTCCTGCGTATTCTAGTATTTCCCATATACAGCTTGAGGAGGAAAGATAAAATGCCAGATGAGGATCTTGTGACTCTCTCCTTAGTCTTCTCCTACCAAATGTCAGTCACTCCATTACAATTAACATATTTTTGGTAGCTTGGAATATTAGGTGTCCACCCAGACAAGAGGTAGGTTCCATTCCCTTGGACAAAGGGAAAGAGCTTTCTTTAATGGTTCTCAACAGAGCCCTGATCAAGGCAGTCTACTGTAATAACATAACAAAATTATAGATATGAAGGCTAGATACGGATTGTCAGAAGTTAAGGTTTGGGGAAGAAAAGTGTGACTTAAATGCATACGTATAGACATTCAGTGGGGTGTAGTTTGACATCCTCATTATAGTAGGGGCTACAGGAATGAATGCATGTTAGATGAAATATCATTGATATGAATTCTGTTAGTTGGTGTTTTATCACTCTCATAAAATAGCTGCGTCCTCAGGTAACACTATGTCCAATTTTCTGAGGTACCACCAGACTGATTTCCAGAGTGCTTGTACCAGCTTGCAATCCCAGCAACAATGGAGGAATGTTTCTCTTTCTCCAAATTATTTAAAATTAGACGTTGAATAGAATCAGAGAACTGTTACCTAGTGTTACAAAATGACATCCTAGAAGTTGCCATTATTTTTATTATTAACATAATTAATTTTATGTACTGAGTTGACTGGACCTTGGTGTATGCAAATATTTAGCTAAGTATTATTCTGGATGTTTGTGAAAGACCAAGTATTTTGGGCTCAGATTCCATCTTAGAGATGACCTAAGGTTAAAATAGAGTTAACTAACAAGCCAGCATCTAGCCCAAGGTTCCAGGTTACTCCCCAACAAATCTACACCTCCAGCTTATAAGCCTGATCCTGACACGTAATTTCCTAACAACAACCAATCAGTAGAAAAACAGAAGTTTAGTTTATGGTTTGGCCCCTAGCACCAGCAAATTATGTTAAATGACTTAATGGCCCCCAATAAGATGTATACCAGGCTAGATATCCCCTTCTTACTTTTATAAATGCCTGCTTAAAATTAGACTCAGGGCTCTACCTTCCTGTTCTGTTGTGTCAGGGAGCTCAAGCTTGAGCTTGTAATAAAGAGACCCTAGTGTGATTGCATTGGAATCTGCTCCTTGGTAGTCTTTTAGGGTTTATGAATGCTTTCTGGTACAACGTTTAAATAAGACTAATTTTAGGATCTATAAGGAAGAAGTGGAAGAAAAATTGTGAGAGCCAGAGGGGATAGATAACACCAATGAAACATTATCTTCTAGATACATACATGAACTCAAAGAGATTATGGCAGTGAGCATAAGACCTGCACAGCTTCAAACCAGATACTGTCTCAGGGCTGAGAGGGTAAGGTGGACATGAACTCCCATCCCTAATCAAGAAGTTATCTCCAATTAGCATCCACTTCCAAAGGAAAAAGTAGTTTTCAACAATGGAGACTTCACACTGGGAATACTAACCTTACATAAGAGTGGGCCACATGGCCAGTAATAAATGCCCAACACAGAACTGACTCATTGGGATATTTGTAGACTTTTTATTTCATATTAAGACTTTTTATTTCATATTACCTTGTCTAGGAATTTTTGTAATCTTACTGGCCTTTTGCTTGTATATTATGCTTTCTAATTTTGTGTTTTAATGGGTTATGTGTTTGTGCGTGTGTGATTCTTATGATTTTTTCATGGTTTGTGTTTTTTGTTTGCCTACCTGTTTGCTTTCTAAAGAGTAAAAGAAAGGTATGGGATTGGGGGAAAGGGAGTTTGGAAGGAATCTTATAGGGATTAGGAGAAGACAGACTATATTGAAAATATATTGCATGAACAAATTTATTTTCAAAAATATATTTTAGTTAAATAT
This sequence comes from Mus minutoides, assembly GCA_902729485.2. Taxonomy (NCBI): domain Eukaryota; kingdom Metazoa; phylum Chordata; class Mammalia; order Rodentia; family Muridae; genus Mus; species Mus minutoides. The sequence continues at coordinate 25,418 of LR755285.1, forward strand.
CTTTAGAAAAGTGTAACTTTTAATTACTGAGTAAAATTCATTCTCCTCCCTAATGTGAATGGACCTCAGCCTGAACACAGCTTTCCATGCCTAGATGCCTAGTCTCAAGAGACTTGAAGTACCATGGTGGAGAGGGGAATACCCAGGGTGCTTCCACCTGCTCAGAGGAGAAGGGGGTGGGGAGGAGCATGTGGAAAGTGACCAGGAGGGGGCAATGAGCAGGATGTAAAGTGAATAGGTAAAAAGAAAAAAATTAATTAAAAAATAGCTTTCCAAAATTACTGAGACATTAACCCTTTTTCTGTTTCCCTTTAAACTATAATCAAATAATCAAGTGATCCTGAATCTTGAGTCTGTCAGCCTTAGCTCTAGAAGTATCCAATAAGAACTCCTAGGTCATTTTGTAGCTGCATATGTAGCAGAAGATGGCCTAGTGGACCATCATTGGGAAGAGAGAACCCTTGGTATTGCAAACTTTATATGACCCAATTCAGGGGAACGCCAGGGCCAAGAAGTCCCAATGGGTGGGTAAGGGAGCAAGGCGGGGGGAGGGTATAAGAAACTTTCAGGATAGCATTCGAAATGTAAATTAAGAAAATATCTAATTAAAAAAAAAAAGAGAGAATAATGCAAAAAAAAAAAAAAGAACTCCTAGGTCTCCATTTTAATGGCATTTTCTAATTATGGAGGTAATTATCAATTTACATATTAGATAAGTCAGTTCCTTATTTAAAATATGCATATATTCATACATGTGTAGGGTTTCTGGTGTCCCACATGTGCTCCACCACAGGGCTTGGGACACTTGGGGAGGCAAGCTGAGGGAATTTTGACTGTGTTTACCCCATGCCAGCACCTGGCCAGTGTTGGACTTTGGGAAGCTGTGGGACACCACTCCAGGGATAGGGGAGTGCAGTATGAGGTCCCTGGTGTCTGCAGGAGCTGGCTCAGGGGTTCCTGGGCTTGCAAGGAGGCCTGGCCATCTGGTTGTCAGGCTCTTGGGCACTCAGGTGGCACTTAGAGCCATGGAAGAGCTGAGAATTAGGTGTGGACCTGCAGGCTGGATCTAGCCCAAGGAAAATGGGAAAGTTGGGGGAGCTCCAGCTGGGTCCTACGGGGAGTAGAGTTATTGATTTGTTTAGCAGGTGGCTTGGCTTGGTGGATGCCACGGCTGGGAGTGCGGAGAGGCCTTCTACAGATTAGGTGGCCTGCTCTTTAGATGAAGGCCTGCTCCATTGCTCCCCACAGTGGATCCTGATGAAGAGACAGTTGATGGTTTTAAGACATTTATTGTCTCTGGGCAGTGGTGGAGCACACCTTTAATGCTAGCACTTGCAAGGCAGAGAGGCAGGCAGATTTCTGAGTTCTAGGCCAGCCTGGTCTACAGAGTGAGTTCCAGGACAGTCAGAGCTATACAGAGAAACTCTCTCTCTCTCTTTCTCTCTCTCTTTCTCTCTCTCTCTCTCTCTCTCTCTCTCTCTATATATATATATATATATATATATATATATATATATATATATATATATATATATATATATATATATACATATTGTCATGGCAGAGAATAATTGAATAAAAACTATATCCCATATCTCAGGGGTGAGCCTGAGGTTAAATACCTTTTACAGGGAGGAGTGTCTGGGAAGGAAAGCTTAGTTGGCTAAGCCCTTCAGGCCTTTAGGTACCTCTTGAGGCTATGTGAACCGTGGAGGGGCTTGGGGCATTGCCCTTACCTGACTGATGGCCAAAAATCTATGGAGGGCTGTGGCCTTGTGTCAAGAGTTTAGTGTCCAGGAGTGTGTCAAAATGCCTGCTGTTCCTCAGGGTCACTGGGATTTCCAGCCTGTGATTGACCAGGAACCAGACTGCCATTCAAGGTCATGTATGTAAAGTCCTTAATTAGTTCATTTGGACTAGTGTAAAAGAACATTGTAGAGCCGGGCATGGTGGCGCACGCCTTTAATCCCAGTACTCGGGAGGCAGAGGCAGGCGGATTCCTGAGTTCGAGGCCAGCCTGGTCTACAAAGTGAGTTCCAGGACAGCCAGGGCTACACAGAGAAACCCTGTCTCAAAAAAACAAACAAACAAACAAAAAAGAACATTGTAGACTGATAACTTATGAACAGTAGAAATTATTTTTTTTACTGTTCTCGAGACTTGTAATTACAAACTTGAGTCACTGACAAATTTGGAGTGTGACAAAGGTACATTTCTTGACTCACAGGCAAGAAATGTACTTTTCCTGGTGTCTTCACATGAATAAAAGGGATGCTTTTCTAAGGACACTAATCCCGTTCATTAGATATTTTCTCTTATTAACCTAATGAACTTTTGAAAATTATACCTGCAAATATCCTACTTTGAATATTAATAATATTTTTTATTATGTTTTATGCATGTGCATTTCATTGGTGTTGCACAATATTTGAAAATATAAAGAACAATTCTAAGTCATTGCATACATTTTTACCTACAGAGCATGAACATTTTGGATAGTTTACTCTGTTGGTTTATATTATTTTAGTAAGACATTAATGGAACTATAGGAATTCATATGCATATATGAATGTGTGTGTGTCACCATGTTTGCATCAGTTTTTATTCTAATCTTTTAAGTGTTGCTTGACTCAACCCAGCAATTGCTAGTGACCTTCCCAGAATCTATAGGGTTTCCCAAGAAAGGCAGCAAATGGAGGAGTAGCTTTGAAAATTGGGGTCATACTGATAGCAGATAGTGCCTGCTGACAGTGAAAGGAGCTTTCTGATGTCAACACTACAGATAAAACAAAACTAAATCATCCTGTGCGGGCAAGAATGCCCAGCAAGAAACTCTGAACTCTTAACTCTTAAGTGAATATATGTGCAAAAAGACAGACAGATATGCATTTTGTAATTAAGTCCTGCTGGCAGCAGCAGGGAATTAAGTAAAGGATTAAAGGTAGAGTTTCTTTCTCTCTTTCCAAGGAGCCTCTTGCAGACTAGGGAAGAAACTTGGACTCATTAACTCCTGGTGAACCAGAAAAAAAGGAAAATAATTTAAATATTTTACACAAGCAATAATATTCAGAGACTCACATACACTCATAGACACACATTCTGGTTGGGCCCGACCACCTGTCTCATCTATTCCACAAGTGTTCATGTATATTTACTCATATACCCACACTGACATATAGGGCAGAGCCCCGCAAGCCAACAGCTTTATTTCTTTTATCTTACCTTTTTAGAGGCAAAAGTTCTTAGAAAATCACCTCATAGATACAATGTTACACAAAAGGGGAGCTACACAAGGATGTTGATATTAAATTCAAAGGAGTGTTTCATTCTGTAAACTCATAATAATTTCAAGGTAATAGTTTCAGATAGCCTGGCTTCATCTTAGTGCAGACCTGTGGCTTCATCCTTGAATATGACATAAAATGAATGTTTTCCTTGATCACAAATTTGTCCCAAGCCTATTTCTTTTAGTGTAATTCTGAAAGGTCATTGTATTCCTTATCATGCAGACTTTACTTAGTATTTCATGAGGAATGTGCACATTCTATTCTTTATTCTAACTTTGTTATATCTTTCTGGCAAAATAATTAAAACCATTAAAAAAAAAGACTTCCTAAAATTATTTTAATCAATTCAGGAATTCTACAAGATATTTAATTTATCTAAACAGCATTAATTCATGAAAGTTCACGTTTATGTTGATATCCAGGAAGTCTGCTCAATAGGGTGGGCTAATGCCCAGGAATCCTTAGGCTATATAATAGTGATAGGAAAAGGCTTATCATCTGCAAGAAGCAATACTGAGATGAACTCTCTTTGAACCTTGCCTCTCAGAGCTCACCCATTGCAAACCAAGCAAAAATGACGGGCCATCTTCAGGAAAGTCACCTGCTAGCCTTACCCTCTCTTAGATGGCTCTTGAGAGGCCACAAACCCTTTGATCTAAAATGGATACATGTCTGTAAGATGTGATAATGCAATAGTGCCATAAATCTTCTGGGAGTAACCAACCAATATCTGATTGAGTTTAAAGCCAACTCAATGAGATGGAACCTATCCATGACACTGCTTTGGTTGCCAAGAACCTGATATTAGATATGCCAGGGACTTAGGGGAAAATGTTAACCTGGCCAGTATGGCCTCGGTGGGATCAGAGTGACATGGTTCCTATCCATGGGACAGGCCCTGGTGTGAGCCTCCATGAAGGTTGATGTCTGCTGTGAGTATAAGACTTGTTTGTGTAAATGTACATATCTTCTAGAACTAGTAAGTACTAGGAATGGAGGACTCTTCCCTTCTGAGGAATGTCCTCCCTGTTAACATCAATGATGCCATAATAATTAGAAACAGGATGGGTCTAAAAGTCGATGGTGTGGCTATGTCTCAGCAAGGACATCCAGAACAGCTCTTAAGGCTATTGGAAAGAGCTCTAAATACATGAGTTTAAAAATATATAATTTCTCAAGTATGCAAAAGTATATGCAATATGAATTATGCAATATGAATTATGAGGGGTTTCATGAATCTAAAGGTAGAAACATCAGAAAGATACAAAGGCAAACAGATTTCAGAGTTCAATTTCAGCCTGGGACACAGGTAGTCAAGGCCCAGGTATGGGGAAAATAGTAATTTCAGGGCAGGGTCCTACCCAACTAGTGCTTAACCAAGGCAGACAGATCTCTGAATCCTTTAGCTATGTTAAGGAAAAAACAAAAACAAAAACAAACAAACAAACAAAACCATATGCTTGCTCTGTTCTAAGAACCAAAGGGCTAGAGTTATGTGATACTGATTCATAAGATAATGAAAAGAGAACCAGGAATAATCACTGAATTGATATGTAAATTAAAAACTGGGCTTTTGGCCTGCATTAGATGAGCTAGCAGAAAGTGATAGCAGTTCTTTTAGAGTTTTTTTTTTTTTTTTTCTTCTAAAGAGAGCTGAGCTGTGTGGGGATCTCTGGAGAGTGAAAACAGCTCTTCAAATTTTTTTCTAATGGGATTTTTGACTTGGTCAGAAGATCCATTTTTTTTTTTTTTTTTTTTTTTTTATAGCAGCTTTTCTGACTTAGGTCAGAAAACACATGATCTAGCCAGAGATATTTTTGGATAGAAAGAGAGACCTGCTTAGAGAACTGACACAAGCAAGCAGGACATGGACAGAAAAATCTCACAAATAGTAAGCAAGCAGAATATACACAGATTTCCAGTGAGAAAGCAGACACAGAGAGAAGCAGACTGGAAAAGTTGTATCAAGCGGAACACAGGTTGTAAGCTTAGACCCAAAATTTGACTTCAAGTCCTTCTTTTCACTGCTCCCAGACACCCCTTTCTCAGAACCCTTCTCCAAGTCAAGGCTGGTCAACAGAAATCATAATCAGAATATATTGTATGAAAAAATCTATTTCTAAGAAAAAGAAAAACAGATAAAAGAAAATATTATGAACTAATATGAACAAAATAGTCATGTGAGAAAAATCATTTTGCTTTTCTTAGAGTTTGAAGGCATTTGCATTTCATTGTTGAGGCTGTAAATGTAGATTATTAATAAGAAAAAGATGAAGAAATACTATGTAAAACATAGTAAAATTATTTTTATATTTACAGGATAAATTAGAATGTTCTGAACATTAAGCAGCTACAGAGAATGATTCCGGAGAGGCTACAAACAAAAAAAAAAAAATGGTCTTCTTATCCTTGTCCCAGCTTGGTGCACTGAACTCAGTATAAACATGATGAAGACTAAGTTCATAGTGTCAGCCATTCAATCAAATTACCAGCATGCAAGGAAGCAGAGAAATATGCTCAATGGGGAAAATTAAAAATACACATAAAATACCACAGCATACTACATAAGGATACATGATTATTATTTGTTAATTATAATACAAATTTTAATTCCCTGGATCAGCAGGTCCTGATGGCATAAAGCTGTATTCCAAGCTACTCAGGAGTCTCACAAATGCAATTATATCTGGACTCCAGAGCTATTTCAAGACCAGCTTGAATAATGTAGAAAAACTTGTCTCAAAATGACAGTAAAAGAGGGGTAGGAGCTGAGCACACAAGACTGTCAGAACATGTGGGAGGCCTTAGGGATAATGTTGAGAACTCCAAAACAAAATCAATGCATCTCAACTACTGAAAATGAGGAATGAGGAACATATTTTTATAACTGTATCCCAGAGGCTGAAGAAAAGGGGGAAATATTAAGTAAATTAGAAGGAAATAAATACATAAATATATACAAGGCAATACAAACAATGTCAGATATAAAAACACACACTGGAACATTAAATATGGCAAAAAAGGGATTCCTGAAGCCATGAATTTTCCAAACTAACAATATATTTATAGCATTTTCATGGATTGAGTGAAAAGAACCCTGAGAATCAGCTTTATAAAACTATTCCACTTATGCTACTTTTATTCAACACTGGGAGGGTTGATAAATTGAATGTGATTTGTATAAAGTTGGAAATTATGTTTTCAGCATATTTTATAATTATTTGGCTGTAAGAATATATGCATCACTAGTAATAATATACCATTTAGTAATTACAATGTTTAAATATGGCCAGTGGCAGAAATAGCAGCTGCACATTAGATAAAGTAATTGTTTGCTGATGCAGGATACAAAATCTGAAATATGAATACTTTACCATAAAAGTTTATTTCCCTAGGAAAGCTGAAGAGCTAAGGATGTGGCACCATTATAATCCTTTGTCTCACTTGTATTATGTTCTCAGTGAAATAATCAGCACCATTAAACAAAGGGGAAGAAAATGAATAAAAGATGAACAATTAGAATTTATTATAAACACAAACCCTTCATTTTATGATTCCTATGAATGGCAGATTCTCCCTTTAAAATCTTTAGCAATTTTGAGAACCTACTCATGTGGTGACTGTTGTGCAATATGTGAACATGTCAGATATTCAACAAAGAAAGATCAAACTTCTGCACTAAAAGCACCTTTCTGGGCTTACACAGGAAATACATGCAAAATCAGTAGGATGAAATTTGCTCCTTTTTATGTGTGCCGACTGGAAAGTCTTTTGAAATATAAGACCTTCAAAATTAATCATGATGGAATGTGCAATATCTATTTACTAGATGCCATTAAACAGAAGCCAAAACCAGAATTTTGTGTGTGGGGGGGGGGGGGATACCTAATGATTTGTTCCTTCCTCGTTTCCTATCTATGAGTGAGACTTTGAATATCTACAAGTAAGATAAGCTCACTCACTTGTGTATTTGTTTAAGCGTAAGTAAAGCTCAAACAAATCTACCATGATAATTCTACTGAAAATATATGGTGCTTGGTAAATTTTATACCCAAAAGCAGGTATATTCTTAGCCAAAATATATTCTGTTCCCCAACATAATTAGACGTTATTTTTGAGAATTGTTTGAATAAGATTCAAAGTAACCGTTTGTGGTGCTGTTTTAAATCTTTTCTCTTTTTTTGAGATGATATCATTACATGATTTCTCCCATCCATTTCCTACTTCCAAAGCATCCCATATTCCTATCTTTGCTCTCTTTCAAATTCATAGCCTATTTTTCACTAATTGTCATTGCATGCATAAATTTATCTGTGTATATATACAAATATTCCTAAATGTAGTCTTCTCTGGCCACATAATGTCACTAATATGTGTGTTTTCAGGGCTCACCATGTGTAACTGGACAACAAAATAATGTGGGAAAGGCCCTTTTCCTCCTCCCAGTTTCCTCGGTTGTCTATAGTTTTTGTATAGGGTCAAGACCTCAAGCAAGCTCTTTTCTCCATCCACTTTGGTACTTGGTGTCATCTTTGTTCAGGTCACATTTGGACTGTTATACTGGCAATACTTTATGAGTACAGCTTCTGATTTTACTAGGACACAGTTCACAGCAAAATCTCTATTCCTCTGGCCCTCATAGTCTTCCAACTGCTCTTCTGTAGTATTCTCTGAGCCTTAGGTGTGGGACTATTTATAGTTATACCCTCTGAGATTGGGCTTTAAAATTCTCCATTTTGATTGGTTGTGTTTTTCTGTAGTGATTTTTGTCTGTTGCAAAGAGAAGGGTTTTTATGAAGAATTATTTATTTATTTTATATGAGTACACTGTAGCTGTCCTTAGCCCTACTTGAAGACACCATCAGGTCCTACTGCAGATGGTTGTAAGCCACCATGTGCTTACTGGAAATTAAACTTGGGACTTCTGAAAAAGCTGCCAGTGGTCTTAACCACTGGGTTATTAGGGACTATGTTTGTTTCATAAATTAGAGGTTGTAGATTTCTCCTCCCATAATCATGACTTCATGAGTATTGAGTAGATTTCTGGTATTAGGCATCTTTTACCACTTAGAGAGCTACCATAAGTCAAGTTGAAGAGAAAATGTCAGCCAAATCATATCTGAGCGTTTCATGAATATTATAGATAGATGTGTTTCATAAATGTTCTAGTTTGTGAGGGTTTTTAAAAAATATATTTAATAGAGAAAAGAGAAGTCACATCTTGAATGCCAGTGGTGTTATCATATGTGCTATATTCTTAAACTTTTAGTAAAAGAACATGCCAGCTAAGCACTAGCACTATTTCTATGTTTCATGACTATAAATCAAATGGGACCAGACTTTATGATGCTATTGCCATGCATTATCTACCATAATAAACCATGTTTAGTTTCTAATTGCTGAGAAAAGTACTTGACAAAAACACCTTAAACAGATACACAAACAAAAAAGATTTATTTTGGCTTACATTTTGAGGAACAGTTCATCATGGCAGGAAATGCATGACAGAAAGAGGACTAGGTGGCTAGTCACATTTGATTCAACATCCAGAAGCTGAGAAATGAATGCTGGATATTCCACTTGTTTTTCCTTTTAATTCACTCTGGAACACTTGTGGAATGGGGGCAACCACATTTAGAATTTGTGCTGGATGTTTTGTTCCTAGTGTGAGGGTGATGAGGGTTTGGAACTTAAGAAATGGAGACTATATAATATGTTTGGGCATAGCAGCCTCATAAATCCCAAAATGTTATGGAACTGGATAAAGTCTGTGATGGAATGACCTCTTGTGAGACTGCATTGTTATAAAGTAAGGCCACTCTTGGCCAGGTACCCATTGGTATAGTATCATTTCCTTTGTGCTGCCGCATCATACTGTGATACAGACAGAATAGACTGCTGACAGGCTATATGGAGACTTATAAGCCAAATAAATCTCCTTTTTAAAAACCTAATATAGAGTATTTAGCCTGCTGCAGTGGTGTATGCCTTTAATTCCAGGACTAAGGGGAGAGAAATAGTGAATTTTCATAAGTTTGAGGTCACCATGGTCTTCACAGTGAGTTCCAGGCTAGCAAGGCTAGACTATGAAACACTGCATTTCAAACAAACAAGAGTTACAGGTCTAGTATTCTTTTTACAACAGATTAAAAAAAAGTTATCTCTTTTATATGACCTTGAATATATTTTGCAGTTGTGAGAAGAAACACAAATAAGGAGTCACAACCTCTGCCACTGGATAGGAAGAGAGAATATATATATATATATATATAAATATATATATATATATATATATATATATATATATATATATATATATATATATTTCCTCCCCTCAAACTCTTCCTAGATTCAACTATCCACCAACCCAATTTCATGTTATCTCTCATAAAGAAAACAAAATTGGATCTGATTTGTATTGGCTAACTCCTCCTGAAAGATTATGTGGCTGTCCTGTAGTGTTAATATACTCAATGTCGTTCTATTGAAGAAAATTGAATTTTCCTTCTCCAAACAGATATCAATTGCAAATATCTTCTTGTCTAGTGTCATGTTCCCTTTCTTATTGCTAGGATTTTCTCTGGCTTGAGCTCTTATAGGTATTGTGGACGTTGTCACAGTCTCTATGAATTCTATGTAGCTTCGCTGTTTTGTCTTGAAGGTGATGTTTTTTTGTTTGGTTTGATTTGGGATTTTTTTTTTTTTTTTGCTATTGACCACCATTACTAGCTGTCAAAACTGTTCTGTTCCTCTTCTGCATAGATCTCTGAGCCTTGAATGGAGGAGTGAGATAAAGACATCCCATTAGGAATGACTGCTCCAAAGTTTCTGCACATTGTCCAATTATGGGTCTCTTTGTTAATTACCATCTACTACAAGAAGTTTCTGAGAGAATAGTGGAACAATGCTCTGCTCTATGAGTATAGCAGTATGTTATCTAATTGCTACATTCATTTAGCAGAATAATTGTCTAAAGGCCATGATCTAGCTGGATCAAAAAAAATGTCTTGTAAAACTATTGAAAACATGTAATATTTGAAAACATTTGAAGAAGTTGGGCTGGAGAGATGGCATTCCAGATAGCTACTTACAACCATTTTTTAGATTCCATGGGATTTGTCACATTCTTCTGGCCTGTATGGGCATTAGGCTTGCATATGGTGCACATACATACATGCAGGAAAAAAACACTTATTCACATAAAATAGAAATAAATATTTTTAAAGAGACATGGAAGCTGTGTCTTTTTTTTGTTTTTTTGTTTTTTTGAGACAGGGTTTCTCTGTGTAGTCCTGGAACTCACTCTGTAGACCAGGCTAGCCTCGAACTCAGAAATCTGCCTGCCTCTGCCTCCCGAGTGCTGGGATTAAAGGCGTGCGCCACCACGCCCTGCAGAAGCTGTGTCTTTTAAGTGGTGTCTTTTTTCATTTTAACACTAGACATTACTACCAGCAACCTTGTCTTTTTTAAAATGTCAGTATATATAAAAATATGCAGCACTTTCAGCAAAAATAAATGAGTTGCAAATAAAGCTACAATACTTTTTCTCATGTGAGACAGTCATTTCATTAATTCTGGGGACAATTCCATACACTGAAAATAAAACCACAGTAGTCATACTGTTTACATCAAAAAACTAAAATCTACCACTAAGATACCTGGAGACATCATTTGTTCACCAACAAAATAAAGCTCTGTCTTAAAAGTGTACCACATTGCACTCAAGGTTATCTAATTCTTTTTTTTTTCAATTTTTTATTAGATCTTTTTTTAAATTTACATTTCAAATGCTATTCCGAAAGTCCCCTACCCCCTCCCCCCTCCCTGCTCCCCTGCCCACCCACTCCCACTTCTTGGCCCTGGAGTTCCCCAGTATTGGGGCATATAAAGATTGCAGTACTAAGGGGCCTCTCCTCCCAATGATGGCTGAGAAGGCCATCTTCTGCTATATATGGAGTTGCAAAGCTTCTGTAAGGCAAAAGACACAGTCAGCAAGACACAAAGGACACCAACAGATTGGGAAAGGATTTTTACCAATCCTAAATCTGATAGGGGACTAATATCCAAGGTAATCTAGTTCTTAAAGTGTTCCTTTTAATGAAATAGGCTGTACTATCCTTGGTAACCAGGACAGAGTATAATCACCATGGCTTTGTGGCTCCTCTTTTAAAATATTATCATCCTTCCTTCAGAAACATCTTGCAGGTGATACTTTTCTCACATGTCTGAGACTAGACAACTTACATCCTTTACCCAAGTGGAGATGCCACTGGCTTACTCTCCTTTACTCATAATCCCAAAGTAAATGTTAACTACTTCTTCCAGACCAGCTTATTTTGTGGGGGTAGGATTCTAGACAGGGATTCTTTGCATAGTACTGGCCATCCTGGAACTCACACTGTAGAGCACACTGAACTCGAACTCACAGAGATCTGCTTGCCTCTGATTCCAGAGTGATGTCCGTGCCTGGCAAACACAATATGAACTAAACAGTACCCTCAGAGCTCCTGTCTCTAGCTGCATATGTAGCAGAAGATGGCTTAGTCAGCCATCATTGGGAAGAGAGGCCCCTTGTTATTGCAAACTTTATATGCCCCAGTACAGGGTAACACCAGGGCCAAGAAGTGGGAGTGGGTGGGCAGGGGAGCAGGGCAGGGGGAGGGTATAGGGGACTTTCGGGATAGCATTTGAAATGTAAATAAAGAAAATACCTAATAAAAAGATAAAAGCATGTACTATAATTACTTGTGTCCAGCTTTTAGTTTCTGAACTCCGAAATGAATAATTACCTTAGTCTTTTGTTCACAAGTTCATAGTCTCATGTAGCTCACCATCACTTAATATGATATACCCTCTTTTGTAAATACATTGCAATTTCCAAATGATTCAAAATGCCTGGCTTCAGGTTACCTACAGCTCATTTAGAAATTTCTACATTCCTTACTACTTATTTTTAAAGTTCTTATTTACATTTACATCCTAGAGTTTCACTACTCATCTACTAAAATATCACACAAAGACTCTACAGACTTTGTGGGGACTGACTTGATCTGCATTTTATTATTATTAATATTTAAGAACAGATGGAAATGTAATGTCTGGCTGTTAAATCAGCCAAACAGTGAGTGGCATGTCTAATTTATTATGATTTAATTTTTCCCACATTCCTTGAATAAGCTAAGAAAATCAAGGTATATGTCTTGTTATTTGCTGAAAGAAATAATGGAATAAGCAAAAAAGAAAAGTTCACTATCGTTTTCTTTGCTCTTTAACATAGTAAATGTAATATGTGATTCATTCATATAGATATATGAAAATTGATATTATGTTGCTATATATCATGGAGTGCTAACACTCATGTAACTTTCAATGTAATGGCAATATACACAGTGTGCATATTGTATGTTCAGAACCAAGGCTACACTCAAGCCCCATGATGAAACACAAGTAACTACTGCTGGAAATGCCTTAGACTCACTAACATTTAATTTTGAAGTAAATTTTGTTTATTTTATATAAGTACTTTTTGTTGTTGCCATATTTGGGACCACCCCACTCCTACATTATGTTATTACACTTAAGAAGACTACAAGTATTTGTGGGACAAATGATGAGTCCTGCTTACAGCACTTTCAGATATGAGGAATAAGGGAATTCAACAGTGCTCGCTTTCAAGACAGGAGAAGTCACTGCCACACCATACCTGTGCTAAATACAAGTCCTTGGAGAATTGGAGCTTCTGATGTGGCTCCACTTGCTACTTGTTTGATAGCGGTGCTGCCTCTAATCTCCAAGCTTACATTGTATGTGAGGTATTCTTTTCCTCTTCCTTGAAGACAGATGGAATTCTAGTTGTAGAATGTTTCTGACATTTATATGTTGTCTTTATTTTACTTCACTCTTTTTATACTTCTCTATTTCCACTTTTGGTCCCTGGTGATTATTTAATTATTCCTGAGATTGTATGTTTTCTGTATTCCAAGCAATTGTCATAATGGAATCTCCTAGTCCATATTTTTACACTGGAAGGGCAAAAAAAAAAAAAAAGATTTCTGAATGCAGTTGACCTCTGAGACCCTTTTATGATCCCTACAGTGAGATATGAAGTTAGTCCCACTGAAGTTCTCTGGGCAAATGAACTGCTTATGTCTCCCATGTCTAAACTGAGTGAGCTTTCTGAAGCTAAGTAATAGGTATTAGACACTTCTTTCTTAAAATTACCTTGCTTAGGGGCTGGTGAGATGGCTCAGCGGGTAAGAGCACCCGACTGCTCTTCCGAAGGTGATAAGTTCAAATCCCAGCATCCACATGGTGGCTCATAACCATCCGTAACAAGATCTGGTGCCCTCTTCTGGAGTGTCTGAAGACAGCTACAGTGTACTCACATATAAATATAAATAAAATAAATCTTTAAAAAAAAAAAAATTACCTTGCTTAAAACTATCCTCAACAATAAAAGAACCTCTGGTGGAATCACCACGCCTGACCTCAAGCTATACTACAGAGCAATTGTGATAAAAACTGCATGGTACTGGTACAGCAACAGACAGGTAGACCAATGAAGTAGAAGTGAAGACCCAGAAATGAACCCACACACCTTTGGTCACCTTATCTTTGACAAGGGAGCTAAAATCATCCAGTGGAAAAAAAAGACAGCATTTTCAACAAATGGTGCTGGCACAACTGGTGGTCAACATGTAGAAGAATGCGAATTGATCCATTCCTATCTCCTTGTACAAAGCTCAAGTGTAAGTGGATCAAATACCTTCACATAAAAACAGAGACACTGAAATTTATAGGGGAGAAAGTGGGGAAAACCCTTAAAGATATGGGCACAGGGGTAAAATTCTTAAACAGAATAGCAATGGCCTGTGCTGTAAGATCACAAATCAACAAAGGGGACCTTATAAAATTGCAAATTTCTGTAATGCAAAAGATACTGTCAATAAGACAAAAAGACCACCAACAGATTGGGAAAAGATTTTTACGAATCCTAAATCTAACAGGAAGCTAATATCCAATATTTACAAAGAGCTCAAGAAGCTGAACTCCAGAAATTCAAATAACCCCATTAAAAATGGGGTACAGAGCTAAACAAAGAATTCTCAACTGAAGGATGCCAAAGGGCTGAGAAGCACTTGAAAAAATGTTCAACATCCTTAATCATCAGAGAAATGCAAATCAAAACAACCCCGAGATTCCACCTCACACCAGTCAGAATGGCTAAGATCAAAAATGCAGGTGACAGCAGATGCTGGCGAGGATGTGGAGAAAGAGGAACACTCCTTCATTGCTGGTGGGATTGCAAGCTGGTACAACTACTCTGGAAATCAGTCTGGCGGTTCCTCAGAAAACTGGACATATTACTACGAAAGATCCAGCAATACCTCTACTGGGCAAATACCCAGAACATGTTCCAACTGGTAACAAGGACACATGCTCCACTATGTTCATAGCAGCCTTATTTATAATAGCCAGAAGCTGGAAAGAACCCAGATGTCCCTCAACAGAGGAATGGATACAGAAAATGGTACATTTACACAATGGAGTACTACTCAGCTATTAAAAACAATGAATTTATGAAATTCCTAGGCAAATGGATGTATCTGGAGGATATCATCCTGAGTGAGGTAACCCAATCACAAAAGAAGTCACTTGATATGCACTCACTGATAAGTGGATATTAGCCCAGAAACCTAGAATACCCAAGATACAATTTCCAAAACACAAGAAAATCAAGAAAGACCAACGCGTAGATACTTCATTCCTCCCTAGAATAGGGAATAAAATATACATGGAAGGAGGTGCAGAGACAAAGTTTGGAGCTAAGATGAAAGGATGGACCATCCAGAGAATGCCCTACCCGGGTGGTCCAACACATAATCAGCCACCAAATGCAGACACTACTGCATATGCCAGCAGGATATCACTGAAAGGACCCTGATATAGCTGTCTCCTATGAGGCTTTGACAGTCCCTGACAAATACAGAAGTGGATGCTCACAGTCATCTATAGGGCAGAACACAGGGTCTCCAATGTAGGAGCTAGAGAGAGTACCCACGAGCTGTAGGGGTCTGCAACCCTATAAATGGAACAATATGAACTAATCAGAACCCCCAGAGCTCATATCTCTAGCTGCATATGTATTAGAAGATGGCCTAATTGGCCATTATTGGGAAGAAAGGCCCTTGGTCTAGCAATGTTTATATGCCCCAGTACAGGGGAATGCCAGGGCCAAGAAGTGGGAGTGGGTGGGTAGGGGAGCAGGGCGGGGGAGAGGGTATAGGGGACTTATGGGATAGCACTTGAAATGTAAATGAAGAAAATATCTAATAAAAATGTGGAAAAAAATAAAATAAAACAAGGGGAGAAGGACTCTGGTCACTATCCTGTGTCTGGAGCAAGCAGTGGCAGAGTGAAAGCTATTTTGTCCAAACAATGGCCTGGTAGCTTGTTTCTACAGTGTTATCTTAACTTTCTTTAATGGCTAGTAAGCCTCCAGCCTGTTCTGTAGGTGACTCTATAAGTACACATTAGTCATTTGACAAATAACTTGTCCTGTTCCACCCCCCCCCCCAAAAAAAAAATTGCCTTGCTTAACCAAGCCTATTTCTCTGGCCCTATGGCTTGCTTTAAATGGAATTCTCATAGAAAAGGTAACTTTTCATGTTTGTACAGTCTCACTCCCTGACTTTCAGGTATCTGCATTTTTACAGCCTTACCTTTTGAAACTGTTTAGCACTCTCTTCTACCATGCAAATATTTCTTCATGGCTCTCTGTATAAGAAAATAGTTCTTATTGCAAAGCCTTAAATGAAAACATTGTGATGACTTATAGAACACTACTAGGGGAGTTCTCAGAACCAGAAACCTTATGATGTTAGGAAGTTAGACATTACTTTTTGAATTTTGGTTTTGGATGATCAGAGAGGGATTTTTCTAGTATGGTAAGCCAAACCATATGGTTTGTTACCTAGACATATTGGTATCCCCTTGCACTGTGAGCCAAAATTCTTTCCTTCAGTTTTCAGATATTCGGTAACAGCAAAGAAAAAGTAAGTGATACGATGTGAGTACTATCATGGACATTGGCTAATATTACTGTTGGACTTTTATAATCCTGATTCCTTATCATCTTTTGAGACCCATAAGAATTCATCGTGTGAAAGATCACTGATGGACACGTGTCAGTACCCTTGGGGCCTTTATGCCTTCAAATTGATAACAAATTTTCTAATTCTGTAAATCTGACCTTTGAGATTTTCCTAGAAAAATCTCTATAATATATTCAGAGATTCTCTGGTCTCTTGTGCATTGTTGTACTTCATGGGAGTCAAGTTTAATAAGTTCATCAGTGGATTGTTCTTGAGCTCTTTTCAGAATACTCAGAATTTCATTATCAAGGATACCCAGTTTATTCTTAATAGTGTCACACTAGTCACTCTGGCAAAATGTGTCAGTTATCTATGTCCTAAGACATCTTCAAAATTAGCCCAAAACTGAAGAACTTTAAAATACTGTATGTAACAGACTCTGTTATTTCACAAATCTCCAGGAGAAATTGTATCTGCATTTCCTCCTTCCTTTTCAAAGGGTCACTTCAGTAGCTGTGAATGGAGGGTTCTGGCTGCAAGGTGCACGGTCTTTCTTGATTATGGGCCATTTTACCACATCATGCATATGAAATACCTGCTGACTTAGAAATAATGAACAGGTCTAAATGTCAACACTAGAAGACCTATAATAAATATCTCCACAATTTCAACTGTTTTTGTCTTTCTGTAAGGGATTTATTCAGTTCCTCTAATTGTTTAGGTTTTGCTGGTTTTCCTTAAAGAATTTATTCATTTATTATTTAAGGATCTTTATCATCTTTATATAGTTTATTTTCAGAGGTGTGTGGGGGGTGGGGGGTGTATGTGTGTTTTTGTGCATGCACACGTGGGCATGCTTCAGGTATGTTGGAATGTCCAGGGCCTGCAAAGGTGGGATTGTGGGGCAATGGACTGCACACAGCCTAGTCTCCAGTCAAGCATAGGTCTTTAACCCCGGGGGACCAGATGGGTGGTGATTTCCACCTACATGGGACAGAAGGCATTCATGTCTCCTGGACCCCTGGCTCCTGTAGAAATTACTGCCCCCAGAGCCCCCACAGGAGAGGTGTGTGGCTATCAGTCACATAGGAGAAGCACCAAGCCTTCCCACATGCAAATAAGGTTTCCCCCAAACTCTCAGTCCAAGCCAATGAGAGGTACCTGCTGTTGAACCCTGAATCACCCCCAAAACTATATATAATTCCTATCCAGGAAATTAAAGGTGTGCGATAACTACTCCATCATCTGAGTCTTTTGTTCCAAGAGCTATACCACTTGGGAAGAGATCCCACTGCACTCTACACTGGATATTCAGCTTCTTGTCAGCCCAACCTGACCTGACTCAATGCAGAGTGGCTCAGAGTTACTGAGTGACCTGGAAGTCAAAGCAGAGACTTCATCTCCCTGCCTGCACTCACTTCCCTTTACTGGAACCCTTGCACTAGGCCTGGCCAGAGATTTCCATGGAAAACCTCTGGTACCCAAGGCCCACAGTCGGATAACCAGGCTGTTATGGAGACATATTGCCTTGGATGCTGATGGCTGTGTTTTTTATGGTGGTATTTTGACATCTGGTTTGGGGATGATTTAAGGTCTAGATTCTGATTTCTAGATTTGTCTTCATTGATTGGTTGCTTTGTCCCTTGGCATCCGTTTCCTCTCTGTAATTTAAGGAAATGTGTTGGCTGTGTGATGCCTGTTTTCCTGGCCTGTTCAGCTGGTGTGCTCATAGGGAATGCCTGCTTGTTTTGGAGTTTGGACAAATGGGATGAATTGAAGAAAGGAAGACTGGAGAAAGTCTTTGTGATCTGTTTGGTATGGGGTCATAGAAGAAAGGAAGACCACAGCAGGTTTCCAGCTATAGATCTGGGGATGAGACTGGAAGAACTGGATCTCAGGAGAGGTGTGGGTCTGCTTTCATACTATTTGTTGCTCTGGGAGGAGCTGCCCTTTGGGATACCAGGGAGTTACTGCTAGGGTTTACAGCAACCAGTTGGGGGAAGGAGGTTAAGAAGGATGGTTTGTAGGATCTACAGATGTGGGCAGGGTTGAGAGAAGCCTGCAGTTTGTGTTCTGTTTGAATGCTAGGGAGGAGACTGGGGGATTGAGCCTAAGGGAACACAGAAAGAGAGAGAAAGTCTGAGTGCAGCCTACTTGGTTTTGAGGGGAAGCATAGCTATCTGCTGGAGTTTCGGTATGGGACAAAGCATCCAGTGTGGTGTATGTGGCTAGGTAGGGATGGCCTATGGTGATATCTGAAGAGAAAAGCGAAGGCTGCAGCTGGTGTTCTGTTGCAGAGCTAGGGATGACACTGTAGAATCTGGTTTTGGGAAACAGAGAGGGGAAGTCTGCAGGCAGCCTACCTGGTTTTCTCTCCTCTCATCTCCTCTCCTTTTTTTTTTTTTTTTTTTTTTTTTTTTTTTCAATAGCCCACTTAGTCCAGTTAGTTTTGTCCAGATATACATAGGTATTAAGTGTTATGTTTCATTATGTTTTAAACAGGGACAAACAGCTGAGGTACCTAATGAACATATCAAAGTTGACCTGGCAGCCAGGTTCTCCCTGTATCCCTCATTCCTACCTGCTACAAGGCCTTCCTGGCTGGCCTACTTCATCCCCTACCCTGAAATCTCCAGTGCAGGGGGCTGGGCTGCTCTTCCCTATGTAACCTTTTTGGTTAGAGGCTTTCTGTGTAACTTTGGGCTTCCTGGCTGCAGTACCTGGTTCCCCTATCTGTCCTTTCCTCTCCTTCACATGTCACAACTCTGTCTATTCATGTTCACTCTAGACTCTTCCGGATGTCTCAGCTTCTGGTTATACTTTACAACATATCTATATTAAACAGTCTCCTCCCATCAGACCTAGGAACAGTGGCATCTCCTACTTTTTATTTCTTTTTCATTCAATAGAGTCATCCCGTGGAGCATGGGAAACCTACCAGGGGATACAACCATGAAGAAAACTCAGCCTCTCTTCCTCAGGAGCTATTAGTTACCAATATAGCCTCAGCTGGGGGACTTTTTAAATAATAGCTACTTCACTTCAAACCCTTGTTATTAACCCCTCTGCAGACCCTATAGGAGACAGATATGCGCCAGTAATGATAATCATAGCCAAGCTTAAATAGTAAATCAAGAGCTTAGGACAGGTGTTCTGCTGTTACACACAAAAAATGGAGATCTATATGTAACTTTTCCATACTGGTGTGGCCTTCTATGTAATTTCTATGTAAAGATACTTCATTTCTATAGGAAAGCTTAAAGCTATGGTTTGTGAACCTCTAATCATTTGAGGTTGATTTTTGTTGAGTTTTAGGCAAATACTGTCAAGTAATCCTTTGTGATGGGTCTTGCTATGCATCCCAGGAGGTCTCGCAGGCTGTTCTCAAACTCCTGGTCCTGCTGCATCAGTTTCTCAGTTAAATAACACGTCACTATTTTTTTTTAAAATTTCTTTGGTATTTCTTTTAGCTCTGCATTGCAAAAGCAGTATTTTAGGTTGAAAGTCATACATTTACTGTCAGAATTTTTAAAGTAATGAGTAAAAATTATTCAGTGACACAAGGCCTGCCTCTGCCTTGGAGGAGTGCAGTGCTGTTTAGTTCTGAGGAATTCATTAAGTGACGACTCTAGCTGTTCTCTGTACTATTCTTGTTGACTTCAGAAACTTCTAGTTCTTAAACTGTATTTTAAATCTGATAAAGTTCACATGGCACATGATAAGACAGAGACTGTGTCTTTAAAGACATGGTAGTTATCGTTAAGATTATTTATTTTTATTTTTTAATCAGTGTTTTCCCTGCATGTATATCTGTACATCCTGTGCACACAGTATACATGGAGGCCAGAAGGCACTGGATCCTCTAGAACTGGAGTTACAGATGGTTGTGAGCCACCACAGGGGTAATGGAAATTGAACAGCAGCCATTGTTTTTAGCCACTGAGCCATCGCTTCAGCCCTACTAAAATTATTTAGACTGAAGATTGTGACTTATTAAAATTCCCTATTAATGGACAAGACTCTGGCTATGTCTGTGTATACTGAGAATAAGCATTTAGTGATATCTTAGTACCTCTTCTCAAGTATTACTTGTATTTTTTCAAATATTTTTCAACATCATATATACAGTTGGTGTAATATATTCATCTGCTCTGTGGCATAGAATTGACTGTCCATTCTTGCCCTAGGTGGACATTTCTTTGTAACACTCTCAAATTCCAAAATAACATTTGTTTCTTTATTCAAGCCTAGTCTCTGCCCTCTAATGAGTCATGAGTCTGGTCCTTATCATTCCTGCAGGCTCATTCAGGCCACCACACAACCTCACTCAAATTACTTCCCCTTGATGAAATTGCACCTGCCAAATATTTTGCCTTATAGTTTGTAAAACTCTAAAGGAGAACACAATATTTGGGTGGTAAAAATACTAAAAAGAATAATTTGGAGAGGTATCATTTAATCAGACTGCTAGCCTTTGACTCAAAACATAAATTTTAATTTGTATACTATCAGAGAACAAACCCATATGCAGTCTAAATATTACATAATTAGTACATCATAGCAGTATTTGGTGAGCAGCATTTTATTCATGTATACCATCTGAATTGCCTATTCTAATATATCCCATAATGATTTATACTTAGCTTTCGTCCTTTTCCTCATATTGTCTCTATGCTATTTATATCTTATACTGTATGTTACCCTCTTTCTTATATGTTGTTGCTGCTAGACTCTGCTAACTCATTGTTAGTGCCTGTACTAGATCCATTTCATACTAGATGCTATGCTACTGGAGAAACTTCCAGATAACCAATGCTTATTTATTAATTGAAGAAAATAATAAAGTAATAGAGTTTTATAATTTACTTTCTAATGAATTTGAGTAAAGTCATCAAATCCAACTTTATTTCACTTAGCATTATACAAAAAATACAACAAAAGTTTCAAAACTCACAATATAAACTTTCCCACTTCACTGTTGTTTCACCACTCTATGATATCACATTGCCATGACAATCCCTTCTCCAATGCAATGTTACATTATGTTTAGTAAAAAAAACAAAATAATGTTTTCCAGTTTGTTGCAAATAACAAAAAAGTCCTAATCTGACAAGTGACAGTTACCTCTTTATGCAGTTAACAGAAAGCATGGCACAAAGCACTGTTTAGTTAAACAAACATTTGAAAAGTAACAAAAATAACCTCCATTCTACTAATGTATAGCAGGCCAAGAATGGATACATGTTGGTTCTGGTATGCTATGAACTCTCTACTGATTAGGAACCTGACTGTTTTTCAAACACAACAGAACAGACTCAACTACATGTTAGAGGACTTTTAGAATAGGGCCATGGAATGAGCAGCCTTGCCTTGAACTCTCCTTCTTGATACCCCTCCTGCCTGATCTCTAAGAGCCAACTGGTATAGATTAGGGAAGGCACTAGGGACTGTGCCATTGACTTTAGCAAAAACTTCCAGGACTTTCATCTTGGTTGTTTCAGCATGGGCTCTGTGTCCCCACAGGAACTCATAGATTGGGGGATCACTGCCAGGTACCTGGCGGTACTCCAGGTAACTTTCCCACACTACATCTCTTATAAACCCCTCAGGCTCTCCAAAGATCAAGTGCTTCTTCCCAGCATATATACCCACTCCATTCAGAAATTGCCAGACCTCTTGCTCAGTGGCACTGTTACCCTTCACGAAGATCAAACCTAGGACGGACATTAGAAGACCTGTCCTAGGAAATCCCCAGGTACTACTCAAACTTATCTCAGTGGAAAGACCCAGTTTGCCCACCAGAAAATAGGAATGAGTGCTGGGATCTATTTCCTTCAACTCAAGACCAAAGATTAATTCTAGGCGTGCAGAAGTTCTCCTGAGGATCTCAGGGAACTGTTCCTTAAACTTCTTGTTAACTACTGCCGTCATTTCACTCCTTGTAACTACTTCTTTCATCTTAAACTTATCTAGCAGGAATTCTATCAGCACACAAGCCTTCCTTGTGATAGGATCTTTCAGTATGTGTTGAATAGAAGTCCCTGCGAGGGTCCCATCTGAACTTTTTATATCAGGCAGGACAGTAGCAGTCCTACCACCTATACCAGAGCTTGAGTAGGATACACCTGCACCAAAAGATCCAGGGATTATCACAACCTGAGGAGCAGAACCACCAGTGATGCTGAAGCCAGCACTCTGGTCAACAGGAGAAGGCCCTGCTGCCTCTGCAGTGGGCTGAAATACTGGGAACACTCTGCGTGACTGCTGTCGTTTTGCACGGGAGCGGCTCTTACTCTTTTGACCCCTAGGCATGATGACTGTGCTCAGGGCTGAAGTAGAAGAGCTGACAGGCAGGAATCTGGAAGGATAAGAATGACAACCTGTAAGCAACACTGTACTACCAGGTAGAGTATACCTTGGATTTAATGGGGACTTGTTTTTTGCAGCTTTCCAGGAGAACACCTTTCTAGGAACATACCAGGAGAACACCTTTCTAGGAACATACCAGGAGAACACCTTTCTAGGAACATACCAGGAGAACACCTTTCTAGGAACATACCAGGAGAACACCTTTCTAGGAACATACCAGGAGAACACCTTTCTAGGAACATACCAGGAGAACACCTTTCTAGGAACATACCAGGAGAACACCTTTCCAGCACTCCTGTACTTGTTGATCAGGCTCTTTTCTGCAAACCCTGTGGAGGAAATTAAAACTTGTTAGGCCACTGCATAAAAGTCTAGTTTCAGACTTCCAAAAGTAGGTTAGATATTTCACTAGCTTCACTTGGAGGGGCTAAGCAGACCGATAAACTTAGGCCTCCACACAGGGGCACAGACCTCTATCCACATAAATCCACTTAAACTTGCAATGCAGGGGTATAGGCCTGTGGAGAAAGATCTATTTAAGCTCCATGCAGGGGCAGAAACCAGTGCCCATACAAAGCCACTTAGGGTGCCAGACACAGACAGAGGTCTGTAGCAAGAGATATACTTAAAACTGCCACACACAAGTGGAGGCATATGCAGACAGACCCACTAAGGCCCCCATACAGGGGCCAATGCTTGTGCAGATAGACCTACTTAGGCTTCCATACAAGTGTCACAACCTCTAGAGACAGACCAACTAAGGCCACCATACAGGGATATAGACCTGTGTACTGACAAACCCAATTATCCTGCTAGAAAGGAGAAGAAGCCTGTGCAAATATTAAGGCTACCATACAGATACAGAGGCCAGTAGAGACAGACCTACTAAAACTACCATCCAGGGAAAGAGATATGTGCCCATATAAACCCACATAGAGCTCCACACAGACAGTAGAGAGAGCACTACAGATGGGCCCATATAGACCACCACACAGGGGCAGAGACTTGTGCCCTGACAAGCCCAATTAGCCTGATAGAAAGGGGGGGGGGAACTGTAGAGACAGGACAACTGAGAGCAACATACAGGTGCAGACATCTTAGAGACAGATAACTAAGGCCACCGAGCAGGGGTGAGAGGAGAAGACTTGTGCCCTAATAAAAACAAATACCTTGCTAAAAAGGAGCAGGGCAGATGTACCCACTATGGCCACCATACAGGGGCAGAGACTTGTACTCTGACAAACCCAATTATCCCTCTCAAAAGGGACAGATTCCTGTGCAGATAGACCTACCAAGGCCACCATACAGATGCAGTCTTATGCAAATACACACAAAATATTGGGTCAATATATAATGGGGGGGTGCTGTGCAGATGGACCCACTAAGGACACATACAGGGGCAGAGGCTTATGCTCTATCAAAAACAACCCTTAAAAAGGGGCAGAGTTCTGTGCAGACAAACCCATTAATGCCACCATACAGGGGTGGAAACTTGTGCCCATACAACCCATTTAGGCCTCCACACAAGGGCAGGGCTTATAGAAACCAACCCAGTAAGGCCACCAAACAGGAGCAGTAACTTATGCTTTGAAAAATGCAATTAGCCCTTTCAAAAGGTACAGAGTCCTGTGCAGAGACCAACCAAGGCAATCAGGGCAGAGAACTATGCCTGTACAGACAATATTAGGGGACTTCAGTAGACACTGGTAGACAAACCCTATGCATATAGACCCACTAAGTCCACCATACTTGGGTGGAGAATTTGCCCATACAAGGGAGTTCAGCTTCCGGACAAGGGTAGAGCCTGTAGAGACAGACTCACTAAGGCCACCATACACTGAGACATATACATCATAGTTAGGCTTCCAGAAATAGGCGGAGCCTGTAGAGATAGACCCACTAAAGCCCCAGTCAGGTGTGGGACCTTGTAATATAAGACACCTTTTTAGCACACTCAAAACAGGGAGACTCCTATGAATATAATCCAACCAAATCCACTATACAGGGGTGTTAACATTTGTCCTTACAAACCAAATGAGGACACTTCAGGAGCTTGTGGACAAGGTATCTATTGGTAGACCCACTAAGGCCATCGTACATGGGCAGAGAATGTTGCCCACACAATATAGTTAGTCCTCTGGACAGTGACAGAGTCAATAGGGACAGACACACTTAGACGTACATCCAGGCATGGAGCCTTGAACTCCCACAATAAGCTAATAAGCCCTGAAAAGAGGGACATTATCCTGTGAAAATAGTACCACCTTCACCACCAATGTAACTGGGGCGGACTATACCAGTACAGATAAGATTAGGAAGATTAGGCTACTTCAAGTGCGGGTGCACAAGGCCTTTGTGGATAGACCCACTAAGGCAAACTTATATGAGTAGAGACTTTTGCCTAGTTAGGCTTGCAGACAAGAACCTAGACTGTAGAGACAGACTCACTAAGGCCACCATAGACGGGAGGAGCCTGGTCCTCTTAAAAACTCTATTAGATCCCTCGAAAAGGTCAGAGTCCAGTCTATTTGTACCTACCACAGTGACCACATAAGGGTGGGGAACTATGCCTTTACAGACAAGATTTGTCCACATCTATTACTGGTAAGCAAGGCCTATGTAGCTAGAACCTCCTATGTAGATAGACCCACCACGGACACCATATTTGGGCTGAGACTTTACCCACACAACCGAATTAGGCTTCCAGAAAGAAATGGAAACTGTAGAGATAGACCCACTAAAGCCCCAGTCAGGGGTGGAACCTTGTGCTCTCACACACCTTTTTATCACACTTGAAACAGGGAGATTCCAGTGAATAAAATCCAATCAAATCCACTATACAGGGTTGTTAACATTTGCCCTTACAAACCTCATATGTCATCTTCAGGAGCTTGTAAGGAAGGCATCTATTGGTAGACCCAGTAAGGCCACCATACATGGGAGGAGACTTGAGCCTATACATCATAGTTAGACTTCCAGACAGGAGCAGAGCCTGTAGAGAAAGACCCACTAAGGCTACCATACAGGGGAGGAGCCTGGTGCTCTCCCAATCTCTATTAGCTCCCTGAACTGTCAGAGTCCACATCCATGGCTGGTGGGCAAGGCCTATGTAGCTAGATCCACGTAGGCCACCATATTTGGGCTGAGACTTTGCCCACACAACCGAGTTAGGCTTCCGGAAAGGGATAGAGACTGTAGAGATAGACCCACTAAAGCCCTAGTCAGGGGTGGAACCTTGTGCTCTCACACACCTTTTTATCACAATTGAAACGGGGAGATTCCAGTGAATAAAATCCAACCAAATTCACTATACACAGGTGTTAACATTTGCCCTTACAAACCTAATATGTCCACTTCAGGAGCTTGTAAGAAAGGCATCTCTTGGTAGACCCAGTAAGGCCACCATTCATGGGCGGAGACTTGAGCCTATACATCATAGTTAGACTTCTGGGCAAGGGAGGAGCCTATTGAGACAGACCCACTAAGGCCACCGTACATGGGCGGAGACTTTTGAACACACAACAGAATTAGACTTCCAGACAGGGGCGGAGCCTGTAGATAAAGACCCACTAAGGCTACCATACAGGGGAGGAGCCTGGTGCTCTCACAAACTCTATTAGCTTCCTTAAACAGTCAAGAGTCCACATCCATGGCTGGTGGGCAAGGCCTATGAGGCTAGACCCACCTCAGCCACCTTATTTGGGCTGAGATTTTGCCCATACAACAGAGTTTTGCTTCTGGACAGAGTTGGAGCTTGTATAGACAGACCCACTAAGGCCAATATCTAGGGATGGCGACTTTTGCCCACATGACATTGTTAGGCTTTCTGACATACAGGGGAAGATACCTGTCCCCATACACATCCAATTAAGCAGCCAGATTGGTGTGCGATGTGGGGATATTGTATAGATCGACCCACTAAGGCCAATGTACAGTGGTGGAGCTACTTGGCCACTCCATGGCATCAGAGTTTTCTGTATACACACCCCTCCCAACCCACCAGAACATGTAATCTTTATAACTGACTTCTCTCCAGATTTAAGCCCTGCTATTTGAATTTCTGGTGTCTCTGTCTAATGGTTTCACACCAGGACCTCATTTTGTATGGAGCAAAGGAAAGTAGAAAGACTCAGGGTACAACTGGCAATTCCACAGGCCCGAGGCCTATAAGGGCCTTTTTGGAGTACAGAATTCACAGGAGGGATAAGAGCAGTTGAAAAGCCTGAGGTTGTGACCATTTTAAAGCATGTTACTCTACCCAAACACCTGATAATACCTGGGAATGTTCTCTTCAGACTGGATTCCAAGCCTATTGTAGGCTAACAATAGACTGAAAGTGAACTAATCCTCAACTTCCGGTCTCTCCCACTGTTTTCCTGTGGTCCCCTAAATAGAGCTCCTCTTGGGAGGTGGTGCTATCTTATCTATTGTTCCAGGGTAGGAGGTTTCCTGTTTGTGTGTATGCACAGGTGTTAACATTTGCCCTTACAAACCTAATATGTCCACTTCAGGAGCTTGTAAGGAAGGCATCTATCTATTGGTAGACCCAGTAAGGCCACCGTACATGGGCGGAAACTTTAGCCTATACATCATAGTTAGACTTCCTGGTGAGGGTGGAGCCTATTGAGACAGACCCACAAAGGCCACCGTACATGGGGGGAGACTTTTGAACACACAAAGAAAATAGACTTCCAGACAGAGGCGGAGCCTGTAGATAAAGACCCACTAAGGCTACCATACAGGGGAGGAGCCTGGTGCTCTCACAAACTCTATTAGCTTCCTTAAACAGTCAAGAGTCCACATCCATGGCTGGTGAGCAAGGCCTATGTAGCTAGACCCACCTCGGCCAACTTATTTGGGCAGAGATTTTGACCATACAACAGAGTTTTGTTTCTGGACAGAGTTGGAGCCTGTATAGACAGACCCACTAAGGCCAAAATCTAGGGATGGCAACTTTTGCCCACATGACATTGTTAGGCTTCCAGACATACAGGGGAAGGTACCTGTCCCCATACACATCCAATTAAGCAGCCAGATTGGTGTGCCATGTGGGGATATTGTGTAGGTCGACCCACTAAGGCCAATGTACAGTGGTGGAGCTACTTGGCCACTCCATGGCATCAGAGTTCTCTGTATACACACTCCTCCCGCCCCCACCAGAACATGTAATCTTTATAACTGACTTCTCTCCAGCTTTTAAGCCCTGCTATTTTAATTTCTGGTGTCTCTGTCTAATGCTTTCCCACCACGACCTCCTTTTGTATGGAACAAAGGAAAGTAGAAGGACTCAGGATACGACTGGCAATTCCACAGGCCCGAGGCTTATAAGGGCCTTTTTGGAGTACAGAATTCACAGGAGAGATAAGGTCAGCTGGAAAGCCTGAGGTTCTGACAATTTTAAAGCTGGTTACCCTACACAAACACCTGATAATACCTCGGAATGTTCTCTTCGGATTGGATTCCAAGCTTCTCCTAGGGAACAATAGCAGGAAAGTGTACTAATCCTCAACTTCCGGTCCCTCCCACTGTTTTCCTGTGGTCCCCTAAATAGAGCTCCTCTTGGGAGGAGGTACTTCTTATCTTTTGTTCCAGGGTAGGAGGTTTCCTGTTTGTGTGTATACACTGGTGTTAACATTTGCCCTTACAAAACTAATCTATCCACTTCAGGAGCTTGTAAGTATGGTGTCTATTGGTAGACCCAGCAAAGCCACCTTACATGGGTGGAGACTTGAGCCTATACATCATTGTTAGACTTCCAGGTAAGGGTGGAGCCTTTTGAGACAGACCCACTAAGGCCACCTTACATGGGCGGGGACTTTTGAACACACAACCCAATTAGACTTCCTGACTTGGGCGGAGCATGTAGAGTAAGACCCACTCAGGCTACCATACAGGGGAGGAGCCTGGTGCTCTCCCAATCTCTATTAGCTCCCTGAGCTGTCAGAGTCCACAGCCATGGCGGGTGGGCAAGGCCTATGTAGCTGGACCCATCAAGGCCACCTTATTTGTACTGAGACTTTGCCCTCACAACCGAGTTAGGCTTCCGGAAAGGGATAGAGACTGTTGAGATAGACCCACTAAAGCCCTACTCAGGGGTAGAACCTTGTGCTCTCACATACCTTTTCATCACACTTGAAAAGGGTAGATTCAAGTGAATAAAATCCAACCAAATCCACTATATGGGGTTGTTAACATTTGACCTTACAAACCTAATAAGTCCAATTCAGGAGCTTGTAAGAAAGGTGTCTATTGGTAGACCCAGCAAGGCCACTGTACATGGGCGGAGACTTGAGCCTATACATCATTTTTAGGATTCCTGGCAAGGGTGGAGCCTGATGCTACAGAACCACTAAGGCCAAAATACATGGGCAGAGACTTTTGTACACACAACTGAATTAGACTTAGAGACGGGGCGGAGCCTGTAGAGAAAGACTCATTAAGGCTACCATACAGGGGAGGACGCTGGTGCTCTCCCAATCTCTATTAGCTCCCTGAACTGTCAGAGTCCACATCCATAGCTGGCGGGCAAGGCCTATGTAGCTGAACCCACCAAGGCCACCTTATTTCGGCTGAGACTTTCCCCACACAACTGAGTTAGGCTTCTGGAAAGGGATAGAGACTGTAGAGATAGACCCACTAAAGCCCTACTCAGGGATGGAACCTTGTGTTCTCACACACCTTTTCATCACACTTGAAACAGGGAGACTCAAGTGAATAAAATCCAACCAAATGCACTATACAGGTTTGTTAACAGTTGCACTTACAAACCTAATATGTCCACTTCAGGAGCTTGTAAGGAAGGTGACTATTGGTAGACCCAGCAAGGCCCCTGTACATGGGTGGAGACTTGAGCCTATACATCATTGTTAGACTTCCTTTCAAGGGTGGAGCCTGTTGAGACAGAACCAATAAGGCCACCATAAATGGGCCGAGACTTTTGAACACACAACCGAATTAGACTTCCAGACATGGGCAGGCGTCCTGTAATGTAAGACCCACTCAGGCTACCATACAGGGGAGGAGCGTGGTGCTCTCCCAATCTCTATTAGCTCCCTGAACTGTCAGAGTCCACATCCATGGCTGGCGGGCAAGGCCTATGTAGCTGGACCCACCGAGGCCACCTTATTTGGGCCAAGACTTTGCCCACACAACTGAGTTAGGCTTCCGGAAAGGGATAGAGACTGTAGAGATAGACCCACTTAAGCCCTAGTCAGAGGTAGAACCTTGTGCTCTCACACACCTTTTTTATCACACTTGAAAAGGGGAGATTCCAGTCAATAAAATCCAATCAAATCTACTATACAGGGGTATTAACATTTGCCCATACAAATCTAATATATCCACTTCAGGAGCTTGTAAGTATGGTGTATATTGGTAGACCCAGTAAGGCCACTGTACATGGGCGGAGACTTGAGCCTATACATCATTGTTAGACTTCCAGGAAAGGGTGGAGCCTTTTGAGACAGACCCACTAAGGCCACTTTAATGGGCGGAGACTTTTCACACACACAACCCAATTAGCCTTCCAGACTGGGGTGGATCCTGTAGAGTAAGACCCACTAAGGCTACCATACTGGGGAGGAGACTGGTGCTCTCCCAATCTCTATTAGCTCCCTGAACTGTCAGAGTCCACATCCATGGCTGGCAGGCAAGGCCTATGTAACTGGACGCACCGAGGCCACCTTATTTTGACTGAGACTTTGCCCATACAACCTAGTTAGGCTTCTGGAAAGGGATAGAGACTGTACAGATAGACCCACTAAAGCCCTACTCAGGGATGGAACCTTGTGCTCTCACACACCATTTCATCACACTTGAAACCTGGAGACTCAAGTGAATAAAATCCAACCAAATGCACTATACAGGTTTGTTAACAGTTGCCCTTACAAACCTAATCTATCCACTTCAGGAGCTTGTAAGGAAGGTGACTCTTGGTAGACCCAGCAAGGCCCCCATTGATGGGTGGAGACTTGAGCCTATACATCATTTTAGACTTCCGTTCAAGGGTGGAGCCTGTTGAGACAGAGCCACTAAGGCCACCATACATGGGCCAAGACTTTGAACACACAACTGAATTAGACTTCCAGACATGGGCGGGCTCCCTGTAATGTAATACCCACTCTGGCTACCATACAGGGGAGGAGACTGGTGCTCTCCCAAACTCTATTAGCTCCCTGAACTGTCAGAGTCCACATCCTTGGCTGGTGGGCAAGGCCTATGTAGCTGGACACACCAAGGCCACGTTATTTGGGCTAAGACTTTGCCCACACAACCGAGTTAGGCTTCCAGAAAGGGATAGAGACTGTAGAGATAGACCCACTTAAGCCCTAGTCAGAGGTAGAACCTTGTGCTCTCACACACCTTTTTATCACACTTGAAAAGGGGAGATTCCAGTCAATAAAATCCAATCAAATCGACTATACAGGGGTGTTAACATTTGCCCTTACAAACCTAATCTATCCACTTCAGGAGCTTGTAAGTATGGTGTCTATTGGTAGACCAAGCAAGGCTACTGTACATGGGCGGAGACTTGAGCCTATACATCATTGTTAGACTTCTGGGTAAGGGTGGAGCCTTTTGAGACAGACCCACTAAGGCCACTGTACATGGGAGGGGACTTTTCACACACAACCCAATTAGACTTCCAGACTGGGGCAGAGCCTGTAGAGTAAGACCCACTAAGGCTACCATACTGGGGAGGAGCCTGGTGCTCTCCCAATCTCTATTAGCTCACTGAACTGTCAGAGTCCACATCCATGGCTGGCAGGCAAGGCCTATGTAACTGGACTCACCGAGGCCACCTTATTTGGGCTGAGACTTTGCCCACACTACCAAATTAGGCTTCTGGAAAGGGATAAGGACTGTAGAGATAGACCCACTAAAGCCCTACTCAGGGATGGAACCTTGTGCTCTCACACACCTTTTCATCACACTTGAAACAGGGAGATTCAAGTGAATAAAATCCAACCAAATGCACTATACATGTTTGTTAACATTTGCCCTTACAAACCAGATATGTCCACTTCAGGAGCTTGCAAGGAAGGTGACTCTTGGTAGACCCAGCAAGGCCACTGTACATGGGCGGAGACTTGAGCCTATACATCATTGTTAGACTTCCCCGTAAGAGTGGAGCCTTTTGAGACAGACCCACTAAGGTCACCGTATATGGGTGGAGACTTTTCACACACACAACCCAATTAGACTTCCAGACTTGGGGCGGAGCCTGTAGAGTAAGACACACTAAGGCTACCATAAAGGGGAGGAGCCTGGTGCTCTCCCAATCTCTATTAGCTCCCTGAACTGTCAGAGTTGACATCCATGGCTGGCGGGCAGTGCCTATGTAACTGGACCCAAGGAGACCACCTTATTTGGGCTGAGACTTTGCCCACAAAACCTAGTTAGGCTTTCGGAAAAGGATAGAGACTGTAGAGATAGACCCACTAATGCACTACTCAGGGATGGAACCTTGTGTTCTCACACACCTTTTCATCACACTTTGAAAAGGGAGATTCAAGTGAATAAAATCCAACCAAATGCACTATACAGGTTTGTTAACATTTGCACTTACAAACCTAATATGTCCACTTCAGGAGCTTATAAGTAAGGTATCTATTCGTAGACCCAGCAAGGCCACCATACATGGGTGGAGACTTGAGCCTATACATCATTGTTAGACTTCCATTCAAGGGTGGAGCCTGTTAAGACCAACCCAGTAAGGCCACCATACATGGGCGGAGATTTTTGAACACACAACAGAATTAGACTTCCAGACAGGGGAGGAGCCTGTAATGTAAGACCCACTCAGGCTACCATACAGAGGAAGAGGCTGGTGCTCTCCCAATCTCTATTAGCTCCCTGAACCGTCAGAGTCCACATCCATGGATGGCAGGCAAGGCCTATGTAGCTGGACCCAACGAGGCCACCTTATTGGGTTGAGACTTTGCCCACACAACCGAGGTAGGATTCCGGAAAGGGATACAGACTATAGAGATAGACCCATTTAAGCTGTGGTCAGAGGTAGAACCTTGTGCTCTCCCACACCTTTCCATCACACTTTAAAAGGGGAGATTCCAGTCAATAAAATCCAATCAAATCGACTATACAGGGGTGTTAACATTTGCCCTTACAAACCTAATCTATCCACTTCAGGAGCTTGTAAGTATGGTGTCTATTGGTAGACCCAGCAAGGCCACCGTTCATGAGCGGAGACTTGAGCCTATACATCATTGTGAGACTTCCGGGTAAGGGTGTAGCCTTTTGAGACAGACCCACTAAGGCCACAGTACATGGACAGAGACTTTTCACACACAACCCAATTAGACTTCCAGACTGGGGCGGAGCCAGTATAGTAAGACCCTCTAAGGCTACCATACTAGGGAGGACCCTGGTGCTCTCCCAATCTCTATTAGCTCCCTGAACTGTCAGAGTCCACATCCATGGCTGGCAGGCAAGGCCTATGTAACTGGACCCACCGAGAACACCTTATTTCGGCTGAGACTTTGCCCACACTACCGAGTTAGGCTTCCAGAAAGGGATAGAGTCTGTACAGATAGACCCACTAAAGCCCTACTCAGGGATGGAACCTTGTGCTCTCACACACCTTTTCATCACACTTGAAACAGGGAGATTCAAGTGA
>LR755283.1:6349-36173 GCA_902729485.2 Mus minutoides
ACAACCACTCTTGAGTATGGACCCTGCCCTGTCATATAGTTGATATGCCTAAAATTACTGTGTTGAACTCTTTCCTCTAAGTCATGTTTCTTATGAGATATTTGTCTAATATGAAATTATAACATTGTGTATGAGTTAATAGATGCTTCAAGGGGACCAGTTTAGTAACAAATAACTTAAGAGATACTCCATTTGCTTTCATAGACTCTTTTCTGGAAAATCACGTAATAAACTGGACATACCAAATTAAAAAAACAATCTTTAGAATTCAGTTTGAATACATATTATCTATAGAAAATTGTAAACATATACTATAATAGAATGGGACAAGAACTACTAAAATAATTAACGTTTCTGGGAAAGGTTTTGCTTAGTAAGATCCTAAAGCTCTTCAATTTAGCATTTTAATATAAGTAATCTAAAGCAGGCAGGAATTATTTGGTAAAAGAGGCTAAACTCATTTAAGAAACATCTCTTTGCAACAGGCTTATATCATTACAGAAAGCTACAATCAATCAAAAGTCAATGTTGTGGTGCCTAATCCCTATAGTTATGTCTGCATATCAACTGCCTTACCTAAGGCTGTGGTACCATTCCAGAGGACATGAAAGAACTGTAAGAGCCAGAGAATCAGGAAGCTTGCAGTGAGAATATAACTCGCAATAATGTCAGAAACTCCATCCATAGCATCCCCAACATGATTGCCTAGTTATAAACTGAACAAGGACAAGAGACATGCCAAATCAGACAAGGGACAACACCAAAACCTCACCTCTAGGCAAAGAGCTAACAGAAACTGATGAATGGTAAGAGTGATTGAAATAGTCTTTCCCAGGGAAGAGCCTATCGACTTATTCTCCAATAAAAAAATGATCAGCCCTGAAAACATACATGGAAGTAACATTGTATAGACTAAGTAGCATATATTCAGGAGAATGTATGTATACACATATATGTATACCACAAGTCAGTGAAAAAGATTCCATGAATTTCAAAGAGAGAAATGAAATGTACATGGCAGTTTTTAAAGGGAGTAAGGGAAGGAAGAAATGATGCAAATACATTATCTCAAAAAAAGTATTCAGTGTATGCTAGAAAACAAATGAATTAACTGATTCTATGGCCACAGTTCTTACAAATATTAAATAAATGAATGATGTTGTAGAGCCATTAAAGTATGTTTATGCATATGCTTATCCTAAATAAATAACTCCAGTAATGTTTAAAGATATCTGATTAATGTCTAAACACAAGCAGATCCAAACACATTAATTATATGTCAATTGTTTTTTTAAAGTAAATACAAACATTTGTAATGATAATTGAAGTTGAACTTGCTTTGATTATTTATTAATTCTGGTTGTCAAACATGGTAATTATTGTAGCTGAAGTCACACCACTTAGTATTCAAGTGTTTCCATTAGCCCACCACTGCTTGGCTGAATAGGAACTCCCTGCAAGGTGGTACAACTTGAGTGTATTTACTGTCTACTGCTAGATATATTTAATTACTTGTTTCTGGGACAATTACCTGAGAAGATGGCCACCTGGAGAATAAAGTTTTGAAGGAAGTAAAATAAAGGTAATTGGGCAAAAGAGGTTTCCATCTACTATGGATAAACACCATAGTAATTATAGCTCAAACTCCTTTTCACAGTCTCCAGGTAAGATCAATTTTCCAATAACAAACTGCCCAGTTTCACCAACTCAGAGTCAGCTATATATTCTGTGTACTTTCACAGGAGAAAACTCACCTAGACTTGGCCTAGTTCCTCTTTCTAATGTCTTCTCTTGGTCAGAACATGAGATAATTTACACTCTAAGGTATCTTATATGTTATAATGCACTCCAGCCTTACATAATGGAAGCAATAGACATTATATTAAGTAGTTTTATGCTTTGTTTATTATTTTGCAACCAAATATTTATTCTAATCCACCCCAATTTCAACCATGGCAACATTATGAAGTACATCCTGCATAGAAATGTCTGAGGCATGAACAAGCAAATCATGCTGACTGTTTTTCAGACTTGTAATGTACTCTGCTCCATCCTTTGTTCTAACAGCATAAGACTGCATCTGTCCAAGTCTGAATTTAAAACAAAGAAACTCTCTGGACTTTCATCTTACTTTGCTTATGTTTTCAAATATCAACATAGTACTATAGATTTGAAGATATACTGTGGTCAAACAATTGTTCTCACATATATATTACTTGGCAAGTAATGAAGATTTTAAAATTGTGCATTGCAATCACACTTAACAATAACAGAAATGTATTCCAGTCTTTATTCATATTATAGAAGTGAAGTCACATGATCTTACGTGGCAGAATTAAGTCTCAAGTGCAAGAGCTATGACTCTGAAGTCTTGTTTTCTCCAAGTGCCCTATTTGACTCCATTCATTTCACCTACAAATTATTTTATTCATAACCTGGAATTTATAATGTTTTCCAGTAAACATTTGAAGCAATATTTTTTTCCATTAGTATGTGTTTTATGTTTAATTGTCTACAAGAACTCCACAGCAGAGATGGCTCATGACTAATCATTCTTTTGGAACAGCCATGTAAAACTCTAGGTTACTTTTGAACTCTTTTTTTTTTTTTTTTGGTGGTGGGGGGGCAGGTCGAGAAAGGGTTTCTCTGTGTAGCCCTGGCTATTCTGGATCTCACTCTGTAGACTGGCCTTGACTTTTGAACTCTTGATAGTCGCATGGAGACAGATACAGAGAGACATAGAATACATTTTTCTGTAGTCACTGAGAACTAAGAGAATACTCTCTGAAAAGTTTTGGTTTTAATACCTTGAACATTTATTGAAAACAAATGACTTAAAGAATAGCAGAAAATAAAATGACTTTCAAGCACATTTGTGTATCTAGTCTAGGTGTTTAAGGTCTAAAATGTGTGGACCACAGTAACAAATCTGGAGGAAAAGCATACTTCAAGCTGAAGAAAAAGTACTAGGTAAGGTTGGATCTCCAAAATGACTGTGACAGAGTTTTTGATGGGCATGGATAGTAGAAGGAGATTGAGATGTATAAGGCCTTTCTTTGAAATTATGAGATATATGGAACAATATGACTTGGCTTCATTTTTAAAGAGATTTCTGAAATGAAAATAGTCATTAAAAAGTCTCATTTGTGGGAAAAATGTCAAATTCTAATATATACATCTACATATAGATACAGATATAGATGGATGATGATAGATGATAGATAGATAGATGATAGATGATAGATAGATAGAGATAGATGATAGATAGATAGATAGATAGATAGATAGATAGATAGATAGATAGATATAGATGATAGATAGATAGATAGATAGATAGATAGATAGATAGATAGATAGATAGATAGATAAATGATAGATGATAGATTTATATTTGATCATATTTTTGTGTTCTTCATTGTTTGCGTGCAGAGTTAATAAGAGAACACACAAATTAATGCCCTAACAACTTAAATGGCTCATAAAATCCTTTTCACTTTATCCTTTTCCCCTGTGGAGATTCAGATTGTTTCATTGTGTGAGCTATAATTAAAATTATTGTTAATCCTGATTGTATTAGAGTTAATTATTTCAATTTCAAAATGTTTTTTTTTTCCATCGAGACTACGGGATGTATATTATTCTGCAAGAAAAATGTGCAGTTAATCAGAGAGATGATATAAAGTTTTTCAGGCATATGCTTTAACATCTCAAGTTGTTTGAATGTTCTAAAAATGACTTGATGCACTTAATACATTTCAAATATTCTAAGAGCTAAGGGGTTTGCAGAGAACATTGCAGCACATCGTTATTCCCAGTTCAAGACAGCAGAGTTGAATAAGATCAAGTTGTACTTTATAATTTAGGAGATGACTATGGGTTTGATAAGTATTTAATACATAATTTTATTATATTTGTGGTAAGAGAACTCTATATCCACAATGCTGATGATGTTGATAAAACGTCATTTGAAGTTTTTATTTGATTACCATAAAAAAAGAACTTTTTCTGTCATTGTATACATGGTTTATATAGAAGAACATATACTTTTTACATGAATTATTCATAAAATTAATGTATTCATTTTCCATCCCAATCGCTGCCTCTCCCCCGGTCCTCCTCCCACTGAGTCCCTCTCCAAACTGTCCTCCCTTGAATGAAACTCTGAAAGAGAAGCTTTTAATATCAGTATCACAGGTTGATGAGGCTGCCATCCTTGATTGATCCAGTTGAAATTCCTATGCTATAAAATGGGGAAACTTTCATGCACAGTTAGTGCTTGGAGCTTGAATGAAGAGTTCATCCACTGAAACTTAACACCTATTAACTACCTGTGCTGTGCCTGGTACTTGGACTCCAGAGGTGAACAGAACTCCCTCATCTGTAATGGACTAATGATAACACAGAGGATTCATAATAGACAGTGAGAGGGGTGTGGTTAAGGGATAAAATTACATGGACTTGAATCACATCATTTAGTAATCTTGTAACCATGACCCTTTTCGGTATCATTTACAGTTTAAGAATTTCCAAAACAATTACTTAAAAGCATTTTCAAACCTCACTCTACTAAGCTGATGCATAGATTTCTCTCACCGGATGTTTCTTATTAAAGCTATAGTCCAAGTGTTAAATAACAGCATTTTGGAAGAAACATTGCACCCTCTGCCTCATTACACAGGAAGCCTGACATCATTATGTATAAGACAAAGGGGGTTGGAAAGCAGTTGATATTCTCAGGACGTCAGAACATATAACAAATTGATTTCCTCTGTATTAATAATCTTTCAGAACTAGGGTATATCCCAAAATCTGGCCAAGTCTATGGAGGTGGCTTTACCTATTTACTATAGGGGTTAAATCCTGAGAGTGGCATATATTGAGTGGGGTATATCCTGATTGTGCGAAGAATAAAGAACATTAGTAAAGTATAACTGCAGCAATAGCAATGTAAAACATTAGAAGAAATCTAAACATGGCATAACATTTATAGGACAGCTTTCACATCTTATCCATTATTTAATTACAGAATGAGGTGGGAACCTATGCTTCTAGAATATCCCATTCTTTGAATTGAAATAGAAACTAATCCTCTTTTTTATTGAATCATTGTTAATATTAAAGCCGATAATCACAGTCAAAAGCTCTTCCTGAATGAGAATGAATATATGGACTTTCTTTAGGGTAATATGTGGCTCATAATAGGCATTCATGTGAATTCTGAATGAATAGATGGATTTATTAAAGGTTTTATAGAAATACTCCACTCAATTATTTTTTTATGGAACCGAGAGCTGGATATATTGTGCTGTGCTTACTCTGCAAGCAGGAGGACCTCGGCTTGTCCCTGGAACCTGTGTAAAAATATTAGATGCACTGCAGTAGATTGTAATTCCAATTTAAACAGGAACAGACACCACAACTATGAAAAATCAAGAAAATTTTTAAGTGTTGAGTAAAGCCAAAATACTATTTAATCGCACTACCTTCTTGGGCAAGAAAAGTTACTCATATTTCTGTGATTGGGCTACATATTCAACGTGTAGACACAACAAGGATAGCTTAGTCATTGAGAAAAAGTATATTAGAATTGATTTTGAAGAAAAACTGACATTTTAAGGAGTGTACTGGCTAGGTTTGTGTCAACTTGACACAGCTGGAGTTATCACAGAGAAAGGAGCTTCAGTTGGGGAAATGCCTCCATGAGATCTAGCTGTAAGGCATTTTCTCAATTAGTGATCAAGGGCCCCTTGTGGGTGGGACCATCTCTGGGCTGGCAGTCTTGGGTTCTATAAGAAAGCAGACTGAGCAAGCCAGGGGAAGCAAGCCAGTAAAGAACATCCCTCCATGGCTTCTGCATCAGCTCCTGCTTGAGTTCCAGTCCTGACTTCCTTTGGTGATGAACAACTGTATGGAAGTGTAAGCCAAATAAATTCTTTCCTCCCCAACTTGCTTCTTGGTCATGATGTTTGTGCAGGAATAGAAACCCTGACTAAGACAAGGAGGTCTGATTGTGGGCAAGCAATAGAATATCTAGGTGACTTACAGGAGGTTTAAAGACACATAGACAATGGTCTGAATACAAATTTAAGAGACAGTATCAAGAGGGCTAAGGAAAGTATCACATACAAAAATATAAACAAATAAACAAACAAATAAACAAACAAAATCACTGATTTTATCTATACCTGGTAAGTAGAGCTGAAAAATTTTTATGTAACTAAGAATTACTTATCTTAATTTTTAGCATTATCCATTCATCATATAAAAAGAAATGTTGTAGTCCATTAAAAAGCCTGAAGCAGCTCTAATTTGTTTAATATTAATTGCTTTCTATTTGTGCTGACTTTGTAATTACCCTTAAGTCCAGTGACATATGCATTATCACTAAATAAACAAATAATGAGTTTTATAAAAGATTTAAAGCAGCATATCTATAATTAGATAAAATGTAATAGAAAAGAAGTCTGATTCTAGAAATTTAAGCTTTATATCCTAATCAATGCTACCATAGCATCATCTATAATCTTCCAGTGCGCATTTATAATCTTTGCTGTATGATGACAAAGAGAGGAGTATGCCATTTTAAAATAGGTTCATGATGATTATATATAAATCTTATGAGATAATGAAGAAATTAATATGTAATTAAACATATTCCTAAAGTAGTTGTTAGCAAACCAGTATATATTGATATGGAAGTGTTTTTTTAGCAATAAAATCTGTTTCTTGGTAAGTCTAGGTAATAGAAAGAGTACTCTCAGAGCTTCTAGTATGTCATGAGTTAACAGGACGTATTCAAAGAGTGATAAATGTTCATAAGTTTAGTACATAAAAATATAAAACATTTAGTACTTTTGTTTTGTTTTGTTTGGTGGTATTGTTTGGGAGTTGTTTGTTTATTTGTTTGTTTGTTCTGTTTTTTGACAGAGTTTCTCCTTATAGCCCTAGGTTTTCTGGAACTCAATCTGTAGACCAGGATGGCCTTAAACTCAGAAGTGCTGGGATTTAAGACATGTGCCACGACTGCCTTCGGATTCTTTAGAAATTCGAAACAAAACTATTTACAAAGCTTTTGCTAGCAAAACATAGGAGATTCCCCAAGAAAGTCACCAAGTCACAGTGAAAACAATAGAAGTAAGGTCTCTCAACAATGCTCCTGACAGAGCATGGAAGTAATCACGCTACTGTGTGTTCTTGAAATTTCACTTTGCAACAGAGGTGCAGAAGGCCCCAGATGTTCATGTCCACATCCCCAACATTCACCTTAGTGTAGCCATTGTGCCAAAAGTGAAAGATGCCGAACAAAGGAAATGCACTCAGGTCTTGATTAGTTGTAGATCATGCATAACTTAGTGGAGTATCCCATCCTCTGATATATGGTTCACAGATACTGGTGAGCTACTATGTCAGTGGTTGGAGCCAAATCTTGGTCCACTGGAAGAGTAAAATGTTCATAACCACTGAGCAATTTCTCGAGCCACACTGTTTTCATTCTAAGGGAAGATGTTTTACCTGTATCCCATTGTGCATACGTAATCTCAGTTTCATTTAATTAGTATTAGTTCCTGCTACATTGAGAGAAAAACAAGAGATTTTAAGGCCTGCATTTCTTTTTTTTTTTCAAAATATTCTTTATTTCTAATAGTTCGATGATTGAGCTTATCGATGTAAATAGTTTCTGTTCCTTTTCAACCACTTTTGCACTATTTTCCGACATTACTGGTTTACATCCAGCTCTGTGAATGTTAAAAATAATACGCCCAATGCACAAGAAAGAATTGCACTGCAGTGAGAAGCATAAAATTAGGAAAGATTGGCAGGTAGCTTCCCATTTTAATACCTACAAAAATGTGTTCTGCAGTGGCCATTGCACAATTGTGCATACATAATCTCAAAGCCCAGAGCACATCTATCAGCAATAATTTCACGGAAGCAAGCTCTAGCTAATATGCGCAGAATCTTATATTACTTTATCAAACTGTCTTTGTGTAATTAGTCTGTCTCCAATGCAGGGTGTATAAATTAAGCATCTAATTTATCTTGACTGGCCTCCGGATTGCTTGATCAGTCTATTCTGCTTCTGTGCCTCTTTAGTTAATGCCAAGTGCAGCACAAGGCTCTTTGGCAACAGGGAGTGAGAAGACGCAGGGATTTTCTCCAAGGTCACAGGCAATTTCAAATTTACTTATCAGTGACACTGGGCACTGTGAGTGTCATCCCTCCCAATGACAGTGTTCTTTAGGGTAAGCCTAAATGTCTCTAGTGACAGGTTACTTTGTGTTGTAGTTGGTGGATAATAAATTACTGGAAGTCAATCTGTAAAGTGAGGCTTACTAAGAGAAATCAAATTAAAATAAAATTATACTTCATTCTCCATTGAACTTCATTTCTCATAAGCCTACTTCTCAATAGTATTACAAACTGTACAACTTTAAGGGGCAAGTTACACAGCTATTCAGTCCTGATAAAAACAAAATAACTCTTGTAGCCATAATCATTCCTCAAGAGCATTTAATTTGTTGGCTCTTGCATTATTGCTATCAAAACAAAATCTTGCAGCTTTATTGGAATACATAAATCTCTTTGATTTAAGCACACTTTATCTCTCTTTTTCTCAGATGAATTTGAAATGATGCAGAGTTAAAGTTTTATGGAGTGATTTCTGGGGAGAAAGGCTGACATAATTTTCAGCATGGGACTTTCTGTTCTGCTGACAACTCAGAAAGTTTAAGGAAAACGTGTTGCTTTCTGATAGTTTTTGTCAGAGCATATTTATTCTTTTATGGTGAATGTGCAGTCAGAAGAATTGTGTGTTCATTTGAACGTGAGTAGGCAAATTGATGTGTTTTCTTTTCTCAAGATGACAGTGAATATGGAGTGGGTTATTGAGATACCAAGTTTCATAAAATAAGATCTTTTAGACCATAGTTTAGGGATTTTTTTCTACAATTACTGATAATCCGACATGGTTTTGGAAACATAAGAGTTATCAATTTATCATGACTATATAGTAATTTCTTTGATTTTACTTCATATATTTCACAGGTTTTGTGGAATTATCTGGCATACTTGAGGCTGTGTTGCTTTTCCAAATAATGAAGGATGATCAAAACACTACATCTCCATTCTGAGATAATCTTATTAGTATTAGAATAGTAATGTCACATGATGCTTTCAAATTATATTAGAAACAATAAAATATGCTGTATTTAGATGTATTTTCATCACATATCTATTTGATGGATGTTTTAGTCATGGGATGTGAAGATATTCTGTGTTGAATTGTGGTTGCACTTGATGTTGCTTGATGACGAATAAAGTGTTTTATTTCTATACTAGAATTATATAGAAGTATAATATGTAAATAGTGTAGAAGAGGCAAAGATTTGAAATTGTAGATATAAATTACTATCACACAGGTTTGCTGGGTGGTGGTGGTGCACGCCTTTAATCCCAGAACTTGGGAGGCAGAGGCAGGCAGATTTCTGAGTTCAAGGCCAGCCTGGTCTACAAAGTGAGTTCCAGGACAGCCAGGGCTATACAGAGAAACATTGTCTTGAAAAAAACTAATCAACCACAAACAAACAAACAAACAAACAAAGATCATGCAGATTAAACTGTCAAGTTATACAAACATGGTATACCAAAGCTTCATTTAGAGCATGTAGAATTATATTAGAAGATAAAGCTTAAATGACCATGTAGGTTATTGTGTCTAATGACTAGCATTAGAAACTGAGACTCATAAATGGAAAACTCCCTCCCTAGATCATGTATCACTTTGTAACAAACCTAGAGTGAGAGTTTGGATTTGTCTTAACCTTGGAGACTATCTCACTCCATCTTTTATTAATTTATTCATCTCTGCTTTAGCTGCTTGGTGAGGGATTGGCATTCAATGATGATAGGTGAAAACAGATAGGATCTCTCATTCTACTCTACTGTGAAATCCAAACATTAATCAAATGGTCACCCAAATAAAACATAGTTAATTACATTGAATATCAATAATAAGATAAGGAAAGAATAAGAATAATTAAAGAATCACTAACTGTTGTTGAATGATGGAAGGAAAAATAAGTTCATTATAATGAACCAACTTGTACTCTTTTAAATCAAATTTGTAAACATCACATAAAGACATATCCTAGAAAAACATTCATCTTTTATGAAAGCCATCTTTGACTTCCCTAAGGTGAATAAGAAAAAAAAATGCCATCATTTTCCTTATTTGCATATTTCTTCACTACCACTTCATATTTAAATGATGTGTCTTACCCACCAAGTCATGAGCATATGACACATGACCATATTATGCTCATGTTCTATTTTTATACAGATCAGGTACCAGCAGATTTTTTTTCTCAAGCTAGAGAACTAAAAACAACAAAGGAGGGGAAAAGAATAGCATAAAGAATAAGAGTGAAAAGGCTCTTGCCCCTTTAGATTATCAGACTATTCCTTTTCCTTACTCACTGCATTTCAGCAAACTTGTTCATCGTTACTTGGCAAATACAAAGCATCCTATTTCAAGTGAATGGACAGCTGTTAGGCTGAGCCCAATGTCAATGACCCTCCCATCTGGTATTAGAGACTTAGACTGTATAGGCAGGAGGGAGTTAATTTAGCCTCTTTCAGCCACCAGCTGCATAGGTTGCTGTATAAATAATTTAAAAGAACATATATGTGTAGTATATACATAATTCTACAAAAAGTACACTGCAGTTTGAGTCCCATCTGTGCACTAGGGTAATTGCTGATCAATGCATTGTTTATTAGATTTCTTCCATTGATCCTTCTATCTGCTCTTTTACTTCCCTTCCTACAAAAACAGTTTTCAAAAGGAAACTTCTCATACTCTCTGTATACCTTAGGTTCATGTTTCCCACACTGTTAGGAGAGAAACAGCAAATAAATTGAAGTAAGAAAAATTATAAATTAACATCAGATCCCACACTAGGTTCCAACGAGTCTCTTA
The DNA here is from genome assembly GCA_902729485.2 of Mus minutoides. Classification (NCBI taxonomy): domain Eukaryota; kingdom Metazoa; phylum Chordata; class Mammalia; order Rodentia; family Muridae; genus Mus; species Mus minutoides. The sequence goes on from LR755283.1 coordinate 17,328, forward strand.
CTAAAGAAATGACCACTACAAGTTAAAAACTATCTATAAAAATGTAGGATGACCTGTGTGTTTAGGAGAATTCAAAATAAAAGATAGGGATTGAGATATAAAGAGCATAGGATCATAACCTATTAGGTTTCAAACATGACTGAATAAAAACATTAGAAATCTCTTTTTTTAAAATTTTTATTAGATATTTTCTTTATTTACATCTCAAACGTTATCGCCTTTCCTAGTTCCCCTCCTAAAATCCCCTATCCCCTCCCCCTTCCACCTGCTCACCAACCCACCCACTCCTACTTCCTGGCACTTGCATTCCCCTATACTTGGGCATAGAACCTTCACAGGACCAAGGGTGTCTCTTCCCATTGATGACCAACTAGGCCATCCTCTGCTACATATGCAGCTAGAGCCATGTGTTTTCTTTGGTTAGTGATTTAGTCTCAGGGAGATCTGGAGGTACTGGTTAGTTTGTATTATTTTTCTTCCTCTGAGGCTGCAAATGCCTTCAGCTCCTTGGGTACTTTCTCTAGCTCCTTCATTGGGGATGCTGTGCTCCATCCAAGGGATGGCTATGACCATCCACTTCTATATTTGTCAGGCACTGGCAGGGCTTCTCAGTAGACAGCTATATCAGGCTCCTGTCAGCAAGCTCTTTTTGGCATCCACAATAGTGCCTAGTTTTGGTGGTTGTTTATGGGATGGATCCCCAGGTGGTACAGTCTCTGGATGGTTGTCCCTTCAGTCTCTGCTCAATATTTTGTCTCTGTAACTCCTTCCATGGGTATTTTGTTTTCCTTTCTAAGAAGGATGGAAGTATCCAAACTTTGGTCTTCCTTCTTCTTGAGTTTCATGTGATTTTCAAATTGTATCTTGGGTATTCTGAGCTTCTGGGCTTCTGGGCTTCTGGGCTAATATCCACTTATCAGTGAGTGCATACCATATGTGTTCTTTGTGATTTGGTTGCCTTACTCAGGATGATATTCTCCAGATCCATCCACTTTCCTAAGAATTTCATAAATTCATTGTTTTTAATAGCTGAGTAGTAATCCATTGTGTAAATGTACCACATTTTCTGTATCCATTCCTCTGTTGAAGGACATCTGTGTTCTTTCCAGCTTGTGGCCATTATAAATAAGGCTGCTATGAACATGGTGGAACATGTGTCCTTATTACATGTTGGAACATCTTCTGTGGATATGCCCAAGACTGGTATTGCTGGATCGTCAGATAGTACTTTGTTCAGTTTTCTGAGGAAATACGAAACTGATTTCCAGAGTGGTTGTACCAGCCTGCAATCCCACAAACAATGGAGGAGTGTCCCTCTTTCTCCAAATCCTCACCAACATCTGCTGTCACCTGAGTTTTTGATCTTAACCATTCTGACTGCTGTGAGGTGGAATCTCAGGGTTGTTTTGATTTGCATTTCCCTGATGACTAAGGATGTTGAACATTTTTTAGGAGCTTCTCAGCCATTCAGTATTCCTCAGTTGAGAATTCCATGTTTAGCTCTGTGCCCCATTTTTTAATAGGGTTATTTGTTTTTCTGGAGTCTAACTTCTTTAGTTCTTCATATATATTGGATATTAGCCCTCCATCAGATTTAGGATTGGTAACGATGTTTTACCAATCTGTTGGATGCCTTGTCTTATTGAAAGTATCCTTGGCCTTACAGAAGCTTTGCAATTTTATGAGGTCCCGTTTAATTCTTGATCTTATAGTACAAGCCATTGGTATTTCATTCATGAATTTTTCTGCTTTGCCCATATGTTTGAGATACTTCCCCACTTTCTCTTCAATACGTTTCAGTGTCTCTGGTTTTATTTGGAGGCCTACTTAGACTTAAGCTTTGTACAAGGAGATAAGAATGGATCAATTACCCACAAAATACTCATGGAAGGAGTTAAAAACACAAAGTTCTGAGCTGAGATAGAAGGAAAGACCATCCAGAGACTGCCCCACCCAGGGATCCATACCATATGCAACCACCAAACCCAGACACTATTGCATATGCCAGACAGGTTTTGCTGACTGGATCCTGACATAGCTCTCTCTTGTGAGGCTATGCCAATGCCTGACAAATACAGAAGTGGATGCTCACAGTCATCTATTGGATGGAACACAGGGGCCCTAAGGAAGGAGCTAGAGAAAGTACCCAAGGAGCTAAAGGAGTATGCAGTCCTATAGGAGGAACAACAATATGAACTAACCAGTACCCCCCAGAGCTGTGTCTCTAGTTGCATATGTAGCAGAGGATGGCCTAATCAGCCATCAATGCGAGGAGAGGCCCTTGGTATTGCAAAGAACATATGCCCCAATACAGGGGAATGCCAGGGCCATGAAGCAGGAGTGGATGGGTTGGGGAGCAGGACGGGGGGGAGAGTATAGGGGGGTTTGGGGATAGCATTTGAAATGTAAATGAAGAAAATATCTAATTAAAAATTCCTTTAAAAAAAAGAATGGATCAATTTACATTCTTCTACATGCTAGCTGCCAGTTGAGCCAGCACAATTTGTTGAAAATGCTGTCTTTTATCTACTGGACGGTTTTAGCTTCTTCGTCTTTTAATTTGTGGTAATGTAAGTCTGCAGGTAAGACGTTTCTAAGTAACATACCTAGCTTACTTATGCAGTAGTCAAAGTCAAGAGGCAACAAAGAGTCCAATTTTCCAAAACATTTATTTATTTATTTATTTATTTATTTATTTATTTATTTACTTATTTATTTATTCATTTATTTGTTTAAACTCTAGATTTTACTCCTTCCTCCCACTCTACCCTCTCACTGTTCCATATCCCATACCTCCTCCACAACCCCCTGTCTCCAAAAGGATGTCCCCACCCCCTACTCCTACCTTACCAGACTTCTAACCTCCCTGAGGCCTCCAGTATCTTGAGGATTAGATGCATCTTCTCTGACCAAACCCAGACTCAGCAGTCCTATGCTGTATAGGTGTTGGAGGCCTCATATTAGCTGGGGTATGCTGCCTGGCTGGTGGTCCAGTATTTGAGAGATCTTGGGGGTCCAGATTAATTGAAACTGCTGGTCCTCCTAAAGAGTCACTCTCCTCATCTTCCAGCCTTTCCCTAATTCAACAACAGTGGTCAGGAGCTTCTGTCCATTGGTTGGTTGCAAATATCTGCATCTGACTCTTTCAGCTGCTTGCTGGGTTTTCTAAAGTGTGGTTATAGTAGGTCCCTTTTTGTGAGCACTCTATAACCTCAGTATTAGTAGCAGGACTTGGGACCTCTCCTTGAGCTGCATCTCACTGTAGGCCTGTTGTGGACCTTCTTTTCCTCAGTCTCCTCTCCATTTCCATCCCTGCAATTCTTTCAGACAGAAACAATTATGGGTCAGAGTTTTGACTCTGGGATGGCAACCCCCTCCCTCACTTCATGCCCCGACTTGCTGCTGGATGTGGGCTCTATAAGTTCCCTCTTACTAAAGTCAGGCATTTCATATAAGGTCCCTCTCTTTGAATAGTAAGAGTCTCTCATCTCCTAGGTCTCTGGTACATTCTTGAGGGTCACCCCCCCCCCCAATGTCTTATCTCCCAAGGTTGCCTCTTTCCATTCTTTCTGCTGGCCCTCAGGGACTTCAGTCCTTTCCCCTCACCGGATACCACATCAGGTTCCCTTCTTCCCCACCCCACCCCTCCCCGGAGGCCACTTTCCCTCCTAGGCCTCTCCCTCCCATCCCACTTGGGATTGCTTTCTTCTCCCTCCTAATTGGGATTAAGAATTCATTACTTGGGCTCTTCAGCTTGTTGATCTTTTTTAGTTCTGTAGACAGAACCTTGGGTATTCTGTACTTTTCTCTCTCTCTTTCTTTCTTTCTTTCTTTCTTTCTTTCTTTCTTTCTTTCTTTCTTGTTTTCTTTCTTTCTTTCTTTCTTGTTTTCTTTCTTTCTTTCTTTCTTTCTTTCTTTCTTTCTTTCTTTCTTTCTTTCTTTCTTTCTTTCTTTCTGGCTAATATCCATTTATTAGTGAGTACATACCAAGCATGTCATTTGGGTCTGTGTTACCTCACTCAGGATGATATTTTCATGTTCCATCCATTTGCCAACAAAAGTCAGGATGTCCTCGTTCTTAATAGCTGAATAGCATTCCATTGTGTAAATGAACCATATTTTCTGTATCCATTCTTCTGTCATGGATCTAGCTTTTTTTCCATTTTCTGGCTATCACAAATAAGGCTGGAACACATGCCCCTGTGGCATGGTGGGGCATCTTTGGGTATATTCCCAAGAGTGGTATAGCATCAGGTAGAAATATTTCCAATTTTCTGAGGAAGCTCCAGATTGATTTCCAGAGTGGTTGTAACTGTTTGCAATCCCACCAGCTATGGAAGAGTGTTCCTCTTTCTCCACATCCTTGCCAACATGTGTTGTCACATGAGGTTTTGATCTTAGCTATTGTGATTGATGTAAGGTGTGATCTTAGGGTTGTTTTGACTTGCATTTCTCCGATCACTAAGAACTTCAAACAATTCTTTTTTTAAAAGATGTATTTATTTATTATATGTAAGTACACTAAAGTTGTCTTCAGACACCCCAGAAGAGGGCATTAGATCCCATTATAGATGGTTGTGAGCCACCATGTGGTTGCCGGGAATTAAATTCAGGACCTCTGGAAGAGCAGATGGTGCTCTTAACCACTAAGCCATCTCTCCAGCCCCCTGAGAATTTCTTTAGTTCTTCTAGCCATTCAAGATTTTTAATCACTTAAACACTATTATTCAGAGATTTGATGTGGGGAAAATTTAGACATTTGCAAAATAAAGTGGTGAAGTGTTAAAAATCACATGCTCATAAAGGAAGAGGCAGTAAAGAGAAGGTTTATAGCAAAATAATATGGATGCAAATTATAAATGCATGCATAAAAATAAATTTTAAAATTACATATAACAAGAGAATGATAGACAGTAACATTTTAGAATAATTAGCAGAGGAAATAGGGAGGTGTTCAGAAAGGATAAGGAAAAAAGTGGATCAAACAAGAGGTAGCTTTTATAGATCAGTGAAAGAGTGCTAACAAGCATACACAGAACTCACAATTCATTTATATTTTACATCAATGCCTCCTCTGTGCCTATCTGTTGAAAACTGGGAACAGATAATAGCCTTTGGTTGTATTAGGTCAATTGTGTTGACTGTGTTTATACACTGATCCAAACACAAAGTGCAAAATTGACATACATACACATAACAGAGGAGAATTGGAAGTCCATATTTCAGTGGATTCGATAGTTAAAAGACAATTGTTGTTGATCAATAATTCATATAAAACCTCAAATGAATTTAAATAAAATCACTATTGAGTATAATCAGTGCCATCTTAGTTTAAAGCAAAGTGGTGGTAGCCAGAATTAATCCAGAGCCAAAACTGAACAAAAATTTAAATTAAGATGAAATCAGATTAATGAAACAAAGATGGTGCGAATATAACTATTTGAGAGGAAATAATGGTGTTTGAGATATGTAGAATACATTGTTCTCTGAGAGAGTTTTCCAAGAAAAATGATACTGGCCATACTCAGGATGCATACTATAATACACATACTTCAGTTCTTGATTTCAGTGTTTATTCAAAACTGACAGTTCTTTAAGTTCTTTTCATAAATCCACTGAGTTCCAGATCTGAGGTGTTCACCTTTTAGAGGTAAGACTTACTGAAGTACTTGAATCTTATTTGGCTTCTAATCAACTCTATGTTATTTAGAAAAATAAAAAGAAACATCTTTTCTGGCAAAATAGTAAAAAAATAATTATTATAGAGAAAGCTATTTTAACATATGAATTAACCAGTTGAAGTGAATATTGAAGATAATGTATATGGTCATAATATTCATGAATAGGCCTTTAATTTATGAAATTATGTGTGTGCATACAATATAGCGAGCTTCTTTCAGAGCATTGACATGGTATATTTGAGTTAGGATGATAGTTAAAAATTGCTATTATTAATCACGAACACAAAGTGTGGAGTTTAAATACGTGTTCATTGATTATACTTCTTCAATCTGCAATGTTTAGGATATTCATATGCAGTACACTAGGCTTATCATGTCCTAATTTCAAATAACCAAACCACATAAAATTATTTCAGAGAACTAAATTCCATTTAAGTAGATAACATATAGTCAGAGGTGTTTGAAGTACTAAGATTATTTGCAAAGATTCTAAATAATGGTTTTATACCTTTTCCCGACTGCAATAAAGTATTAAGCAATAATTTAATGTTATCTTCCAGCAATCTTAGACAAATCTAAAATGAATTTTGCAAATGTCACTTTTGTGGCTATCACATTTATAATATCCAATGCAATTACATACTAAATAGCAAAATGCATGTAAATTTGCACTTCTGATTTTTGTTGAATTGATATAATAAAAACATCAAATTATACAAGCATACAAAGGAAGAACTGATTATTTGGATACGATTTGCACTCAACACTATTCTATTCCTAAACTAATGTTAAAACAGGGAGCATTCACCTCAGGATCATGTCAAAGATCAGGTATATGAAAATCTGGAACTTTGTAAGAGTTCCAGGTATACAGAGCAATAGACGGTGTGTAGGACTACTCCTAGACTGTCACTTCTCTCTTCAGGAGTAACAATAGTGAGGAAGGAAGTGCCACTTTGGTGGAAATTAAACCAGGTTTCCACGTGTAGTTTAACACTAATCAGAAGTGTGCTTGAATTCTGCAGATAAAGCAAAAACGAAGTCACTGTGAAATATGCTGATTTGACTACAAAGTAGTTGGCTTGATTTTTCACATGTACAACGACTTCAGCTGGCTAACAACTTGCTAGGTGTCTCCTCTATGGGGTAGAAAGTGTCTCAGACTGAAATGTAAATCTGATTACAAGGTAGCTTTGTGGTCCTGACATATGAAGAGAGAAAACCAGAAAAAAAAAAAAGATAGAAAAACAAATGATGTGATCTCGATCAGGATCCATTGAGAGACTTAAAAAGACCTGCAAATCCCTGTGAGTTTGGAGATTTCATGTGGAATGGGTGTCACTTTTAGGTGAGGCAAGAAGTAAATGTAATTGGAGGTGATACCAGGGAGGCATTGTGGCTAGACATGACTTAAGTTTCAGAGTATTGTATGATAGTGAATCACAACAACTGGGTACATTGTTAATTGGCTATTCTGGGATAGCTTCATAACTGCAAACATGCACGCTCTCTCTCTTTCTCTCTTTCTCTCTCTCTCTCTCACACACACACAAACATACACACACATATATGTATATATATATATACATACACACATACATATATGTGTATATATATATATGAAAATTTAAATGTTTAGGATAGCTACAGTGAATTAAAATATGTAAATTTAAAAAATAATTATATAAATATTTTATGAGCAATTAATGTTAGAAAGGATTGTATTTATTTCTCACCTCCCTTGCTGCAAGTAAAGCAATCTTCCCTCTCTTCATTGTTCCGGCATCTCAATTGATCTTCTCGAATGGCAAGGGTCCAAATATACAGATCTTTTGTTATTTAGCATTTGGATCTCAATTGAGACAATAAAATGTTCCATGTTTTAAGCTACACCTTTGGAAAACGTAAAGGGATATAAGATCATCTTAGATGTATAAATGTGTTGCTCATTGCATGGCAAGCAATGGAAATGAACCCATCAATGAGAAACTAGGTAGTGTTTTCGAATTCCAGTATGACAGAATTTCATTTTCAGTAATAACAAGGGCCATCATATGTTTAATAAAAATGTATCACTGAAAAGGAAAAAATCTGCAAACTTTTAGAACAGCCTCAAATTTATATTATAATTCAAAGTGTACAATCTTGGGAAAAGTTAAGCTTTTACTTGACAGGGAGAGTATACGTTCACTTTAATCTAAGGTTAAAGTAAGGAGATATTTGCTGTATTCTGAAGCAAGTTATGTGATATCTTAGTTAAACTATAGCAATTACTCAGTACTTACCAATATAATGAAAGACTAGGAAATTACATGCCGAATCACTCTGGCAACAATAACTGTTGAATAAGTAGTTATTAATTGTATCTCTTCAGATGTGGACTACAAAATCCTAAAATATCTCAGAAAAGTTTAATAATTTTTAAGATCTAATTCACATCCTGCAATCTAATCATCAGAGGTGAGACTATTTCCAAGTGATACTGCATAATCACTTAAGAGGAGTTCACTGCTCAAGATTACTTGGAGTCACTGGACATTTCAACTGCATCTCACCTGTTAAAAGGAGGTTGAAGTTTTGAATAATAGCATGGTTTTAGTAATCACCTAGCAATATTCACCTGGGAGTTGATCAGATGCCTCTATTAGGAAAACCAGCAGTCAGGTACTGCTATCCAAGGATAGTATTCACTAAACATTTTTTTTTTTTTGCTCTAAAGGACAACTTTTATTTGATAACTTTGGAAATGTCAAATGTCCTTAATCTTTCCTGATGTTTGAAATTTTCTAAATTTATTGCTAAATAGAAAATTCCACAGGAAAGAGTAGACATTGCCCATGTGGCTAAGGAAGAAAATATAGACTGAGAAACTTCACTGAAGAATTGATAAAAAAAATTACCAAAGAACTTTAAAACACAAAAATATATATAAGTAGTCTTTAAGAGTTGGAACTTGTGCTGTAAAAAGGATCAATTCAAATCAAACAACAACAAAAATCTCCATTTAGAAATCCATCAATGTAATCCACTATCTAAACAAACTCAAAGAAAAATGTTCATGATCATCTCATTAGATGCTGAAAAAGCCTTTGATAAAATACAACACCAATTCATGTTACAATTATTGGAGAGTTCATGAATTCAAGGTTCATATCAAAATATAATAAAAAGCAATATAGAGCAAACCAATAGTCAACATCAAACTAAATGGAAAAAAACTCAAAGCAACCCCACAAAAATCAAGGACAAGACAAGGTTGCAAACTCTCTCCATACCTATTCAATATAGTATTCAAAGTTCTAGCCAGAACAATTAGACAATAAAGTATATGAAATGGATACAAATTGACAAGGAGAACATGAAGATATCACTATTTGCAGATAATATGATAGTATATAGAAGTGACCCCAAAAATTCTACCAGAGAGCTCCTGCAGCTAATAAAAAACTTCAGCAAAGTGTCGGGATATAAAATTAACTCAAATCAGTGTCCTTCCTCTACTCAAAGGATAAATGGGCAGAGAAAGAAATTAGAGAAACAACACCTTTCACAAGAGTCACAAATAACATAAAATATCTTGATGTTACTCTAACCAAGAATGTAGAAGACCTGTATGAGAAGAACTTCACATCCCTGAAGAAATATATTGGAGAAAACCTCAGAAGATGCTCATGATTTGCCAGAATTAATATATTAAAAATGGCCATCTTACCAAAAACAATCTATAGTTTCAATGCAATGTCCATCAAAAATTTAACTCAATTCTTGATAGAATTAGAAAGAACAATTCTCAAATTCATCTGGAATACCAAAAAAACCCAAAATAGTGAAAACTATTTTCAACAATAAAAGAAATTCTAGGGTAATTACCATCCCTGAGGTCAAGCTGTATTAGAGAACAATCGTGATAAAAACAAAAACAAAATCAAAAACAAACAAAAAATGCATAGTACTGGTATTGAGACAGGCAGGTAGATCAATGGAATAGAATTGAAGACCCAGAAACGAACGCACACAACTATGATCACTTGATCTTTGACAAAGGAGCTAAAAAACCATCCAGTGGATAAAAGACAGCATTTTCAACAAATGCTTCTGGTCCACGTGTTGGCTGCATTTAGAAGAATGCAAATTGACCTATTTTGTCTCCTTGTACAAAGCTCAAGTGCACATGGATCAATGACCTCCACATAAAACCAGATAGGAAGTACACATGGCTCTAGCTGCATATGTAGCAGAGGATGGCCTTCTCATGCATCAATGGGAAGTGAGCTCCCTGATCCTATGCATGCTTCATAGATGCTCCAGTGTAGGAAAATATAGGGCAGGGAGGTGGGTTTTGGTGGGTGGGTGGAAGAACAACCTCACAGATACAGGGATAGAGTGGATGGAATAGGGGTTTTCTGGGAGAGGGAAACCAGGAAAGGGGATAACATTTGAAAGGTAAATAAAGAAAATATGCAATAAAATAGAAAAAAAATGTTTTTCTTAAAAAAAAACCAAAAAAACAACAACAGATACACTGAATCTAACAGAAGAGAAAGTAAGGAAGAGCCTTGAATAATTGGGAAAAAAAACCTTCCTGAACAGAACACTTATGCTTTAAGATCAGCAATGGATTAACGGGACCTCATAAAATGGATTTCTTCTGTAAGGCAAAGGACACTATCAATGGGACAAAAAAGCAACCCACAGATTGGGAAAAAGGCTTTATCAGCCCTATATCAGAATGAAGGCTAATATCCAAAATATATAAAGAACTCAGGAAGTTAGACTCCACAGAAACAAATAACCCTATTAAAAAGTGGAGGCCAGAGCCAAACAGAGAATGCTCAATGGAAAAAGTGGAATGGCTGAGAAGCACTTAAAGAAATGTTCAACATACTTAGTCATCAAGGAAATTCAAATCTAAACAACCCTGAGATTTTACCTTACACCCATCAGAATGGCTAATGTAAAAAATACAGATGACAGCAGATGTTGGCGATGGTGTGGAGAAAGAGGAACACTCCTCCATTACTGGTGGGACTGCAAGCTGGTACAACCACTTTGGAAATCAATCTTGTGGTTCCTGAGAAAACTGGAAATAGTTCTACCTGAAGACCCAGCTATACCATTACTAGGCATATACCCAAAACTCTTCCAACATACAACAAGAATTCATGCTTCACTATGTTCATAGCAGCCTTATTTATAATAGCCAGAAGCTAGAAACAACCAAAATGTCCCTCAACAGAAGAATGGAGACAGAAAATATGGTTCATTTATACAATGGAATGCTATTCATGATTAAATACAATGACTTCGTGAAATTCTCAGGCAAATTGATAGAACTAGAAAATATCATCCTGAGTGAGATAACCCAGTCAAGAAAGAACACACATTCTATATACTCAATGATAAGTGCATATTAGCTGAAAAGCTCACAACGCCCATGATTCAACCAACAAATCTTATGGACCTTAAAAAGATAGAAGGCCAGGATATGGATGCTTCAGTTGCACCTAGGGAGGAAACAAGTTCATGATGGGAGGTGGAGGGAGTGGGGAACATGGAAGGAAGAGAGGAGGGGTAGGAAATAAGGGGACAGTATCAGGTACTGGAGTAGATGGGAGAAAGGTACAGAGGGTCAGGAAATAGAATAAAAATATGTAGTGCCACACACACTCCAATGAAATATGGGTGGTAAGTCCAAAAGCTTGGCCGCAGTCCTGAGGCAAAAAGTTTCACAGAAACTGGAGCCTTGGCATCCTGTAGCACAGATGCTCTAGATATCTCCTTGTGATATTTGGTGAAGGGTCTAAAGTGCTTTCCTACAGTATTATTTTATTATAGGTGCCCCCAAGGAATGATTTAACAAATAGCTAAGTTAGATTAAACATTGCTTCCTGGCCTTCACTCGTGTCCTGGCCAGTCCTTGAGCTGACTCTGGGCTTGGAATTTCATAAGAATGTTACTCATTGAGAAGAAATGCCTCCGGTGTTGATTATTAGAAATCAGGCATTGCAGTTTGCCAGATATGACCTAGAAAACTCAGGGCTAGTTCAAATAGTAAACTTCAAATTCTCATTATAGACATGAATGGCAGCCTACATTACATAATAGTAGAATGAAGGTGGGTTGTGGTTTAAGGAGGAAGTAGAATATTGTATTATTCATGAAAAAGGTTAAAAGAACAGAATGTCCCTGGTGAATGTTTTTCACTAGGCCCAGAAGAATAGCATATTAGGTATTTACTAAGGGACATGGTGGGTTTCACAATATATTAGTATGGCACCTGGCCATATTAGCCCTTTCACCTGTCTCCTGTGAATAGCTGACTTTAGATAGGGCTGATCTTATCTCAGTTGTAAACACTACCTGGTTCCTGGTAGCTTTTATGTATGCATTTTCTGTTTTGTGTTAAGAGCCATTATGCATCTCAATGTACCTTGGCTGATGTATTGCCTAACTTCCTTGTTTTTCTTCTGTATTATAAGTCTGATGCTTGGTTTGAGAAATTACATTCAGATACAGCACTCTCCCTGGTGTCTCTGTCTGTTTGTCATCCTGCTGACTCCTTGTCCACCTGATAATTGGGACCCTAAATTTTCCTGAGTGTTGAGGGACCGACTTAGTCCAGTCTGCTGCAATGTAGTGGGGGGGGGGGATGAGGTACTGGGGATAGCCACTGGAAGGTCTCAGATACCAGGGAAAAGAGAGGCTCCCAGGACCTATCTGGGATGACTTTAGCTGAAATGTGAGGAGAGGGGAGAGATAGAACCTGTAGAGACCACCTCTAGCAGATAGGCAGAGCCCCTGATCAAGGGATGGGTGCACCCACCCATCTCAAAGCTTTTAACTCAGAAATGTTCCTACCCAAAGAAAGAAAGGGACAAAAATTGGAACAGAGTCTAAGGGGAGGGCTATCTGGGGACTGCCTCACTTGGGGATCCATCTGTCTCCAGACACTGTGTCACCTGACACTGTTGTTGTGGTCAAAATGCACTTGCTGACAGGACCTGGCATGGCTGCTCCTTGGGAGGTCTGGCCAGCAAATGACAAAGCAAATGTGGGTGCTTGGAGCCATTAATCATACTGTGCTCAGTGACCCCGTCAGGGAGCTGTTGGAAAGACTGGACGAGCGGAGGTTGCAACCCCATAGGAAGAACAACATTGGATGGCCAGACCACCCAGTGCTCCCAGAGACTAGACCACCAACTGTGGAGTGTACAGGGAGGGATCCATGACTCCAGATACATATGTCGCATCAGATAGCCTTGCATGATAGCAATGAGAGGGGAGGGCCTTGGTCCTATGGAGGTTTGATGCCTCAGTGACTAGAGATGCTGGAGAGGTTGGAAGGGAAAAGGTAAGAGCATGGGGGAGCACCCTCATGGAGGCAAAGGGGACAGGGGAATGGGTTGGAGAGGGATGAGGGGCTTTTGGAGGGGTAACCTAGAAGTGGGATATCACTTGAGATGTAAATGAATGGAATGATTAATAAATAAAAAAGAGAAAGTAATACTTTATGTAAGTGTCATGAATAAAACTGATGGAGAATTATAAAAGTTAAACTAACAGTTGTGTTTAAAATTTTTAATTTACTTAAAAGATGAAGAAAATCAACTTATTATATAATTTGTGAATAGTATAATAAAAGTAACATATTAATAATGCCAGACATATTTAGATATGTGAAAATAATTTATATGATTAAAAAATTCTTAATAATTATATAAACAATTTCAGTCTGTATCTGCTTTATAATGTTACAACTTTTATCCCCATATTTTCACAAAACTGCCATTTTTCAAAGAACTCAGTAATTTTACAAAGCATACTGTCATATTGCTTAATAAAATTTATTAATTTCAGAGAACATAAATGTAAATAGATATAAAATTATGTTGATAGAAACATGGGAGCAAAGTAAGAAAGAACTATGAACCCTTCCTCAGGTACCTTTTGTAACAGTCCTAACCATCTTCCAAACTATCTCAGCAAAACTGGAGCACATAGAGAATGTTTTTCTGACTGACTTTCTGTAGAAATAATATGTAATTATGTATATGTTACTATATATCACTTATTATTATTTTGTCCTTGAATATAAATCATTTATTAAAATTATGCTATTATTTATGTCATTAATACACAACTGATATCAAAACCTGAAAAACAAGTTTAATTTATAGTGAAAATATTTTTAAAGTTTATTAATAAAATAATTTTGTCAGATGCTTTACAATTATTGAATATAATTCTAATAAAATTGTGCTCTCCCTTCCACCCATGCTGGCTCCAGGTTGGGAGTTCAGACCTGATGTCTCTGAGGGCCACATAGAGTGTGGTTCTCCAGCCAAGGCTGGCTTCCATTGTTGTACTAAAACACAACTGAGATTCTCTGGAATCCTGCTGCTTGTCTGCTGTGCCCCTCCTGGGACCTGCCTCCTGACAAGGCATTGCACAGAGCCCTGGACACTGCCTGTTCAACTGGTTCCAGCTGGTACATTCCACATTGCATTAGACTTCACGCCACATTCCAGGTGCCTGCGCAGAACGGACTGGGGGCAGGATTTTCCCTCGAGAAAACCAAGAGAGATTTTTCAGTAAAGACACAGACATGCTTTGACCAGACAACTGACTCAGTGTTTTATTTTCTCTCCCGTCTAGTCCTAACAAGCCTCAGATCGCTTTCCAGAGGACCTAGTCCATCTAGTGGGGGACCACGGGCCGGACCCCAACATAAAATATTATTTTGGAAAAGGCCTGGTTTTAGTGCTTTATACTATACCAGTAGTTAATTTTATATTTAAGTAGCTGTTATCTGACAGTAGAAAATTTGAAAGATCTTATTTATAAATGCAGGAAGATTCATTGCATTCATTTGAAATAACAATCTGCCTGGTAGCTAATATTGAATATCCCAGATCTTGGTATTTTCTTTACAAGGAGCATTATGAACAACTTTAATGTTTTGTTCAAATGTTAAGGGTAAAGATGGTGAATTAAGCTGTACACATGTCTACAGTCAGATGAAGTGAAACACAAATGAATAGGAGGAAACAGCAACACACATAACACATAAGGTTCATGGGACCATTGTTTATTATTAATAAGCCCAAGGCTAGTATTTATCCATTATTTTCTTGAAAAGCCTGTGAGAAGAAATGACATGATGTGAAGACTAAAATGTAGACATCTTTTCATTATCTCTAAAAGGGAACCCTGGGTATTTTTATCACAATTTCACATGCCTATGACTTTTTTGTGTCACCTAATATTTACTCAACCTGAGAAATATCTGTCATGTATAAAGGATAATTTTTTTGCACTTATTGCTATTGCCTATATATTTCATTCATCCATCCTGGACTACATGATTAATGATAATAATTTCTCTAATGATATTTTGTGTATTTTCCTTGATCCTAATAAATTGCTTTCTACTTAAGAAATCTCTGTTTATATTTTCTTCATGCTTTAAGAATTACTTTTCACGTCTTGTATGTATTGATATTGGATGACATTTAAAAGTCTTAAGAGTCACAATAAATGTAATTTGAACCATTTCATTTTATAGGTAAACTATAAAACTTTATAAATTTGAGTGATCCAACACACATAGTAATGGTTTGGAATATAATGAATTTGCTACCTTACAATCATGCCCTTGGCTTTCATCCAGAGGCAGCTCAAACATGCTTTTTTTGGTGATGTAGTTTTCTTACTTAAACACTTTTATGTGCTGCTGAGAAATAAATAGATTCTAAGGCAAGAATGATGTGTTAGTATTTTATGTCAGGCAGTGCAAAGGCTAATTGATTTTCATGTGACCATCTAACTAATAATTATGATTAATGCTTGTGGATTCCTAAGTATCATCATTCGTGCAAGATATACCATCTAGTATGTCATAATAACTCTGTTGAGCTTATGCAAATATACAGCCATGAGCACTGACTATGAAAAAATCAGCAGATTGACACCTACACATATCCTTGCTAATTTATCTGCCTAATCAGTACACATGGGCTTCTATTTAATGGCTATTCTAGCTACAGAGGTGTCAATACTCTCTCACAAATACAATCTTCTTAAACAGCCATGTTATCGCTGATGGTTAAAGTGCCTCTGTCAATAATAAAATTTATTGAGGGTTGATATAAGTCAATATGTCCAAGTCACTGTGTCATTTCTAAATATCAATTTTATTTAGGCTTGTAGAAATAAATAGAATGCATAATTTAAGTGTCACTGAATTGCCATAAAAAAGATCTGCTAAGATATGAATGACTGCCTTTTTTTATAAAACCACACTCCCTCACTTTTATAACTTGTTATGTTTTCTAAGCATGCAACATGCCAAAGATATTCTTAAATAATTTAGAATGGTATGAAATGAATCTAGATACAGGCTTGATTACATACCAAATCATAATTCTAAGAAGTTTTGAATGAACTTATTTTTAATTAACTGATAACCCTATAAAATGGTAGCATCTTAATGTGTATGTGATATAACTGGAGCTAAGAGAGATGAACTAAATGAAGTACTGATGGGGAAGTAATAGAAATTTTCCATAATGATGCAGAAGTTCCCAGATGCTAACATAACTGACAATTAAAAACTTAAACAGAGACTGGAAGGTTTCTCAGTCAGAAGTGTTTGTCCTACATGTGTAGAAACCTGAACTCAAATCTCTGCAAGTATCATGAACCAGTACTGTAGGTTTGTAATCTTAGGATAACCATATTGAGATGGAAATCAGAGACATCCCTGATACCTCATGGACAAGTTAGCTTGGCATGGGCCACAATAAACAGCAAGGAGACTGTGTCTCAAACAAGAAAGTATATCTACGGTTGTTTTTTAATATCCATAACCATGCTGTGACACACTCCTTTGTGTTATCATATCACAGGAACATTAACCACGCACGTATACACAGGAGAAATATAAATTAATAAACAAAACCTAGGTTTATAATTAGATAAAAGCTTATACTCTCCTTGATATAGAAATGATACTCAATTATTTACATAGTCTGTGTTTGGGAGCAATGGCAGAGTGTAACATTCAGAGAGGTTTTTTTTGTTTGTTTCTTTCAAAGCATGCATAACTCCACTGTAGGAACTTTTAATGCAACACTACAATATCATTTTCTGTCTGTTTCTAAATAGCAGACATTTCTCACCGATTTAGAAATCTAAAATCAAAGTACCCAGAGTATCTGAGTGT
This sequence comes from Mus minutoides, assembly GCA_902729485.2. Taxonomy (NCBI): domain Eukaryota; kingdom Metazoa; phylum Chordata; class Mammalia; order Rodentia; family Muridae; genus Mus; species Mus minutoides. The sequence continues at coordinate 34,233 of LR755283.1, forward strand.
GATATGACACCAATTGTTGATCTTGCACTGACTTAATTTTAATTCATTACTTATTTACCCCCCAAAGTCTCAATTTCTAATACAATTAACTTTTATGTAGACTTTCAAAATATGAATTCTGTGGATCATGAACCTTGACAAAAGCACTCTGTCTACCCTCCCAAAATGTGCATCTTTGCATTTGAAATTTATTTGTTTTACTCTGGTTAACCTAGATTTCATATCAGGAATGACTCAAAAACATAAAGTCAAAAGTCTTATCTAGGTAAATTTATATCAGATAGAAATGCCACTTAAACTATGATTTACTCTCAAGACCAGTCCTTTCTGGCTGTGAACTTGAGAAATTGAATATAGAATGTGCTTTCAATATATGATAGTGAGACATGTATAGCATTAGCCCTCCCATTTGATATCAAAGAAACAAATGACAGACTGTTAAGTTTTTCCACAAGAATTTGAGGCTTGATTGTCAAGTCATGCTTTTCCTCTCTTTCTTGCATGCTGGAGCTGACACCCCTTAGATCAACTCGAGCAGAAGTTTTCTTCTCTCTCCTTCTAAAACATTGCCACATAGAGATAGATTCCCATGACTCTGGAGAGGTTTTTCCCTCATGGCCTTGAGCCACCACACACCCACCATAGCACTATGCCTAGCCCTTATGAAGTCTATCAAGGCTGTGTTCCTCGGCTGAGTGACAACATTTGTCTGTAGCCAAAGGGCTTTGCTAGTGGCTTTGGGAATAATGCCATGAGTGGAAGAAACTGGACATCACAGCTGTTCTTAGCCTTACCTCTGGCTAGGTTTCTACAATGATCTATGCTCATGGGGCTCTGACATTCAGGATCTAGGATGAGAAGAATAGCCTTCATTTCTGGGCTACTTACTGTTCAGCCATTGTGTTGGTTGTATGGTCCAGGCTTCCTTCACTTAAACGGCTATACAGGCTGCTTTAGCTATGACCTAAAAAGCATGTGGACTGGCTACCAGAGGAATTGGTATGGAACAATGAAGTTGAGTATATCCAAACCACTGAAATAAAAGAAAATGAGATTAGAGTCTTGTGCTGAGGCCAGCAGGAATAGAGCTAACTCCTTCTCTGTCTCCTTGCCTGTCCCAGAGAGCATAACAAAGTGACCCCCTAATCAGGAACCTGGAATGCCTCTCCATGCTAATGAGGCATTTCAGTACCATAGCAAATAATTGTTTCCTGTATTGGATATTCTCACCCCCAAACTATATAATCCTTGGTTCACCCTTAATAAAGGACATGCACTCAAATGCACCCCAATAAAGAAATAGGTGCAAGATAAGATCATCTCAAAGAGCTGCTTCATTAAAGATCTGAGAAAGCCTTTACTAAGATCCATGGAGAAGCAATACTCCCGCCCCATACTTTTTCACAACTGGACCAGGATCCCAGACTGCTGACCCTATCCAGATACACTCCATCCTGTCCTTTCTGAGCTGGTATACCAGCAACACCTGGACAACCTGAGAGAAGAGGCAGAACCCTGTACCACAAACCACTATTTTTTCTCCCAAACAGGATCTCACATTGTCTTCAGTATTGATATAATAAATCTACCAAATATCTTTCAGTTCTTATTCCTTTTTGAATAAGCATTCCATCTTGAATTTCCCCATTTTCACATTTGACTATGTACAGAGGAGAAAATATTTTCAATGCTTGGCTTACAATTTATCTCCCTAAAACATTCAGCTTTCTTGTTTGCAAGGTCCACCCTACAACAGTAGAACCTGAACAAAATCCAGTCAAGTTTTTACCACTTTGTAACAGACAGCTGCTACTTCATGGTCCAATACCATGTTCCTTATTTACACCTAAGATTTCATTATAATTTTTACTTTCAGTATCTCTACCAACACTGCATTCAGGATTTCTCTCTTGGGAAGAAGACTGACACTTTAAGAGCTTG
>LR755283.1:37628-63131 GCA_902729485.2 Mus minutoides
GAGCAAGCCAGGGGAAGCAAGCCAGTAAAGAACATCCCTCCATGGCTTCTGCATCAGCTCCTGCTTGAGTTCCAGTCCTGACTTCCTTTGGTGATGAACAGCAGTATGGAAGTGTAAGCCAAATAAACCCTTTCCTCCCCAACTTGCTTCTTGGTCATGATGTTTGTGCAGGAATAGAAACCCTGACTAAGACAGACAGCATCTTATTCTCCCCTCTTCCTCGCTGACTAGCTCACTCATTTACTTTGTAGCTTTCAAATCGGACTGGCCCTCAACTTCCCAAGTACTTAGATTACAAGTGTAAAACATTTGCAGCTGTGCTTTGAAAATTCCTAGATTATTTTATTAATTAGTATTTTCTTATATCTGTTGGAAATAATCATCAGCATATTCAATATTAACTGTTTTAAACAATAGCATGTATTAATCCTTTGGCAAGCATGAGCTGTCCTTCCATAGGTATCCCAGAACAAAGAAGATGAGCATCTCTTAATATTGAACTATCTTATTGCTGAAAATCTCCATGACATGCATAATACATACAATGCTATATTTTGTTTATTGAATTTAATGGCTGGGGCAACATGAGTTCACAGAAAAGTCTAAGTATTATCGGAGAAGTCAAGATCTGAAGGCTGCTTTTTGATCCAATGTCTTCACTAAGTTCTAACAATGAGGCAGTATCTGGGGACACATTTTAAACAGTCTCCTCTTTTTGTTAAACATCAAGACTCAGCCCGAAAAGACATTTCTACTTTAAGCCTCCAACTACATTTTATGAATGTGTTTAAATGTTATGTTCATATTTCATCCATCAATTTGCTTTCTGACAGGTTTGCTGTCAGATGAATATAATGTAAAGTTCCAAAAAGACCTCTTTTAGTATGGAAAGATTCATAATTCGTAGCTTATTATCAGAGAAAGTCACTTTCAATGTAATCTAGAAATATTTATTGCTATAAAATGGATATAAACCTGAAATTTTTGAAATGATATTGAGCAGATGTTGTGATATTAATAGAGATTGACAACTTGATAGAACCTAGTCTCACTTAGAAGGCAAGTCTCACAATATATCTATGGGGAACTACATAGATTATATTAGCTTCTGGGTATGTCTGTAAGGGGTCATCTGTTGGGGTCCACTGCCCGCAGTGGACTGGGTTCCTGGAGGATTGGCCTGAAGCTGAAATGAAACTAAGGGAGTGGGGGAAGAAAGAAGGTCTCCGAGGCTACATGGTTGCTTCTGCTTAGAACGACTGTTTAATGGTGGACAAGCATTTGGGGATAAAGGAAGGGAAGCCCCGCCCCCAGTCTTCTGCGCAGGCATTCTGGCGTTTGGCGGGAACCCTGAAGTCTCGTGACATCTTGCAGGTTGCGCAGGTGGGCTGGTCATAGGTGGGCCTCTGGTAAGCTGGGCAGAGCCGGATGACCTAGAAGATATGCAGAACCTGGCTGTAGGGGTACCGGGCTCTCTTAGCCTAATTAACAACACAATGGATGCCATTGGGTGCGGCATGGCTCGGGTCACTGCACCAACTATGTTGGTGGAGAAGGGACACCACAGTCATCTACATTAGATACATTACTGTGATAGTTTGTATATGTTTGGCCCAGGGAGTAGCACTATTAGAAGGTGTGGCCATGGTGGAATCAGTGTGCCACTGTGGATGTGGGCTTTAAGATCCTTATCCTAGCTGCCTGAAAGCCAGTATTTCTGCTAGCAGCCTTCAGATGAAGATGGACAACTCTCAGCTCCTCTTGCACCATGTCTGCCTTGATATTGCCATGCTCCCACCTTGATGATATAGAACTATACCTCTGAACCTGGAAGCCAGCTCCAATTAAATGCTGCCCTTATAATAGTTCCCTTGGTCATGATGTCTGTTTACAGCAGTAGAACCCTAACTGAGACTATTAGCTTGGTTCAGATGGAATGGCCCCACTTGAATGTGGACAGCAGCACATGACTAGCTCCATTTCAGCACTAAATAAATGGGAGAAGACAAGCAAACATTGACACTCTTGTCATAGTCCGTGACTGTGCCTCTAATTTTGGCTCCCATGCTTTGCACATCAAGATGGACTGTACTCTCAAACTGAGCAAAATTCCTCTTCTACCTTCAGGTTGGATTTCCCAGGTATTTTGATCCAACATTATAGACAGATGCTAAGAAGAGATGACTTCCTGAAAGTCAAGTCAGATTTACTTGTTTCAGTTTTCCCAGTACATTTCAGTAGCTTATGTACAAATAATGCTAACAAATGCATTTATTATTTTTTCATGCAATTCAAAGACAAGAACCTTTCCATTTTTCTTCCCATTTCCTAGAAGCCACTTGGGTGGCCTGGGTCATAAATACAGGACCCATTCTCTCCCCTGTATTGAAAACATGGTTTTAAAACCCAGATGCCAATAAGAGCCTGATGACAGGAGCCTGATATAGCTGACTCCTGTGAGGCTCTGCCAGTGCCTGGCAAATACAGAAGTGGATGCTCACAGTCCCCAATGAAGGAGCCAGAGAAAGTACCCAGGGAGCTGAAGGGTCTGAAGCCCTATTGAAGGAACATCAATATGAACTAACCAGTACCTCCAGAGCTCCTTGGAACTATACCACCAGTCCAAGTAAACACATGGTGGAACTTGTGGCTCTAGCTATATATATATCAGAGGATTGACTAGTTGGTCATCAATGGGAAGAGAGGCCCTTGGTCCTGTGAAGGCTCTATACCCCAGTATAGGAGAATGCCAGGACCAGGAATGGGAGTGGGTGGGTTGGGGAGCAGGGGGAGGAGGGAGGGGATAGGAAGATTTTGGAGGGAAAACTAGGAAAGGTGATCACATTTGAAATGTAAATAAAGAAAATATCTAAACAATAAAAAGAAAAAGAAAAAAGAAAAAAATGAAAACATGGTTCTAGAAAAATCTTTTTACAGAATAAATTCTAGGAAACCCCAGAGGCATAAAACTCATGAGCCTTTAAGTTGTTAGCATAAAATTGAGTATGTGCTTTGTATGCCAACTCAACCCTACATTCAGCACATTACATACAATGCTTGACATAATATGAACTCCATATAAATAGTACTCATATTACACTGTTAATTTCTTATGCTTATTTCTCTGTTGTCATATCCTAACTTAACAAAAAAAAAATTGTGGTCCATAGTTGGTGAAATTCTGTTGACATGGTAAACTAATCATAATCACTTGTCTTCAGTGTTCATAAATCTTACTTAGCCACACGTTCTGATTCCTAACAGTAGCTCTCATATCAGAATTTAATGTTCAACAAACTCACACACAGAATGAGTTCGAGAACTACACTCCCCATTATACTACACACCAGTCACATAGAAATATACCACATTTGAAACATCCTTCTTTCAAGCCAGGAGATGCTGTGATTACAATAAACATACCAATTCTCAATAAATTGCTAAGAAACATTTCATTAATCATTTTATACCAGTCATATCCTGAAAGACACCTATTTTGGATATTTTGAGTTATATGTAATGCATAATTATTATTAACTTCAGGTTTCTAGTTTTAAAAGTTTAATATAGTATGTGGATGTAAGTTTGCCTGGAGAGCAGGAAAGCTCTGACTTTCTTCAAGTATACATCCTCATATGAGAATATATATATATATATATATATATATATATATATGCACATATACACACATATGTATATCTATAACAAATATAAAGAAAATAAAAGCAAATTACAATAAATTCCTCATGATTTCATATAAATACTACCTAAAATTTGGACCGTATTTTAATTTCACCATGAAAACATAGAGTGATCAGAATTCAATAGCACTGAGGAAAGGCAAAATAGGTCTCTAGATTCTGATTTTCTTAATATTAACACTATTCATATAGTATAAAATAATTTATAAATATGAAAACATTTTTACATTTTATTTATTTTTTATACTTTACATTTCTCCCGTCTTGGTCTATCCACACTCTCACTCTTTCACATCCTATACCAAGTCCCACCCCCTCGTCTCCTTGTAGATGTCCACACCCCCTCCCCACCTGACCTCTGAACTCTCTGGGGTCTCCAGTCTTTTGAGGACTAGGAGCAACATCTCTGAATGAACACAGACCTCTGCAGTATATATTTGGGGGTCTCATGTCAGCTGGTGTGTACTGCCTTTTTGGTGGTCCAGTGTTTGAGAGATCACAGAGGTCCAGATTAATTGAGATGGCTGGTCCTCATATAGGGTCTCCCTTTTCCTCAGCTTCTTTCAGCTTTTCCCTAATTCAGCAATAGGGGTCAGCAGTTTCTGTCCATTGGTTGGGTGCAATTATCTGCATCTGATTCTTTCAGATGCTTGTTGGGTCTTCCAGAATATGGTCATGCTAGGACCCTTTTTGTGAGCACTCTATAGCCTTAGTAATAGTGTAAGGCCTTGGGACCTCCCCTTGAGCTGGATCCCACTTTGGGCTTGTTGCTAGACCTTCTTTTCCTCAGGTTTCTCTCCATTTCCATCTCTGTAATTCTTCTAGACAGGAACAATTATGGGTCAGAGTTGTGACTGTGGGATGGACCTCTTCCTCATTTGATGCCCTGTCTCCCTGCTGGAGGTGGGCTCTATAATGTCCCTCTCCATACTGTAGGGCATTTCATCTAAGGTCCCTCCCTTTGAGCCCTGACAGGCTTTCACCTCCCAGGTCTCTAGTACATTCTGGAGGGTCTCCCAAATGTCCTACCTTCTGAGGTTGCCTACTTACATACTTTCTGCTGGCCATCAGGGCTTCAGTCATTCTCCCTCACCCAGTACCAGATCAGGTTCCCCTCTCTAGCCCCCCACCCCTGAACACTTTCCCTCCCACATCTATTCCTCCACACTTGTGATTGGCACAGGGGAAATTTTCCCAAACAGAACTCCAAAGGTTTATACTCAAAGATCAGGAATTGATAAATGGGACCTCATGAAATTGGAAAGGTTGTGTAAAGGTAAAAGACATAGTCCATAAGACAAATAGGCAAACTACAGATTGGGAAAAAAAATCTTCACTAACTCCACATTTGTTAGAGTGCTAATATCCAAAATATATAAAGAACTCAAGAAGCTAATCACCAAACAACACAATCAAAAAATGAGGCAAAAAACTAAATTGAGATTTCATAACTGAGGAATCTCGGATGACTAAAGAAATATTCAAAGTCCTTAGTAATCAGAGAAATGCAAATCAAAATGACCCTGAGATTCACCTTACACCAATCAGAATGACTAAGAACAAAGAAATGTTCAAAGTCCTTAGTAATCAGAGAAATGCAAATCAAAATGACCCTGAGATTCACCTTACACCAATCAGAATGACTAAAAACAAAACCACAGATGGCAACACATGTTGGAGAGGATGTGGAGAAAGAGGAACACTCCTCCATTGCTAGTGGGATTGCAGACTGGTACAACCACTCTGGAAATAATCTAGAGGTTCCTCAGGAAAGTGGGTATAAATCTACCTGAAGACCCAGCTATATCACTCTTGAGATTATACCCAAAAGATGCCCCACCATGCCACAGGGAAACATGTCCCACTATGTTCATAGTGGCCTTATTTGTGATAGCCAGAAGCTGGAAACAACTCAGATGTCCCATGAGAGAAGAATGGATGTAGAATATGTGGTTCATTTACACAATGGAACACTACTTAGCTACTAAGAACAAGGACATCATGAATTTTGTAAGCAAACTGATGGGACTAGAAAATATCATCCTGAGTGAGGTAACTTAAACCCAAAAAGACATGCATGGTATTTGGTCACTAATAAATGTATATTAGAAAAAGAAAAAGAAAAAGAAAAAGTAAAAACAAAACCAGAATACCCAAGATGCAGTCCATAGAACTAAACCAGATCATCAAGCTGAATTATCCAAGTTAACACACCTCAGCCCCACTTGGGAAGGTAAAAACATTTTGATGTATTATGTGTAATAATTTCATTATGAATACATAATCCAATTGAGTGATGTGGTTCTGTGATAGATTATCTGTGTTTAAAAGGGACCCAAATGAAAAGTACTGGTATATGTTGTGCTAGGTGATTCTCCAGAGGAATCTACTAATGTATTATCCCCTATAGACATATTTAAAAATAATACTTGGTAGTAAATTCATTATTGTATTATCAGAGACTTTCTTCCAAGAGGCAAATTCTGTGCTTGTGACCAAATGAAGGAAAACATAGTAGAGAAATTTTATCTGCCTAGTGAGGTAAAAGGGGCTAGTTAGTTGTAAATAGACTGAGATTAAATAATCTGTGAACTTCTAACAACTTAATTCCTGAAAATTCTATGTATACATGCAAGTCTGTTAATTGCATGTAATTTTTATGTATAAAAAGATCCAGCCAATTCTCTTCACATCAGTTTACATCTCAGTGTTTGGTTGAAGACTTGAAGCATCTGTGAAGGCAGGTGTTCTGCTTCTGCCTTCCAACAAGATGAACAAATCAACGCAGGATCCAAGCCAACAGATGTTATAAAACAGGAATAAAACCCAAACAAACCTAAAATCAGTGTGTGCGGGTGATAAGTGCCTTCTGGTCTGGAGCATGCTATTGTACATGGTTTTGACCCTGAGTGATTTTTTCCATTACTCTGAAAATTGTGACATTTTTTTCCCTCAGGGTCAAATTCGAATGGCGTTGGTGAATTTTTTTTAAGGACATAGAGTATTATTGCTTTTACCTAAAAAGAAGTGCCCCTGATAAGTTGTGGGATAGCATTTTCAAGGCAATTAGCTCTGCCTTCCCCAGAAAATCAAAGATGTCATAGAAATTTCTAAAGTGTTCACACAGTTTTATATATACTGAAATGTACTTACAACTTTCCTGGGGATTTGTTTTGATGTGTCTTATCAATTTAAACACATGTACTTTCTATAAACTAGATATTATCATTTCATTCTCCTTTAATAAAATTAGCAACTTCATATTTCAGGAGGACAGATAATGAGTAATGTTATAAAATATACTGTATCAATCTATCAAACATTTATTTAGCACCTCTGTGTGAAAGAATCTATTCTATATATCAAATAATTAAGGTTATGACAGCTACAACTATGAAAATAAGATGAAGAGGTCTAACTAGTCTACACTATAGAAAGTATAACCAACTAATCAAAAGATGAACTAGAGAAGTTCTTTGAGTACATATTTTCTCTATGAACAGCAGAGAAACTTTGTAGGAGAAGTAAATACTAAGTTATCTGTAACTATGAATGACTAGGTTCATTAGCTCAATGATTATTGAAAACAGAATCAAACATGAGTGAGATTAGTGCCTTTCCCAAGCATTATCAGAGATGCTCTTTCCAGTATTAGATTGCAATTAACACAGGTCCATGACTGACAAGATTTTAGAAGATCATCATAAGCCCAAAACTAAAATGAGTGTCTATACCTCATTTGTTCCAGGTAGGATTGACTATTTTAAAAAATGATAGGAGGTAGATGACTTCAAGGAAACTATTTGCTTGAAACAAAAAGGCCAAATAATAAGCTCGCAGTGATATTGATATCATACATAAGATTTTCCCAAGCTCAAGCCAGAAAAAAAATAACATAAGAATGGGGAAATGGAAAAGAAACCTCACCTCTAGCTTCAGAGCTTTGAGCATTTATTTGATAGTGTCTGTGTGAATCAAGAGTCAGTTTCCTTTAATGGTGTAGAGTCTGCATTCTGACCATACTTGTTAGCCAGCATAAACTAGAGTTGATGTATTAAAGACTAACAAGAAATAAGAAATACAGAAAGTTGGGTGGGTAGAATGATGTAGGAGGAGATAGCAGGAGCTGGAAGTGGTGAACATGTTCAAAATACATCATATAAACATCATATAAAATGATTGTTCAATTTCTGTAATGACATAGCAAGGGCAGGGCAATTCTCATAAACCATTTAATTGGGGGCATGTTTACAGCTGTAGGGTGTTAGTCCATGATCATCATGGTGATAAATTAACGGGTATAACACTGGATAGTAACTGAGTTCTTTACATCCTAATCTACAGGCAGAGAAAGACTGCCTCTGGTTTGGGTTTTTGAAACCTCCAAGTATAAAAATCTCTGGTACAACCATATTATGCCACCAAAGCAACATATACTTCAAAAAAGCCATAAATCCTAATCCTTCTCAAATAGTTTCAGTAACTAGTCACTAAACATGTAAATACATCAGCCTATAGGGGAGATTTTCACTGAATCTGCCAAAATCAAATTATCAAAAAATTAGTAAATATTTTTAATAATTAAGCACATAATTAAAATATAAAATCAAATCCAATGACAAACCTATTTTTCACCTAGGGGTAAATCTTTTAGATTATTTCATCTAATGCTAAATATTCTGCATATTAGACACTGTTTTACCCTTAACAAATTGTTGCTTTATGAGAAAAAAATGATAAATTATGTGGGAGCTTAGTTAGCATCAACCTCTCAAAAAATGTATCTGCACGTCATTATATATTCATCCAAGAATATTTTTACAAACATTATGGGTTATCCAATATGAGAAGATACTGAGACTCACTAGCACTAACAGAGAGTATTTTATAAGGGGCTCATTTCACCAAACATAGTACATAGTTCACTGGGAGTTGTAACCTTTCCTAAATCCTGCTTTCCCTTCTCAAATCAAAAACAAAAAATAAAACACAAAAAGACAAAAACAAAAACAGTTATCATGTAGTATCCTCATGTGTGGAGATTTATGATTGAGTCTTGAATTACATTTATCCTTGTTCCTGTTTTTAATGACGATACCATGTGTGTTTTACTATAATAGCTCTGTAGTATTACGTGAAATTGGGAGTATTAGGAATGTCCAGCAATTTTATCACTCAGGTTTGTTTTAGATAACTCGTTTTCTTTGACCATATGAAATTTGGTGAGGTGGGAGTGGAAATGGGTGGGTGGTTGGAGAAAGACCCTCATAGAAGCAGGGAGAATGGGGAATGGAATAGAGGGTTTGCAGATGGGAATCCAGGAAAAGTGATAACATTTGAAATATAAATAAATAAGATATCTGATTAAAAAAAAAAAGAATGGTCCTTTCAAATCTGTAAAGAATTGTACTTGAATTTTGATAGAGATTGTGTTCAGTCTATAGATAGATTGTGTTCAGTCTGTAGATTTTTTTTCTGTAGGATAAACATTTTTACTATGGAAACCCTAAGTTAAACCAAATACTTCTGATAAAAATAAATCCATAAAATGACCCTGAATGATATTCTGTTTTACTAAGGATCAGTGCCTGATCCAGGATCATCAGAGAAGATTCCTTAAGCAGGAGATGGGAATAGATGCAATGACCCACAGTCAGACACTAGAGAGAGAGAGAGAGAGAGAGAGAGAGAGAGAGAGAGAGAGAGAGAGAGAGAGAGAGAGATCACTATGAAGTCTACATCAAATCCTGAACCTTAGGGCTCAGGGAATCTTATGGAAGAGGAGGCAGAATGATTGATTTTAATGGTGAGAGGAAATGGAAGACACCAGGAGAATAAGTCTCTTTAAATCAACTAAGCAAGACACCTATGAAAGCACAGAGCATCAAGCACAGGGCCTATAGGGGTCTACACCGTGCCTTCCATGTATATACCGCAGTCATTAGCTTAGTATTTTTATTAATACTAATACTGTGAACAAAATGGTCTCTGACTCTTGTGCCCCTCTTCCTTCTTTTCTTCTACTTTCCTCCTCCTGCCCCCTTTCTCCTCCTTCTGCGCATCCTCTTCTTCCTCTTTTTCCTCTTGCTCCTTGTTCTAGAGATAACAGGCGAAGCAGGCACACGTCTCCATCTCTACCCAGTAGTAATGTCAAATTGAACCCCACTTGCAAATGAAATTGTACTTTCTTCTAATGGAGTGTAATTGGGAAAACAAACTACTTTTTAGAGTAGGATGCATAATCAGCCAGGTGGCCAACTGAAAATTAACTTAATGATCACTTCATACATTTCTCTTACATAATGTCATGACAGGGCATTTCAATCTTTTTCTTTGTAATTTTGTTATTAGTTTTTATTTTATTTTATTTATAATGTTCTTCTCTTATTTTGTCCTACAAATTCTTTGCTATATATTATAGGTTCTATTCAGTTTTCCTATGGGATACCTGAGTATGTGAACAACTGAATTGGAGTATCTTGTATCTTTCGTTAGGCTCTTTTCCTTGTTTGTTTTGTCCGATTCCAATGTGTTACTTTTTGCTTTATTTTATTTAACTATTTTACTTTAGATGTCTGTATATTTTCTGATGACAGACAGAAAGGGAATGGATCTGGTGGGAATAGAATTAGGGAAAATATAATTAGAAAGTATTTCATGAGAAAAAAATCTATGTTTAATTTAAGGGGAAATTTTATAAAAGAAAAAAATCTGTTACCTGGAAAATAGTCTGGCAGTTTCACAGAAAATTGGACATAGTGCTACCTGAGGACCCAGCTATACCACTCCAGGGTATATACCCAGAACATGCTCTAACATATAATAAGGACACATGCTCCACTATGTTCATAGTAGCCTTATTTATAATAGCCAGAAGCTGAAAACATCTCAGATGTCTCTCAAGAGAGGAATGGATAATACAGAAAATATGTTACATTTACACAATAGAATAATATTCATGTATTAAAAATGACTTCATAATTTCCTATATACAACTGCATTAAATACAACTGAGCAGCGGAGTCTGTAATCTGAACTTCATACTAAAATTCCTATAGCTTCTGTTATTTGTTAGTGGTATCTTAAAAATTCTCACAATACAGATCTTTGGAGATGTTCTTCCTATCTTCTTGTAAATATCCGTGGCTAAATAAGGTCATCTCTCACCTACTCTCTTAAGAATATTCTCTAACCTCATCTTAAAACTCCTTTTTCTTAAGGAAGTGTTTAGTCCCATGTTATGACAACTGGCCCATTCTTGATGCATATGAGTCTTTTTAAACAAACTGTTTTGTCCAGTTTAGAAATCTTTTAAACCTCCTCTATGCCTTCTAATCTTGTACCAGTATCACAAGCTTATCATTGACTTGTACGTAAGAGTATATATTGTAACAATCCTAATACTCAGTAGCTGAGACATAAAGATGACTTTGAGGTCTTGGCCACTCTTTGCTGTATTTTACCTTAAAAATAAAAGCTCAAGATTGAGCTTGGATTTGCCTAAGATCTTTTAATGTAACAACAATTGTGGGAATTAATGGTGGTATAAATAGATACCAAAAATATAGTAACAGGCACTGTATTCATAGTTTACTTAGTTGTGGCTGGGCAGAATGGTATATGCCTCCCACCTCCGCACTCAGGAGGCTGAGCTTTGAGGACTGTCACAGTGACAAGCTATCCTAGTGAACATGGCAAATTTCAGGACATTCTCAATGATCGAATGAGACCTTGTTTTAAAATTAATTAATTGGGATGAAAATGGCTGGTGCTAAGTTTCGATACACTCCATCTTTTTGCGTTGTTTATTTCTGAATTAAGTGCTTTAAACTTAATATTCATTAACATATTGATGTGTTTGCAGTCATAAATATGTAAAACCTAAATAACTAAATCTATGTAGCCCTCAGTAGTCATTGTGAAGGATGATTAAGGCAGGCGCTAGACCATCAACTCTGTCCATGCCATAAACAGAGCATTTGAAACTAGCTTCTTTTTCCTGGTAGAAAAGTCCAACATATATTCTTAAAGAATCAAGTTACCACATACAATTAAGGGAACCTTCAAAAACAATAAATCTAGCAGGTTACTTAACCTATTGCTCTTTGAGCTTTGTTTACATTTACCCTGTCCCTTTTCTTCCCTTTTCTTCTAAACTCTTTGTTAAAAATTCTTCAATCTTGACATACAGCCAATCATTTTTTTTGTGTGTGTGTGGCCATCTACATTCAAACAGGATGTAATCCAAATGACTCTTTAAGACTTCTAGAGACAGATTTCTGAAATAAAATGCTAACAATCCTAAGAGGAAGGAGGGAAAGCTAGAATCTAAGAGAGAGCTGGACTCAGGCAGAGGGAGAAGAAACAAAGTGTCCAGGCAGTTATCTCATCTGAAAACATTACATGGGCATGCATCATCATAACAGTCGATATAATTTAAAAATATGTTACCTGACAAAGCATAATTTATGATGCTATTGCAATGAGGTTTGGAGCAGAGTCTAGACTTTCACACTCACTACTGACAGTGTGAATTTAATGACTAGCATCCCTTGAGTCCTTGAAAATTGCTGAATTTCAGTCTTACTGAAAATTTGGGGAAATTCCCTGAGAATATGTCAGGGCTCAGATATAAGTTGGAGAAGGGGTTGAATTTTGAGTGAATATTCTCTCTCTCTCTCTCTCTCTCTCTCTCTCTCTTTTCCTGAAAGCACACCTCAGAATGCATAAGGAATGACATACACAAACATACTTAAATGAACATCATCCAAAAAGGGCTTCATTAGCAAGTTTGTCATTTTTCCACACATCTGTCAGAAATAAAAACAAGACATAAAGATGTTCTACAAATTTTAGAAGGATAAAGTTTTTCTTGGGATTCCCATTCATATTCTAAGCTGAATTGAGGAGCCTGAAATGAGGCTGCATTTAGTGAGGAGCTTGGTGCAGGCAGTGGAGCTTGTAATCATGGGTCACTTTTGATTAAATGTTGCTCACAGAAAATAAGCTCTGGCTTGCAGTGTCACCGTCCTCACTGTCATATGCAAGAATTTAAATGCCAGTGCTTATTAAAAGTAGCCTGAGCAATAACTGAGGGTTGCTCTGGGGATGAACTATTAAAAACGAAAAAGAAAAATGGCCTGCAATTCCTCTCAAAAGTAATTAAATCTTCACCAAATTGGCAAAGTGATTTTTAAGAAATATTTTCCTGCACTTGGGAGGAACAGTGAATATTACCAGAAAGAAAAGCACAATACAATCTTACTGGATCATGTGTAAACTGGGATTTCATGCCAGAGATTCAACATCTCTGAGTTCATTCTCATTTTAAACATGGACATTAAAACATGGTCCTCCAAGGATGGCTCTAAGTATTAAATATGATAATTTATGTTAAGGAATCGGGCATTCTGCCTGAGTCATATCAGAAGCCAACTGTATCCAGACCCCTGGAGTAATCTAAATTTCCACCGAAGATCCTGAGGTATACTGAGAGCTATCATTATTAATGATATTAATGTTGTTATTTACTTATATATGTCTTTGTTAATTTTTTTCTTCTATATTTTACTGCTTTATTCAGGATTGGGTAATGGGCTGAGAATTTCCTTTATCTATGTTCTTGCAGTGCCACAAGAACAGATTGCTTTTGATTATGATTTATTTCAGTTTTTAGGTTTCTCCATTGATTTTTATATTGAAATTCTCCCTTCAACATCTTTTAACCATAATCCTTATTTATGGGACCCAAGACCCTGGCATATCATAGTAAGTTGCTTATTAAAAGGTGACATGATTTTTATTAGAAAATTAGAATCAATGAATCATAATTTTTGTCCTTAGCAGAGGTTAAATGAACACATCA
The DNA here is from genome assembly GCA_902729485.2 of Mus minutoides. Classification (NCBI taxonomy): domain Eukaryota; kingdom Metazoa; phylum Chordata; class Mammalia; order Rodentia; family Muridae; genus Mus; species Mus minutoides. The sequence goes on from LR755283.1 coordinate 51,195, forward strand.
GTTACAGAATCAGGTTTTTTACCTCATTGTGAAGCTTATATTCTCAGCAATAAAATGGATTTCTTTTTCAGCTTCTGATGGCTAGTATTTGCTGGAAAACTTTATTGATTTAATACAAAGCCTGGAGGATACCAGATCAGAATACTGAAGGTAATGAACAGTTCAGATTTTTGACAAAGACAAGGTTATCTAGATACAGAAAAATACTAGGGGTTTTAAAATGAAGCTTCTAAGGGAGAGAGTCAAATCCTAGAATGGAGCCCAACCATGTGAGTGCCCTTGTAAGGAAAACTGTTTTATAATAATGCACTAATTTTTAAATCATTCACTCATGCAATCCATACTTTTTGAACATTGGGTGTGTCCTAAATCCTAATTGTGTATTTTGTGGAGAGACAAATTTGGTCCCATTCTTAATTGAGTTTACAGGCTGAAAATGTGTGTTAACACCAGGAAATCAAATAGCCACAAAGCATTAGAAAGAAAAAGAGAGAGTTGGGATGATTCACATTGTATGTTAAGTACTTAAAGCATGTTGATTTTAAAAGTGCACCAAGAAGTGGTGATTTCACATGTATGCATGCATGTTAGAGGCTAGTGGTCTATTGGTCAGTGTCTTTCTAGTTCACTTACCATCTTGCTTTTTAAGAAATGGCCCTTCGTGGTCTTTGGAAATCACTGCCTTCATGTCTCCCTGGTGCTCCTAGTACAGTACAGTACAGTACAGTTCAGTATAGTATAGTACAGTACAGTACAGCACAATACAGTATTGCTGCTCTACTTAGTTTTTATGTGGTTCTGGCTATCAAAATTGGAGCCTAATACTTGCTCAGCAATAATTTACCAAATTAGCTATCTACCCAGCCTTTAAAGCATTGCATTTTCAAGGTTTCTGATATTTTAAAAATAATAGTCCAAGGTGAAAGAACTCGCGACTCAAATGGGTTAAATGTACACTAAGTTTCGGTTTTTGTACATATATACAATTACAAAATTTACAAAAAATAACCCACAATAGTTTTGCAGTGCATGCAGTAGTACAATGACTGCCATACATGTGTGAAGCTGGAAAACTGACCAGGCAGCTCTTGGTGGGAAAGTAGATTGCCTTAGCTCAGGCAGAGTTAGAGCACAGAGGATTTGAGGTACTCATAATTAAGTCAATGAGAAGGGGTATTACTCATGACAAGAATATGGCTGAAGTAAGAGAAACCAATTTAAAGATAGGTTTAAACAGCATAAGCCCAATCCACAAAATTTTCAGTGTAGTGACTTCCCACTAAGTGGCAAACTTAGACTCCACTGTGCTTATCGGCTAAATTCATGGCAATAAGAAATAAGAAATACTATCACAGAGATTAGGAAGAACAGCTTAATGTGGACCTGAAGTGCACTAGTCAGTTTGAAGCATAAATACAACAGATATTAGTAAAATATAGCAAAATCCCAGGTATTAAATAAATAGTGTGGCTGAGATGAAAAAAGTAATTTAAAATATAAAATCATACCACCACCATTGCCGCAATCACCACCACCACCACCACCACTACCATCACCACCACCACCACCAACAACAACAACACCAAAAAAGAATAAAAAATCAAAAGGGATTTTTAAAATTTGCTTTACATTCAGACTGCTGCCCCCTTCTCAGTCCTACCAGCACACAGTCCCTTTCCCCATTACATTTCCCTTTCTCTGAGAGGGTGGAAACTTCTGAGAGGGTGTGCCCTAACCTGGGACATCAAGTCTCTGCAGACCTAGGCACATTCTCACTCAAGACAGCCCAGTTGGAGGAGTGTATTTCACAGACAGGCAAGGGCTTTAGGGATAGCCCCTACTCCAGTTGAGGAACCCATATGAAAACTGAGCTGCACCTGTGCTACATATACACGAGAGGGACCTAGGTCCAGCTCCTGTATGCTCCTTCTTTGGTGGTTCACTTTCATAGAGTTGCCAAAGATCCAAGTTCGTTGAATCGATTGGTCTTCCTTTGGAGTTCCTATTCCCTTGGGGCTGTCAGTCCTTTGCCTAATTCTTCCATATGAATCCATGAACTCCATCCTGTTTGGCTGTGGGTCTCTGCATTTGTTTCAGTCAGCTGCTGGGTGGAGCCTCTGAGGTTAGTTTTGTTTAGCCCCTGTCTGCAAGCTTAATAGAGTAATAATAGTGTTAGAATTGGTGTTTGCATATGGAATGAGTCTCAAGTTGGGTTATTGGTTGGCCATTCCCTCAGTCTCTGCTCCATTCTTCTCTCTGCAACACTTGTATGCAGGAGAAAATTTGAGTGGAAAGTTTTGTGGGTGGGTTGGTGTCTCTATTGCTCCACTTGGGTTCCTGCCTCTCTATAGAAGGTCTCCACTTCAGATTCCATAACCCAATTGCTGTGATTCTCAGCTAATGTTACCCCCATTGAATCCTAGGAGCCACTCTCCCCCATCCTAGGTCTGTGGCAGGTACTCAAGATGCTCTTCATTCCTGGACCCCTTCCCGCTGCATATTTCCATTCATTTTCCTGGCACTCTGGCCCTCCCTTCTGCTGCTCCTCACACTAAATCTGATGCCCCATACCCCTTCTCATCCCCTCTCCCTCCATCTGCATTCTATGACTATTGTGTTGTCCCTTCTAAGTGCAATTCAAACCTTCTTGCTTGGGTCTTGTTTAGTTTTCCTGTGTCTATGGAGTGCAGCAAGGTTACACTGTAATTTATGGCTAATATCTATGGTGCAAAGCAAGTGGTTGATTCTTATATCCAGCACTCTTGTTTTCTGAAAGGAAATCCCAGCAGACTAGCTTCTCTCTTACCAGCCCTGGTGCTATGAAGATTCAACAGTCTAGACATCTTGGAGAAGAATGGAAGTAAAGTCTTGAGTGTGTGTGTGTGGGGGGGGGAGTAGTTTTGACTCTCTTTGTGGCTGAAAATTGTATAAGTGAATGAATCTTGTTTTACACATAGGTAGAGAGAGTGTTCCTACAAGCCACTTGTGTCTCTGGCCAGTCTGATTCATAAAACCATGATATTTTTCTTTTTATTTTTAATTAAACTAAATTATTCTTTTTTATTATTTACCTTTCATCCGGGTCACTGTTCTCCCGGTCACCCTCACCCATAATCCTTCCACCATGCCCCTACCCCTTCTCTGATGGATATCCCCACATTCTGGTGCTTTAAGTTTCTATGAGGATGGGGGCTTCCTTTTCCATTGAGTCTAGACAAAGCAGCTGAGCTAGTAGAACATATCCCACTTACAGGCAAAAGCTTATTAGTTTTTTATACCCACATGAAGATCAAGCTACATATATGCTACATATGAGAAGAAAGGCTTATGTTTAGCCTGTGAATGTTCTTTGGCTGATGATTCAGACCCGGAGATCCCCAAGGATCGAGGTTAGTTGACTCTACTTGTTTCCCTATGGAGTTCTTATCCCCTTTGGGGGCCAAAATCCTCCCTCTTATTCTTACATATGAGTTCCCAAGCTCCATCCACTATATGGCTGTGAATATCTGTACTTTTCTGAGTCAAATGCTGGGTGACAACTCTCAGAGGATAAAAAGGTCCTTCTCCAAGCATAACAGAGAGTCATTGATAGTGTTAGAGACTGGTGCTTTCCAATGGGATGGGTCTCAAGTTGGGCCAGTTATTGGTTAATCATTTTCTCAATCTCTCCTTTTTCTTCATTTACATTTCAAATGCTATCCCCAAAGCCCCTTTTCCCCCCCACTCCACCCTGCTCCCCAACTCACCCACTCCCACTTCCTGGCCCTGGCATTCCCCTGTACTGGAGCATATGTCCTTCATAAGACCAAAGGCCTCTGAACACTGACAGGGACATCATTAAAAGGGGTAAAGTCCTATTTTTAATGAGATAATTTCAAGGCCCAAATCCAAGCAACTGGGCATACCTGTGAGCCACTTTCTCCACAGAATTGGGAAGACCCACCCTAAATTTGGGCCACCTCTTCTGGTGGCAGTCTATATAAATACATATGGAAGAAGGAGACTTTTGCTTTTTTGCCTGCCTGCCTTCATTCTCATTTGGAAGTTCCTTTGTCATTTTGCTGAGGCATTTCTTCACTGGTGTTGGAAATCACTTCTTCAGTATTTCAATATCAACTGCTGATATTGAAATCAACTCTAGGGACCATGCAGGACATCAGCAGCAGACTGAGAGTACTGAGTCATCTAGTCTGGTGATTTGTACAGCTACTGGTTTGGGGGCATTTCCATTGGAAGATATCCATTAGTGGACTACCCAGCCCATAGCTTGTAGGTCATTCTAATCAATTATCTTTGTATATGTGTAAAATCATCCTACCAGCTCTGATCCTCTAGAGAACCCTAATATGGAGGTGTCTTTTTTAAAGGCTTCTTTACCATCCTACTTGTATTCCTGTATCTAACCAATAACTAGTGGCAGCTCTGTTATCTGAGAACTTCTGGTATTTGTGAACCTTTCCCAATTTTGACATCACTTGGGTGATGCTGCCTAAGTCCACGTATTCATTGTTCATTGAGAGTAATTTTGCTTGTCTAATGTATTTTCTTTCATCCCTGAAGTTTATAGTGTGAGAACCACATATACCTCCTCCTCTACATTTGCAAATTGCCTCTGCTTGGCTGTCTCCACTTACATACAATATATTTGACATGAATTATAAACCAAATGCTTTTTGAAAACTCTAAACCTAAAGTAGTTAACACTTTATGATTTCTTACTGGGATTACTGAAACTTGATGTGGTCCAATTACCTTACCCTTTCCTTCGAGTTTCTCTTTACTGACTGCTAATGATACCATCAAAGAGAATAAAGTGTAGCTGGAGATTGGCTGAAATATGCCTAATAAATATGTCCTTAGTGACGTCTCCCCTGAACCTTTTGCTGAGATATTCTCTCACCTTAGATGGTCAATTGGGTTGTTAACCCAAGAGATGTACTGGAATAGAACATTTTTCTCTTATTTCAAGTAACTTAATCTGCTTTAATAATCTTTACAAGATGTTCCCCTTGTTCACTATAATGGCCTCCAGGAGCTCATTCTGTAGGACATTTTCACTTCTAGGAAGTATTTATCTTAACTGTTTAACTGAGAAGATATTTCTTTTCTATTCTACATGTTTTACTTAGTTTCAGACTGCATTTTTGTTTTCAACTTATTTGCTCAAACTTTTTTTCTTGAAGTGAAAGCTCCTTGAGGATGAAACTTAATTTTCATTATCCTGAGGTATTAAAGGAGGTCTCTTACCTTCTCAGGTACTTATTCCTATCATCTGGAGGATAAGCTTAACAGTCTTTGTTTTTGATAGCATTGGCACTTAAGAAATCCAACTGAAATGAATAGTGAAAATATAGTATGGGATACATTCTAATTGCTAGCATATCTTAGAATCATAATAAATGGATTCTTCTAAAATCATATTAGAATTTTCAGTGCTTTCACCAAACACATGCTTGAGTTAACTCTTCTCAGAAAGGCTGGCTTACAAATAATGGCAGGTGCCAGTATTCAAATAGGTTTGCTTGAGAAAGGTCATTTCTCGTTGGCTACTCAGATTCCTTCAAGACATAATCAGAGCTATTCCATCCAGCAACTTCAGTTGTTTTACCCAATAAAAACCTCAATCAAATGTCCTTTAAATCTGGTGGTCTAGAGACAATATTTATTAAAGATTTCTTTGTTTCGGCCTCATTTTCTCCTAAACAGTACTATGAAGAATTTTGTAGAGAATACAACTTTCATGTTTGCCAAAGTCACCCTCTACTTGGCTGATTACTTTTTCAGATACCTGCAATGTATTTTCCCACTGTGAAGACTTGCTTTGATTTCAGTCATGATGACTTTGCACCTTTCTCCCTCCCTGTCTTCCTGTTTTTATTATTCCTCCTAATGAGCACTCACCTTGTAGACTTCTTTTTTTTTTAACTGGGAACATTTATTTTACTTTGATTATTTTCATGTGATTCCTTTCGGTTGTTTCCTCCAGTTATCCATATGCCTTTTAACAAAAAGGAAGTTCTAATAGCTTGGGACATATCTCTGTGAGTAAAGGACGGTAGATCCCTGGAGTTTACTAGCCCAGACACTAGACAAATAAACTCTACATGGATGAAATACCTTTTCTCTAAAAAAAAATGTGTTTTAGTGGTAATATATGTCCTAGACAAGACCACAATGGTAATGCTAATATGGGCCACATACATAACATCCCTATTTATTATGGGCATTATTCTAAACATGATTTTTATATTCTTGACTACTCACAATGCAGCCTTAACTTTTTAAAGACCCACTTTACTAAGGGTTCTTAAATGCTTCAATGTCTCTTCTATCCAACTGACCAAAGTTAGAGGAGAACAAGGGAGTGTATATCTGTTTAGAAATAGATCTCTAGGACAATTCCAAACATCAATCAGTAGCAGTATCTAGATCCAGAAGGAACTGTGATGCTCTGTCAAATCGGGACAGTTGCATGGAAGTTGCAAGAAACAGCCGGAATACCACAAGACATTATTTGGCACATTTCCTTCTACAAAGTCATTGCAAGTGGAGATCGGTGAAGACAAGCAAAGCGGCCCAATGCAAACCAAAGCAAAAGTGATGTTCATTGTCTTTGGGTTCTACTTATAGTCTTTCCAAACACCATGTGTTCTCTCATATGTCTGCCTCAGCAAAATATCTCCTCACATGTCTGCTTCAGCAAAGCATCATCTCATGTGTCCTCTTATAAAACAGCGTCCAGGAAAATATCACATGACACAACCGAGTCTCCAAGGAAACCAAACCATTCCACTTTACACAAGGGTTTCCTTTTCTTCAGTCATCCTCACTACCGTACTGTCTAATTATCTCCTAGCATATTGAAATATGTGAATAATGTAAACTAAAAACCAGAGCTCTGGGTTAAAGATGCTTTATTTCCTACATGGTGATGGAGCTATAGCTGCTGGTTTTGTGAAGGATGTCCTCAAAAGAAAGGCTAATGCTTCATTCTTAACTGATTAGTTTATATTAAAAAAGGACAGAGGGTGAAGAATTCTCATCTGCATGACTTGAAGAACACAGATCCTGACTAATGAAATACCTTACAAAATCTAATTGGTTTAGAAGACCCAAAGTTCATGTTAGGTGGAGGATATTTAAATAGCTTTGGCAATTTTCCTTTAACAGGGTTTTAAACTTAATGTTTCTGCCTTACATCGGGACAACACTCTTTAATTGCTCTAAATTATCAGTGATGTCTGTAGCATTTCCAGTGAACATAGATTGATTTCAATTAACTTTCTCAGGCTTTTGCATAAAAACAGTCTTCTTCAATTTGCCTAATTGGATCACTCAACCTCTTGCTGCTGAGGAATGATAGACATTAAAGGGTGGAAGTGAGGACACAATGATAGTTGTTTGTGGCCTCATGGCTCCTTTAACAATTTCCAGTTGAGCTACATCATGTAAGATCCCTGATTTTAAATAGAAATGGAGTGGATCTTTCTTTCTTTCTTTCTTTCTTTCTTTCTTTCTTTCTTTCTTTCTTTCTTTCTCTCTCTCTCTCTCTCTCTCTCTCTCTTTCTTTCTCTCTCTTTTTTTCTTTCTCTCTTTTCTTTCACTCTCTATTTCACTCTCTCTTTCCTTCCTTTCTCTATCTCTTTATCTCTTTATCCATCTCTATCTATCAGTCCTTCCTTCTTTCAAACTTTACTGCATCTATTTGGGCTGCCTCTATATGCATGTCTGTAGAGCCATATGCCAGAATATGGCTAGTCTTATAGGAATCTTCTCCATTAAAAAAAAAAAACAACCTGATTTTTTTTCTTATCACAGTCAGCACCAGTTGACAATATCTCCTCAGGTAGAGATTGAACTTCATGAATCAAGAGTAGTGGTGAGAGATATGATAGAGGAGGAAATGAAGGAGGGAAAGAAATTGACTGGGGATTGGATAAAAGCACATTCTTTAAATTACACAATTTTCAAACACTAGAAAAGTAAATAAAACATAAATATCTTCTAGGCAATGAAAAACATCTAAAATTGTATTGGAATGCTAGAAAGCTCCACAAGGAAATCACATCCTATGCACAATTTCAACATTCTTAATAGCTAGGTCAACAATGATCTAACAGGGAACCAAAGAACCTCAGGACTGTCAGATCAGAAATAAAGTATTATTATTTTTTTAAAGTGTGGATGGATGTTGAAAGATGAACTCATTACCTAGCAAATAAAATTACTCTATATAGAATTTTCTTTTGTCATAATTGTTTAAGATTTCCTGACCCTCTGTACCTCTCTCTTGTTCCCTCCAGTACCTGATACTGTCCCTTTATTTCCTCCCCCCTCACTCACTCCCAGGTCCCCCTCTCTCTACCTCCCACAATCATCCTGTATCCTCTCAGTGTAGGACTGAAACATCTACACCCTGGTCTTCCTTCCTCCTAAGCTGCATATGATCTGTGGGTTGTATCAAAGAATGTCTGAAAGCTGGTTTAAACAACCCTACTCAAATTAGTCTTTCTCTCTCTCTCTCTCTCTCTCTCTCTCTCTCTCTCTCTCTCTCTCTCTGTGTGTGTGTGTGTGTGTGCATGCACACGTGTGTATATGTGCATTTACATAGTGTGTGTGTAAAGGGATCTGAATGCACAAAGAAACTTTTCAAGGAGGGTGTAGAAAGATGGTGGTTTGTGAAGAACTGTGCAGAATTTGTATTGGGTTCTAAAAGATATGAAATGATAGAACAATGAGTAACATCTACAAAACAATAAAGAATATATGAGATAGATAGATAGATAGATACATATATAGATACATAGATACATAGATACATAGATAGATACATAGATAATGCTTCCATTCTGGAAGATAATGCAACCAAACTTACAAAACTGATGGTAGAATAAGGCAGAGAGTAAAAATATCTAGAGTTCCTGAAATTAAATGAATGATTAAATACATATAAATTGGAGAAGAATGAAAGAAATGAACTACTTTTATTCATGAAAATCAACTGAAGAAAAATGCATTTCTGGAGAACTTATTCAGAAGACTAACAACAATATTATCTTTGAAAAATCAGTTTTTTAAAAAATTATGTATAGCAAAGACACAAAGATGTTATTTAAACTCCATCATCAATATAAAGACCAAAACAGCACATATATTTATTAAAAATCCCAACAATATTTTCAGATAGAACTAAAACATTTAAAGAAATCAGTTCAAAATAAATTAAATATATATATATATATATATATATATATATATATATGCACACACACACATCAGTTGAACATAAAACAGAAATAATTTGATTTAAAATCATCAGCAAACAAAAATAGAAAAATTGGAAAAATTAATGAGATAAGTATCAACAATGTCAAGGGATAAAAATAACTGAGGACATAGCTCAGTACTAAGAAGGGCCTGCTACTTTTCTATAGGACACCAAGTTTGTTCCCATCATCCCTGTCACTCCACTTTTATAGCACTTGATGCTCTATTCTGGTCTCTGCAGGCATTCATACACATGTCGCATGCACATATATAGATACACACACACACACACACACACACACACACACACACACATATATATATATATATATATATATATATATATATATATATACAATAAAAATGAATCTTAAAATATATTTATGTTATTTTTCATTTATTTACATATTATATGGCATGTATGTATATGTATCTCTGTTGCAAAATCATTATTCTGTATGAAAATTTTTAATGTCAGATGTATTCAAAATGATCATCAGATTCCAAATTAAATTGAATTAAAACTCAAAATAACAGTGAAGATACTGTAAATAGCATTCTGTACATACAAGTGGAGCAGCTATTTAAAAAGTAAATTCTTAAGTTCACTTAACAAGGATTGATAAAGCCCGCATCAAAACTTACATTTTCTGGTTTTGTAAGATAGGATGACAAAAAAAGCAAAAAAAAAAAAAAAAAAAATCTCTTTTCAGTGTTGAACCAAATCAGACTGCTTTTCCTGTAGCTCTTAACTTATCAAAGGGTATTTAAGGTCATTTAAGACCATATTTTACACATGAATATCACAAAATAGTGGTGCTGTCCTCTGCCACATTTTTTTTCTGTGACAACATGATGACCAAAAGAAGTTAAGTCAACTAACTTGGGACCCTGGGGCAGTACAGAGCCTGGGCCACCAATCAGAGAGGATGCAGAAACTCAACCTAGACCCTCTACAGAGTTCCAACAAATGTGCAGTTTGGTCTTCATGTGGGCCCCCTAACAAGTTGAGCAGGGGATGCCTTGGTCTCTTTTTCCTGCCATTGGATCCCATTTGCCTACCTGGACTGCCTGGTTGGACCACAGTAGGAGAGAATGGACCTAGTCTTCCTGGAATTAGATACCCCATAGTGGGTTATTGCCGAGGGGACTTCCCTCTCTGTGGAGTAGGAGCAATGTGAAGAGGGATTTGTAAAGGAGAGACTATTAAGAGAGGAGGAAGGTCTGTGATCAGCATGAAAAATGAATAAAACATGAATTATTGGCAAAAGAAGAATTTAGAAGAAGAAAGTGTTTGACCTTCTTAGGGGTTACATTGTATAATGGATAGGGACCAAGGCAGAAAGCTAGAGGCAATAACTGAAGCAAAATCCTTGGAGAAATACTGCATACTTGCCAACTCTCCATCATTTTCTCAGCTACCTTTTTATATAGGCCCAGCCCACTGGCCCACACTTGGCTATCACATCTGTCATCAATTAAATATCAAGATGTCATACCACAATGTGCTCATAGGGCAATATAAAGGAAGCAATTATTTAATGGAGAATTTTTTTCTTCCCTTTGTCTTTAGTGATCAAATTTCAAACACACACACACACACACACACACACACACACACACACACCACAAAAAACTATCCATCACAGAAGGAAATCCCCTTATGTGAAGATAGACATTAAAACACACTGATGGACTCCATATTCCATTTACAGCTATGATGTCACATATACCATCTAATATATAGAACCTCATAGAAGGTCTTAAAAGGCTGTTCAGTGGTTAACAGCACTTACTATTCAGAACTCAGGACTTAATCTATCAGCACAAATCATATTCAGCTCAGTAACATTGTAATTGTTTCTCCAGGAGATTTGACACACTCTTCTATCCATGGGTATTCACACACACACACACACACACACACATGCAGCATGCACATACCAACATACATACATACATACACACACATACATACATACACACATACTTACATACATACATACTTACTTACTTAACAGTAAAACTAACAAAAGAACTTATGGGGATTATGAATGCCCCTGTGGGCAAAGACTAAATACAGTGTATCCACTTCTTATGCACACTATATCAAAATATCACCAATAGAGTGTTTTAAATTATAGAAAACAATATGCTCATGGTTTTAGGGGGCAAAATTCCAAAGGTTGGGTTATCTGTGTCCTGATACAGCCTCACCCTCCAATCTACAAAGAACTCCATGACTCTGCAAATTCATGATGTCTTTTCTCTATGCAGGAACATCCTTGGGCCTCTCTGTATATAAAGTCACCAGGAAAAGTAGGTTAGATGCCATACTGATGGCTTCATTTTAACTTCATTAGGTCTTTAAGACCTTGTTTCCAAATTCAGCCACACATTTGGAGGCACACAATTCTGGCTCTTAACAACCTTAATAACTTTTAACTATGTACTAATTTAACAGTTTATGACATGACTATCCAATAAATATTATACAGCCATGATAGCTAATCTATTCTTACTGATTCAGAAAGCTTCCCGAGATATTTTCAATAAGTACAATCTATAAAATAAAACAAACTTTGTGTTTGCCACTACAGGACCTGATACATAAAGACACACACACACATACACAAACACACACATACAGAGAGAGAGAGAGAGAGAAAG
>LR755282.1:0-24827 GCA_902729485.2 Mus minutoides
TTTTTTTTTTTACAGAAGGCAGTGACTTCTGCTGCTTGGTAAAAATTCACCCCCTTTTGTTCTCTGATTCATAAAAGCCCTTAGTGATCAATAACTTCAGTTTTGTGGGTCTGCCTTCTTGGAATGAAAGAGCATATTCTCATTGTATTACATCAGGTGATAGAGTGTAAGATTACAAAGCTTTCAATACGATCCCTATACAAATTGTAATGACACTTAAAAAAATAAACAAACAAGCAAACAAAAAGCCCTAAAATTCATACAGAGCTTCAAAATATCCCAAAGATTCAGAGAAAATTTCACAAAGAAAAAGCTGGAAATATAACTCTTTTGTTGTTGTTGTTGTTGTCTCAAATAATACTACAAAGCTATAGTGATCAAAAGAGCATGGAAGTATCATAAAATCAGATCATACACCAATATAATAAAACAGAGTGCCCAGAATAAGTCCATGGAACTACAGTCAACTGGGCTGCCCCTTCTTCCAGGCACTGTTTATAACAAGATTACAGGTGTTATCACACCTGGCTGAGCAACTACCATTTAAGACCAGTGCCAAGATCACATAAGGAAGGAGAGTCTTGTCAACACTTCATGTTGGGAAAACTAGATACCCACATGCAAAAGAACAGAGAAGCAGGCATGGTGAGACACGCCTGTTCCCTAACATTTTCTTGGTTGTTCCTGCTGATTAGGTTAAAATATGAAGTTTTATTTGACAGACAATAACTATGGACCTCCGTCATAGACAAAACTTTTGATTTTTAAAGATAAGAAATTTTAATACAGAGACTGTACTGAAAGAGCAACACTCTTGAGTACACATCAGGCTAAAGGGAACAAATAGGCTGCTCGTGCCTGCTTTCTCCAAACAATGCAGTGGTCTGGGAAGCTGCCCTGGTTTTCCTCACTGCTCTTTGTCAAGTTTTGACTAAGGGAGGGTGTGTTAAGGGGATTTGGGGAAAAGGAGCTGTATGCATGCGCGTGCACATGCATGTGTACATTCCTGCTTGTCTGTAGCATGACACGGGGATAAATAGATGTTGGTATTGAGGAAGTGGGAGGGTGTGAAGGGGTGAGTCCTGTTGCCTCCAAAACCTGAGGAGAGTGAAAAACACTGGGGAAATCTCTGGCGGTACAACTTAAAGGCAGATGGGAATATAGATAGACAAATTAGACTCTAAACAAAGAACTTGACATGGTGTCCATGCCTATAATCCTAACATGAGAGTGATGGAGGATTGGGGGTTCAAGGGTTCACAGTGGGATAAGGGGAGACACTATCTCAGAAAGCAAAATGAAAAACTCAAGAGGAGACAGAGAGCCATTTCAATCAGGGCTTAAAGAGCAGGCCATAAAGGCCACAATTCTCATCCAAAATACTCTCATATCCTTTATGGATGGTCCTGCTACCCTGCCTTGTTGTAGATTTCTGTTACAAATCTCTGCTAGTAATGCAGTGATACAAGCCAGGTGTAGTGGCTTATACCTGTATTGCTAACATCCAGGAGGCTAAGGATGGATGGATGATTTCTGCATGAGGCTGTGTTTCAAAACACACACCACCACCACCACCACCACCACCACCACCACCACCACCACCACCATCACCATCACCACCAAAAATAAAATAACTGAAAACAAATATAAATAAATAGATATAGAAATAATGGCATATTCCTCTTGCCTTAGGATAGAAACTGGTGCAATGTCTTGTGTCTGGGTGAAAAAATATTGGGCTATTGTACTTATTTTAAGTGACAATGGACACCTGCCTCTTTGTTCTGGGATAAGACAAACTGACTGCTTGGCCATGGAGTAGCTTTGAGACTCCCGTTTCCCTGCACCCACCAAGTCCATGAATATTAGGTCATAAACTCTGCCCTGTACCAACTAATCCCTCAGCTTCCTAGACCTGCCTCAGTTTACTGTGCCTGTGTCCTTAAATGCCAGAAAACCTCCCTTGACCTTTACCTGCAGAGACTTTCCCAAGGCTCCACCTTACCCCCTTCTGTCCCCACCCCACCCTCATCCCCACAGCAAACCTAATAATCAGCAAGTTTTTCTGATGGTCCTTTGAGGTGCCAATGGTGGATCTGATTCTTTTGCAAAAATTGGGAAAAATAATCAGATAAAATACACTGTCTCCCAGGTTAGACATAGCTGTTTGTGTAGGGTTGTAAAATGACACAACCACGTGGAAATAGTTTGTAATCCCTTAAAAGGCTACGGTCGAGGCTAGTGAGATGGCGCTATGCAAACATGAGCGCCTGACTTGGACCCTCCAGAACTGACATTCCAAAAAAACCCAGCATGGTGGCAGGTGCTTGTAATCCTAGAGCTGGGGGTCAGGGATCAGGGGTCAGGGGTCAGGGGTTAGAGACAGGTGATAGAGTAGCATTAGTCATAATAATCAGAAGATGGAAGTAACTTCCATGGCTCCGTGGATACCAGTACAAATGTGGCATAGCCACCCATAGAAGTTCTAATGTAAGGGGGCTGCATTGACAAATCATCTTGGTATTGTATCAATAACACAGGAGCAAAAGGACAATAGTGTGGGATTCTGACTGTACGGGATACCTATAAAAGTCAAGCTCTTAAAGCAGACTAGCAGTTCCTGGAGGGTGGGGATAAGAGCGAGGAATGTGGAATTATTACCTAATGGTTACAGCTTCTGTTTAGAGTACTGAAACAGTTTTAGCCATTGTAAGGGCATAATGTGTGCTATATTGTGATAATTTGACACAAGCTAGAGTCATCACAGAGAAGGGAGCCTCAATTGAGGAAATGTCCCTATGAGTCCAGCAGCTGTAAGGCATTTTTCTCAATTAGTGATCAATGAGGAAGGGCCCAGTACATTGTGGGTGGTGCCATCCCTGGGCTGGTAGTCTTGGGTTCTATAAAAGAGCAGGCTGAGCAAGCCGTGTGAAGCAAGCCAGTCAGCAATACCCTCCATGGCTTCTGCATCAGCTCCTGCCTCCAGGTTCCTGACTGTCTACAGTTCCTGTCCTGACGTCCTTTGGTGATGAATGGCAATGTGGACGTGTACGCAGAATAAACCCTGTCCTCTCTAACATGCTTCTTGGTCATGGAGTTTTGCTGCAGCAAGAGAAACCCTAACTAAGACAGCCACGGTGGTGATGGATGTGCAGACATATGATAACAGACCCACGTGGGGGGCATAGTCCCATACTCCCAGCACTTGGATGTGGACCAGGAGGATCATGCACTCGAGGTCAACCTCAGCTATGTAGTGATTGAGCTCAGAGCCAGCTCAAGCTACGTCAGACTTCTCCCCAAATGAATGTAATAAATGTCACCAATGCACACTCTTAAAAATGGTTACGGTTGGGGATGTAGATCAGCTGGTAAAAACGCTTGCTTACCATGTACAGAAGCCTTGGCATTAATGTGGGAACATTTCCACTTTCAATCCCTGCACCATTTAAAATGTATCCACAGGGCAGTGTGAAATAGAGTTCACTCCTTCATTATTGTGGTCATCTGCCTGCTGATCTGGCCCCCAGCTTTCTCAGGCTTACACGCTTGCAGGAGCTGACTATCAGATCCAGGACAATGAGGCTTTTCTGGAGTCAGTATATAGGCAGCACAAATGTTAACCAAATAAAGCACCAGGAGACAGTCTGTAAAGAGCATGCCTTGCAAGCACTAAGACCTGAGTTGGATCCTCAGAATCCATGTGAAAAAGCAGTGGTCCATGACTGTAAACTCAGCACCAGGGAGACATAGGTGGATCCCGAGTGTGCACTGGCAGCTGCCTAATCCTTTAGGTTCCAGGTAAAATTGAAACTGCATCTTGAGGGGTGGCATCTGAGGCTGGCCTCTGGCCTCCGCATGCACATAAACGTACACAAAAAGCTAACCAAACAGGATGATGGGTGCCTTGCTTAGTTTTCCATCTTTTCTGACGAGGGACCTCCAACTGCCCAAAACAACGGGTGAGAATGAGAGGCAGCCTGGAGGAGAGGTCAGTGGGCAGGAAAACTGGAAGGGAAGTCAGATTGTTCCTGGAGGAATTGAGAAAAGAGAGCAAAGGGAGAGGAAATGAGGGCGGGGTAGAAAAGAAACCATAGCAGTTCATCCGACGAAACCTCAGCATGTCGCTGGAAACTTCCGGCTAAATCCTTTCTCCTTGTGGTCCCCAGACCATCCTGGAGACTTTAGAAACTGAACCCAGTGGGATGCAAGGCGGAGTGGATAAGCCTGAGTGTGAGCTGTAGCTTTATGGTCCTGTACTTAGAAGGCGAGCATCAGAGACAGCGCAGGTTGGCTCGGCTCCCAGATCCATGCCCTTTCACGCTCCCCTCCGCTGTGTGTAGAAGAGCAAGAGGAAAGGGAGTCTGGGGGAGAGGAGGCGGGAAGGAAATGGTCCGTTTGCTTAGAAGCTGGGAGAGCCTCTGCTTTCATTATCTAAGTGGCAAAGGCTCTTGATTTTCCCCACGTGTTTCGATTCTCCACTCTCAAGCAAGCTTTTCTCAGTGTATATGTGTTGTACAGGAAGCCTGGACTCATAGAGACCTTGGCTCAGATCACACAGTGTGAACTGCGGTAGTGGGGGGTTCCACAGGGCTCTCTCTGTAGACTCCTCAGCAGGGTGGCAGGGCTCTGTGGCTGGTCCCAACAGGACTCAGGGCTGCACGCTCACAAAATCACCCTGGAGTCCCCTCTCTTCAACCTACAAGCGTCCAGGAAGTTCCTGGTGATACTGCCATGTGACTGCACTAGGCACACACATACAATGAACTTTAATCACTTAATGTTAGACTCAGAATGAAGATGAGGGGAGAAAATGGAAAGGGGTAATTTCATTCATCACTCCAGTGTGTGCTGCTAAACACCTGGCGTTGATACAGATTGCAAGTACCTGCCCTCCTGACTAAGCTATTCTTGACCAATTACAGTAACAGAAAAGAAAATACTTTCCTTTAAAATTCTACCTGATACTTTATTATACAGGGTTACATAGGGCCATCTTTTATTCAATTATATAGAGCACTTTGAACATATTCTCCCCCATCCCTAACTACCCTTCCCCTTCATTCCCTCTCTATTCCATCAGTTCCCCAGACAGTTTCATTTCTATGTTACAGTGCAAGGAGGAAGCTTGTAGAATGGGTTTCAGCACTGCCCAGCTGATAAAGGGATATGTATGTATGTATGTATGTATATATGTATATGTGTGTATGTATATATGATTTTTATGTATTTATGAAGTCTTATGACCCACAAATGAAGGAAAACATGTGATGTCTGTCCTTCTGAAACTGATTTAACTCCATCCGTATGATCATCTTCATACACTGAAATGCTTTCGTTTCCTATCTCCCTGTTTTAGTTCTCCTTACCAGAGTGTAACAACAAGAGCTCATTTCCAGAGAGGACATTGGACACCTTTCATGGCTCATCTCATTTTCAAATTTCCTGTTGCTGCAGCACCCTGAGACACAGGGCTGGCCCCACCCCCCTCTAGCTGCACAGGACCCATGCTGAGGCTCATTCAGGAGTTTAGTGCTTGATTAATACCTGCAAGTGTGAGGATGTTAACTCCAGTGGAAAGCCTCAGCCCTTCCCTTTATCAGCCGGGCAGTGCTGAAACCCTTCAAACTCCCTGCACTAATGTCCCAGATGTCACACTTCTATTCCCTGAGGATGTATTCCCAAACATACCATCTGTGTGCAGGTTATTTAGCACTCTAGCAGCGTATGAAGCTGGAACAGGGTCAAATTATCACCCTAATTATTCACAACTAATATTAAAAGTGGGCAATGAAACCCCCCACCCCCCGCCCTGGCCCCTGGAATACCTTAGTGATTCCATTAACTGACATGGCTGTCATGGTCAGGTAAATCACATTTATATTATGACCAAAAAAAAAAAAAAATGGTGTGAGGGGAGCCGGAGGTGGGGTGGAGGTGGGGATTACTGAAATAAAGCAATTCTCAAACAAGTCCATGCATTCACTGTTGAAGCCTGGTCCCTCAACATGGCTGCCAGCCATTTCATATTGTTACTGACACAGAAAAATAGCTTGACTCACAGCAGGGTCAAACTGACCACATGCCCTGTTATGTTCTGAGGTTTGTTAATCCTAAGGAATTTCGCAACCATAAACTTTACTTCCGACAAACCAGAATAAAGGTCAGTTAGAACTGGTCTATCTAGCTAGCCAAAGTAGCTTGAGTCAGAGACAACCATGGGGCAGAACTTCCTGCACCTGCATATGAGCTCATGGTGGTTTTTACCTTTAGAAACTGGCCCTGGGAAACATTTGGGGCCTCAGTCAGCTCCTGAGTCTGGTCTGTGGCCCTGATCAATCAGTTCTGGGAGAATACTCAATAAACTGTTCCTCTTTGAGTGAGATATATGTATGTGTGGTTTGGGGGTGGCTCCTGGACCCAGATATTAAGGTCACTTGGGGAATCCACTCTCATTGGCTCCAAAGAATCTGATTCCACTGGTCTGGGCCTGAAAAAGTGCACTATGACAAGCTCCCACACAATGCAGATTCCCCTGGTCTGGGAATCCCTTGTGAGAACCACTGGTCTAGAACATCATTCTACAGAACTTTCTGTGATGGTGGAACTCATCTACATCTGACCATGTAATATGGTGGCCACTAGTTGTGGGTGTCTACAGAACACTTGAAATATGGCTAGTACAACAGGCAGGTTAATTTGTTTGACTTTTATTGATTTAATTTTAAATTTGAATAGCTACATGTGGCTACTGGCTTCAATCTTAGGCAGCTCAGGACTAGTTCCTTGCTATTTTCCCCAACACCAGACCAACTGGATCATAAACTGGATTTCAAGATGTCCAGGACACTAGGGTGTGCACTTAATTTAAGAAACAGAAGTTTGGCAACCATTGTCTCTCCATCACTGAACTAAATTTCCTATACAACTGCTGATTCGTTCCCCCATAGATCTGCTACCTTAACCCTAGTATATGTGAAAATTGCCCTAATGTGGAAACAGTATTTATGAAGACAATCAAGTTAAAAATAAGTTTAATCAACATGGCCCTGTGTCTTAGGGTTACTCCTACTATGATGAAACATACCAAAGTGTTAGGCCCAGTGCAGTTCCCCCCCCCCCCCCCCAATGCCAGTGCTGCTTAAAATGTCGTAAACAGAAGAATTCTGATCTGGTAAACTGAAGGATTGTTGTTAGGTAAATAGAACATAACTTCTTCATTCATTGGAGATATAAGGCAGGTCTCTATTTCTCTATTTTCTCTATTTATATCTGAGATATAAAGCAGATCTCAGATCTCATAGAGTGGATTGCTATTTACTAGGAGCTCCCTTAATCCATCCTCAAAGATCAACTAACTCCAAGGGCATGTGGTTCCCAGTTAACCAGAGCCGCCTGTATCAGGCTAAAGACCCCGCCCTGTTGTCTTAGAAAATCCCTTTGCTTTTCCACCATTTTGCTTCACTCTACCCCACAAGAGACAGCCTTGGTAATTTGATCTCCAATAAACGTTTCTACCCACGGAGTGGTCTAGTTTGATGGGTTCACTGCACCTCACTTATACAAAGCAACTTGGGAAAGAAGGGGTTTATTTGGTGTATGCGTCTGTATCACTGTTTAATGAAGAAAGTCAGGATAGAAATTCAACTAGACAGGAACCTGGAGGCAGGAGCTGATGCTGAGGCCATGGAGGAATGTAGCTTACTGATTTATTCCTTATGACTTGCTCAGCCTGGTTTCTTATAGAATCCAGAATCACCAGCTCAGGGATGGCACCACTCACAATGGACTGGACCCTCCCACATTAATCACTGACTAAGAAAATTTGCTACAGACTTACCCTACATAGCCCAGTCTTATGGAGGTATTTTCTCAGTTGAAAGTTCCTCCTTTCACATGACTATAGTTTGTGTCAAGTTGACATGAAACTAACCAGCAACAAACTCATATTACTTTTTCTCAAAATTGTGACATAGTATCCAAGCGAAGCAACTTAAGGAAGGATTTATTTGAGCTCATGACTTTAAAGGGTACACTGTCAGGGATAGAGAGATGGCTCAGTGGCTAAGAGCATTGGCTGTTCTTCCAGAGGTCCTGAGTTCAATTCTCAGCACCCACATGGTGGCTCATAACCATCTACAAAGGGATCTTGTGCCCTCTTCTGGCATGCAGGTGTACATGCAGTAGAGAACTCACACATGGAATAAATAACATTCTTTAAAAAGTTACACTGTCTTAGGGTTTTACTGCTGTGAACAGATACCATGACCAAGGCAATCCTTATAAGGACAACATTTAATTGGGGCTGTTTACCAGGACCAGAGGTTATTATCAAGGTGGGAGCATGGCATTGTCCAGGCAGGCCTGGTACAGGCGGAGTTGAGAGTTCTACATCTTTATCTGAAGGCCACTAGGAGAAGACTGACTTTCAGATGAGGGTGTTTGTTTGTTTGTTTGTGTTTTGGGGTTTTTTTTTTTTGGTTTTGTTTTGGTTTGTTTGTTTTTCTGTTTTTTAATTAATTAATTAATTAATTAATTAATTAATTAATTATATATAAGTACACTGTAGCTGTCTTCAGACACTCTAGAAGAGGGCATTAGATCTTATTACAGATGTTGTGAGCCACCATGTGGTTGCTGGGATTTGAACTCAGGACCCATCTCTCCAGCCCCTTTTGGGGGGTGGGGGGTTGAGACAGGGTTTCTCTGTATAGCCCTGGCTGTCCTGGAACTCACTTTGAACTAGCCTCGAACTCAGAAATCTGCCTGCCTCTGCCTCCCAAGTGCTGGGATTAAAGGCATGCACCACCACTGCCTGGCTAAGATAAGGGTCTTAAAGCCCACACCCACAGTGACACACTTCCTCCAACAAGGTCACACCTACTTCAACAAGGCCACACCTCCAAGTAGTGTCACCCCCTGAACCAAGCATATTCAAACCACCACATCCACTGTTATATCATAGAAGGTATTGTATGCTTTATGGTAGTAGGGATCTGTAGCTGAGATGCCTCACATCTCAGGGGACTAAGAAGCAGAGAGGCTAAATTCTAAGTCTCAGTTCACCTCTGTTTTACCCCCTTTATAGTCAGCCTAATACCATAACCCCCAGAATGGTGCCAGCCACATTTTAGGCAGGTGTTCTTCACAATTACTGCTCTTTGGAAATGTCCTCATAGGCAAGCACTAGTAGTTTAGGAGGGTCTTGATCCAATCAAGATAACAATGGAGGTTTTCTATCACAATGCCTAATACAACATTTCTGGTGGGGACTTTAGTCTGAGACACTCAGCAAGAACACAGTTCTAGGACAGGCAAACTTTGACCTAATCAGCTGCAGGCTCAGAAATACCGAGGATCCATGGCTATCAAAAAGCTGGAAGAGACAAGGAATCCCTGCAGGGTCTCAGCCCCTGCCAACACCTTGGATCTGCACTTTGATCTACCTGACACAATAAATTTCTGTTGTTTGAAGCCGTCTAATTGTGGAACTTTCTTTTGGTAGCCATGGAAAATGAACTAACAAACAGACCTTCAGTAAAACCTTTAGATTCTTTGAAACCAGGATCTTACCAGAAACATCAATGAGGAATGATCTTCAAGTGCTGCTGTCAAGTGACAGGAACTTCTTGGGACATACCACACTGTTATGTCAATGCTTCCTGGAGAGATATGAGCAAATGTCTGTTCACCTGAGATAAAGTATCAGTGATTTACCGAAGCAATGACTCCAACCAGGTCTAGCTTAATAAACCAATGAGTTTATTTGGCTTATCAGAGTGTGGCTGATCCCTAAACAGCAGTATCACCATAAAATCCTATCCAGACTTGTATAGATGGAGTCACCTTAGATAATTGTCCAGTTCCTGTATACTCTGGAACCTCTAGGTAGCAAGTTAAGTTAAGGCAGAGCTGCGAACACGTAGGAGAGGCAGGAGAGAGAGACTAAAATCTTAGGTGACAGTCTCATGACTATCCCCACCCTTTCATCTCACTCCTTGCTATGTGGGACTGTCAACAGCTGTTTTGGTTAAAACAGTATGGCTGTGCTCAGAAGGCAGCATTTACCACACACTTCATAAATTACAAAATAGATATGAAAATAATTGTCATGTTTACAAATACCATTCTTTTTTACACGTGCATGCACATAAAAAATTTGCATTTGCTCTCATAACCTCTAAAAGCAGCAGTCCTCAACCTGTCCATGACCCCTTTGGAGGGTCGACCCTTTCACAGGGGCTGCATATCAGAAATCCTGCATATCAGATACTTGCACTACAACTCATAACAGTATCAAAGTTACATTTATGAAGGAACAACAAAATGATTTGATGGTTGTGCTCATCATAACGTGAGGAATTGTACTAAAGGGTCACAGCATTAGGAAGGTTGAGAACCACTATCTTAAAGTGGTTGACCTTCTCAGTAGATAATGGTATTTTTCATCCAAGGAATAAGCTTCGCATCCTTTGTAGATTGTAGATAGCACCCAATATAATGAACACACTGTGTAAATTCTTATTAATTTTTTAATATAAAGAATAAGAATGAAAAACTACATATGCTAATTGTTCTAGTTAGACTTTCTGTTGCTGTAGTGAAATACCATGAGCGAAAGCATGTTGAGGACAAAGGGGTTTATTTGCGGTACACTTTCATGTGGTAGTCCATCACTGAAGAAAGTCATAACAGGAACTCAAATAGAGCAGGAACCTGGAGGCAGAAACTGATGCAGAAGCCATGGAGGAGTATTGCTGACTGGCTTGCTCATCATGCTTCTTCATCCTGGTTTTTTTTTTTTTTTTTTTTTTTTTTTTTAATAGAACTTGGGACCACCACAATGGGCTGGGTCCTCTCCAATCAATCACTATTTTTAAAGTGCCCTACATCTGGATTTTATGGGGGCATTTTCTCAATTGAACTTCCTTCCTTTCAGATGACTCTAGCTTGTATCAAGTTGACATAAAACTAGCAAGCACTCCTAGACATGTTGTGTTTTGTTTTGTTTTTCAAATATTTTGATCCATGTTTGATGGAACCGGTAGATGTGGAGGGTTGTGTTCGGGTGTGAGTATGTGTGTGAATCCATTGTTAAGTTGTTAAGTTGATAGGACTTGGAATCTAGGCGACAAGCCTCCAACTGTGTTTATAAGAGGCTTTCCAGGATGTTTAGTAGAATTGGGGAGATCCACCTTGAATGAGGGAGGCATCATTCCAGGTGTCGCAGGATTTTCCCTGTCCAATTACAATAGCGCAGGGGAGGCCTGTGATTGGAGAGGGAAAGGGAGGCAGAGCTAAGAGTTGAGACAGAGAGGTCTCAGGAGGAGAGGAAAGGAGAATGAAGTCTGACGTGGTGTTATCAAAAAGTTAGAAGAATTGGGTTAAAGCTTTATCATTATCAGTTGGCTCTGGCATCTTGTAAATTGTGATTTTATTGATACATAAATCTAATTGGTTAACTATAAGCTTAAGAGTCTTGATTTTATTGGGTTACTGGGTAGTGTGTCATCAAACAGCGAGGATGGAGGATCTATTTGGTTACTGGAGTGTGGGACCACCGATTACAGGGGATTATAGCACAGAGGGAACTAGTGGCTCCTAGGACAAGCGAGCCTGATGCTGCAGGGAGTTGGCAGGCTGGCAGGAGTGTGGAAGCGTGTCAGGCACCACAGAGAGGTGGCAGGTTCTTTTTTATTTTTTTTTAAATATTTCCTGAAACATCAGGGACTAGGCTTAATAAAAAGGAGGAAGTCCACAGAGAGTCAGCATTCCTGTTTCTCTGCTTCCTGACTATAAATACAGTGTGACCACCTACCTAAGGTCCCGGCAGACAAGTCTTATGACTCAATCTTATAAGAACGTTTTCTCATAGGAAGTTCCCTCTTCTCCAGTGACCCCGGCTCTTGTCAAGTTGATACAAGACTAACCAGAACACCCCCAACATACACCTGCTGACTTAGTTCCTTTTCCTTGTGCTGTGACAAAATATCTGACCAAAGAGACTTAAGGGTAGATTTACTTTAGTTCACCGTTCAAGAAGAAATATATTCCTTCTTATTAGAGAAGGCATGGCTGCCTGCCGGGACCTTAGGTAGGTGGTCACACTGTATTTATAGTCAGGAAGCAGAGAAACAGTCAGTTTTGCTGTTTGTGTTCTTGGTCATACTTTGTGCTTTAGTAATAATTTTCTGTGGAGAACATTCTATAGAACTGATGGAATTTGGAGGTGACACGCTGTCTTGACCTTTCACATTGCTTTTGTGGTGAGACCTGGATATGTGAACTTCTGTTGTTGGTTATGTGTCCGATGTGGGTGCAGTAAGCTGGGCTAGCACGCAGGATGTGCAACCGAGCAACCCAGCCCTAACCTGGAGATTGGGAAAGATGGAGACTGCCTGCCTGAGATACCCTGGTTATAGGGTTTGGAGGTTGGGGAAGGTATAGCCGATGATTGAGGCAGACTTCCATGATGACCATTAAGGGGCCGTCATCACTTATTCCAGAGCTGGGTCACATCTGCTTGGAAGAAAGGGAAGTAGAGAAATAAATTCTGATTTCACAAGCAGAAAAACAAAACAAAACAAAACAAAACAAGACAAGACAAAACAAAAAAACCAAAAACATGTAGAACTAATGAAAATCATTCAAGTCTTTTGGCAATAAAAAGCATATAAGCTACTAGGAAAATCAGCAATTTCCTTTAAAACCCCCAAACAGTCTATTTGACTACAGGGCACTTTTTGTTTTTCAATTG
Organism: Mus minutoides; assembly: GCA_902729485.2. Taxonomy (NCBI): domain Eukaryota; kingdom Metazoa; phylum Chordata; class Mammalia; order Rodentia; family Muridae; genus Mus; species Mus minutoides. The sequence continues at coordinate 12,758 of LR755282.1, forward strand.
ATGGAAAGGCTTCAGAATCTTTTCAGTCACCAGTGAATAAATATCTATAAAAGCAACCATCCTGACCTTGGTTCTGTCTACACTTAGAATAAGGTCAAAGGACTTTTTGAAAACTCATTTTTTTGGACTAACTCCTTTAGCCTCTGGGTTTTAAGTTGGCAGCTGGAGCCATGTAAAGGTCTATTGATTTTGCTTTATTGAGGCCTAATGGTTTTCAGTAAGCAGATACTTAAAAAGAAGACTAAATTGAGATTTATTTAAAGATAACAGACAGTAAATGTTTATTTATTTCCTTGAGACCATATCTTGTTACTTGACTGGTCAGGACTGAACTCATGCACAGCCCTCCTGCTTTCCTTTCTTGGATGCTGGGATTAGAGGCGCACAACATCGCACCCAACAAAAGGCACACTTTCAGGGTACACAATTCTGTGAGCTTTGAAAAATTGAATTCTTCTTGCTGCAATTCCTACAGTTAGCTATTAGCACGCTGGATGGGGTATAGGCTGAACAGGGAATGGAGGGGAACACGCAGTACCACAGGGCAAATATCCCAAGCAGACTTCACCCTTGACATTAATACTCTCAATCACTTCTCCCATTTCTAAAGGGAAAAAAATGACTTAAATGATCCTTGTGCTATAGATGAGAAAACTCCAACTTGGAGAGATAAGTCTCTGGGCCAAGGTCCCACATCAGAATGGTCAGGCTCTCTCCTGGACTCTCAATCAAGAATCTCAACTATTCAGGAGAAGGAGAATTTGCCTCTTCTGTCTCCAACACAAGCTAATGTTGTGATTTGGGAAATTCACTCAGCCAGGTGAAGGTTTTTCTGTTGCTAAGATAAAACACCTTAACAAAAGTACCGTTACGGAGAGAATTTATTTTGGCTCACAGTTTATGGTTATAGCCCATCGTGGCTTGAATATGCTTGGCCCAGGGAGTGGTACTCTTAGGAGATGTGGCCTTGTTGGAGGAAGTGTGTCAATGCAGGGTTGGGCTTTGAGACCCCCCTCCTAGCTGCCCTAAAACAGTCTTCTCCTGTTTGTCTTTGGAATGAGACCTAGAACTCTAAGCTCCTCCAGTGCTATGCCTGCCTGGACATTGCCATGCTCCCGACATGATGACAATGGACTGACCCTTAGATCCTATAAGCCAGCCTCAATTAAAGCTTGTCCTTTATAAGAGTTGCCTTGGACATGGTGTCTCTTCACAGCAACAGAAACTGTAACTATGACACAGCCCTTCATAGAGGAAGAAGTCAAGGCGGCAGGAGCTTGAAGCTGCTGGGTACATCGTACCCATGCCTAAGAAATAAAAACATGAACACAAGCTGCCGCCCAAGTTCTCTTTGTCCATTAGGACAGTCCAGGACCCACCATCCAGAGAATGGTCAAAACCATAATTAAGACAAGGCTTCCACATCAATTAATACTATCGAGATAATGCCCCGTGAGCATGCCCAGAGAGCCACCTCCCAGGTTATTCCAGGTCCTGTTAGGTTGTCCACTAATACTAATAATTATCACAGGCTTTATTTTTCTTATTTGTTTAAAGAGAAAGCTGGAACAGTTGCCTGGTCTCCCAGATGCCTCTGATTTTCAGAGCTCACCCATCAGAGTTCACAGAGCAATGGATAAAATGTTCTGATTCAGTAGCCTTAGAGCTGAGTCTCAAAGCACCCAGGATTTCTCAACAGCATAACCAAACAAAAATTCAAGTAGAAATGCCACACGGGCTTGCAAGCTGCTCAGCCTGCTCCCAGCAAACTCTTCCTCCCCACTTTCCCCACCAGGAGCAGCTGGCACAGGGGCCCGCACAATGCCATACAGTGGAGTTCAGGAGGCTAAAGAAACAAGTGGAGAGGAAATGTATTTGGCCTCAGTCCAGCAGGACAATGTGGCCACTGTCTTCTGTCTGGGTTCTCTGGTTTTGTCACTTCTTAGAGGCCACGGGAAAAAGAGATTGGCTGAGCTACCATTTTGCTCTCGGCTCTGTGCTGGTCAGAGCATCCTACATCACATCGCCTCATTTGCTCCCTCCTCCCACTAGCTTCTCTCAACAGTGAAAGTTCACTATTGTCAGACCAACTAGGAGGAAAGGGCATCGTGTGACTGTTCTTCCTGCATCAGGAAACTGACTTCCAAATTCTTTCTCTACCACCTAATAATTGTGCAGATCAGAGCCCTCCATCACCTAAGGCTCACTTTCTATGTAGGAATGAGAGATTAACAATACCTTTGAATGCTCATGTGAAGCTGGAGAATATCGGTGCACATAAACACTGTAAATCCCCAAACCTGGCTTCTTGGTGTGTTTTAAACATATATGCACACATACATACATGCAAACCTATAATTTGTGTGTATGCATCTGTGCAGGTGTATGTAGGTACCTTCAGAAGCCAAAAGATACCCTGAAGCTAGAGTTAGAGGCAATTGTGAGCCACTGACTGGGATGCTGAATACATTTCTAGGGTCCTCTAGAGGAGCAGCAGCAAGCTCTTAACCACTGAATCATTTCTTCAGGGCATTCTTGGTTTATATTTACCTGCTGGCAAAAAAAGGAATTGAGAGAGATGGGGGTTGTGTATTGTATTGGTGCCATGGGTGATAAACAAAAAAGAAGAGATCTAGGCTCCTGTGGCAGGGGTATGCAGCTGGCAATCTGTGGGGGGTATACAGCTGACAATCTAAGATTGTGAGTGACAGCTTTCTCTTCTGTTACTGTAGTAACATACATTGACAAAAACAACTTACAGAAGAAAGTTTATTCTTACTCACAGATCTAGACAGACACAGTCCATTGTAGCAAAAAAAGACATGGCAGCAGGCAGAGAAGTCATGGTGGCAAGAGCAGGAGTCTGGTCCCATCACATTCACACGTAGGAAGCAGAGAACATGCATGCATGCTACTGCCCAGATTCCTTTCTCTACTTATACAGCCTAGGATGCCAGCCAGGGAATGGTGCCACCCATAGTGGATGAGTGTTCTGGCTCCTCACAGGCATGCCCAGAGCCCCATCTCTCCAGCAATTCCAGATTCTGTGATATTCATTAAGATTTTCATAGGGGATTAGCATGGAAGGGAGCTATTGGAATTTACCATTCAATGTCAAAATTTTCATTCAATCTGCCTTAAAGATACCCACTCCCCTCAACTCTCTTGACTGAGCCTAGTGTTCCAGAATTCAAAACTGGCTAAGATTCCCAAGTGTAAGACTCTTGAGCTCTATTGGGTAGGTAATTGATAAGCTGCTGGAGTCAGAGCAGTGGTTCTCCACCTGTGGGTGGTGACCCCTTTGGGAGTCAATCTATCCTTTCACAAGGGTCGAATATCAGATATCCTACATGTCAGATATTTACATTATGATTCATAACAGTGACAAAATTATAGTTATGAAGTATTGAAAATCATTTTATGGTTGGGGTTACCACACCATGTGTTAAAGGAACTGCATTAGGAAAGTTGAGAGCCACGTAGCTAGAGGAAGAAGTCTGGGAGCCTGGTACCTTCTTAAAGCGTTTTCCAACTCCCTTTAGTGCCTCTATTCCCGACCTTCAGAGGTAGGTGGTACCATCTGTGACTTCGCCTTTCTGGGATTCTGCAGGTGATCTGGCTGGTTTATAACTAGACTTTCCCTCTCATCTCCCCCCCCCCCCCAGGCATAAAGTCAGCATTTTTCATCTGGCAAGATTTTGCCGATGTCACTTTCTCTTTTTAGCCCTCTCTCTGATTTTGACCATTCCCATCGCTTTATTCTCATCTCACGAAGGAATACATATCAGTGCACGCGTCCAGTTGAGAATGTTTAACTGGAATGTGAATGAAGTGTCAGCTTGCTTCAACTACGCAGGCAAGGGCAATAGCCATTGAGACAACAGACCAACCTGGCTGCCGTTCTAGACCCCTCTAGAACTTCCCCTGCACAGAGTCTTGTCCAGTTTTGCCAATACAATAGGACAAGCTGGTTTTTTCTAAATCTTGTTTTAGTTTATTTTTTTCCCTCTCTGAGACAAGGTCCCATGTAGCCAAGGCTAGCTTCAAGCTGATTCTACTGCAAGACAATCACTTGAAACAAAATATGTAAAACCCAGGAGGTCTGTTGGTCAGCCGATGAGCAGCGTAAATATTCTGTGCTCGTGGTGTTTGTCACAGTTTAATTTGTTCAAAATAAAGAACGTGGGGTTGGAGAGATGGCTCAGTGGTTAAGAGCACTGAATGCTCTTCCAAAGGTCCTGAGTTCAAATCCCAGCAACTACATGGTGAATCACAATCATTTGTAATGGATATGACGCCCTCTTCTGAAATATTTGAAAACAGCTACAGTGTACTTACATATAACAAATAAATCTTTGGGCCAGAAGAAGCAGGGCAGGAGGGGGCAGGGCGCAGGGGAGGAGAGGTTTAAAAAATGAATAAATAAATAAAAATTTTAAAAAATGACCTGGAATCAGGCCTTTTCTGGTTGAGTTTCAGTCAACGAAGGTTGAGCCTGTCATCATTTTACAGATTCTATATGTATTTATTTATTTTGGGGTTTTGAGGCACGGTTTCCTGTAGTTCAGGGTGGCCTTGGGTTTGATATATAGCTGAGGATGACCTTGAATTCCCGATCTTCCTGCCTCTAACTCACACCTGCTGCAATTACAGGCATGCTCCACCACACCTGGCTTCTATGACTCAATAATAAGATACAGAGCTATTCAGTCAACACCGAGAGTGAGGCCCTGAGCCATCCCCACCTTTCTCCCACACATCCCGACTGAAGGCAAACAACAGTGGGGTGCTGCCTTTGTACAGCTTATGAGCTAAGAATGTTTCTTTTTTCTTCACAGTTTTAAATGATTAAAGAAAGAAAAAAGAAGACTGTTTTATGAAGATTGCATGCCATTAAAAATGGCAATAGAGGAGACTTTAGCCTTGGACCAAATTAAAAGTTCCAGGATGTGCGGACTGAGAGGAAGGGAAAACGTTTGAGGCACTGTGCTTCAAGACTGAACCCGATGTGGTGGTACACACCTTTAATCCCAGCACTCGGGAGGCAGAGGCAGGCGGATTTCTGAGTTCCAGGCCAGCCTAGTATACAAAGTGAGTTCCAGGACAGCCAGGGCTATACAGAGAAACCCTGTCTCGAAAAACAAAAACAAAACAAAACAAGATTAGATGTGCTCATTTAGTGTGCTAAAGATGTAGACAGGTCCGTAGTGGTTTGTCCCTTTGCCCAGGGGACTTTTGCATAGGAGGTACTAGGTGTTTTGTTTTTATTTGTTTGTTTGTTTGCTGAGGCAGGGTCTCATATAGCCCAGTCTAGCCTAAATAACTGAGGATGACCTTGAATTCCTGACCCTCTTGTCTCTACTTCAGGATTTTGAGATCTCAAAGTGTTTGCTAGCATTCCTGCCTGGGAGATAATTTTATTATTGAATGGATATGCAATTGGAATTTGATTTGATATTTTTATGCTCAATTACAATTTTCATTAAGTTTCTGAAGTAGCAATTATTCACAGACCTTTTGGGAACAAAGCATAAATATGTAAGATTTAAATATACATATTTTAATGTCTAAGAAGAACACCAGGAAACCAAACAAAATATTAGAATGCTATTGGATAAAGAGCAGGGCATGTCCTAAAAATATAAAATCTCAAAGTGTATTTTAAGTTTCAAAAGTCATAAGGTCCAGGCACCGTGCCATTAAAAGCAAATCAAAGAACTGGGAAAATGGCTCGGCTGGGGGTGGGGGGGCGGGGTTGCAGTAAAAAAGCAAGATGCAGTAGTGTACATTTATGCTCCTAGCATACTTGTGGAGAAAGCAAAATGGGAGGTAAAGATGGGACAAAGACAGCCAGCCTGGAGCATCCAGTGTGATGGCAGAAACAAGAGAGGCTCTGCTAGCTCGGTGTGGTGGCGCACGCCTTTAATCTCAGCACTCGGGAGGCAGAGGCAAGCGGTTTTCTGAGTTCAAGGCCGGCCTGGTCTACAAAGTGAGTTCCAGGACAGCCAGGGATATACAGAGAAACCCTGTCTCGAAAAACAGAGAGAGAGAGAGAGAGAGAGAGAGAGAGAGAGAGAGAGAGAGAAAGAGGCTCTGCCTAGCATTTCCTGGATATCGAAGGGGTACTGAATCCATGACCTCTCAACAATATAGCTGCCTGAACAAGACATCCATCAACATGCCAACATAGATGGGGGAAAGGGTCACAAATTCCTTCCTCTAGATGAAATAGCTATAGTCAGACGACGGCTACTGAGCAAAAGTCAGGTTTTCTTTAGGGATGAGCCCCCTGATATGTCACCCAAGCCTAAGTGGTCAGCCCTAAACTCACAGACAACACAAATTGGAATCATTAGGTTGTGTGAATATGTATGTATATAAATACACACACATGTATATAAATATACACATACATAAATATATGAGATATGTATGTATGTATTTACCTCTTCCATGACTCCCTTTGGGTCCTTAGCCATATGATAATTATAGAAGAAGACATGAATTCAAGGAGGGGGATGTAGAGGGAAAATACAAAAGATGAAAGAAGAGAGGGAGAGATAGAAATGATGTAAAGACAGCGTATGCTCATGTATGAAACTCACAAAAAAGATTCATGAATACAATTTTTTGAAAGAGAGACGCTGCCTCAAATAAGGTAGAAGGAAAGAGCCAACTACTGAAGTTGGTCTCTGACCTCCACACACATACACTGTAGCATGTGCAAGCACATACACACAAGCAGATAAAAAAGTTAAACTAAATTACATTTGAAATGTAAGTTAGAGGTCTGGGGTAAATATAGCCCAGTAGTATAGATCCTCACCGATGTGTAAGATTCAGAGTTTGATCTTCAGAAACACACACACACCACACTCACATGCACATGAACACACACACACACACACACACACACATTCCATTATAAGAAGTATTTTCCATACTTTGCCATGGGAAGGATCCTCATGCCTTATCCTTGCCCTGGCAAGTCCATCATCTCTTTCTATAGACTTCCTTTTTGACCCTCCCACCCCCAGAAAGAATGAATCTCCCTTACATGAAAAGCACTGGAGTCTTGTCATTGGTTTCAATGTGAAATGTCCCCCCATAGGCTCACAAACTTACACACTAGCTGGTTGTACTGCTGGGGTATGGTGGGGGACCCAGTGGGGAGCCCTGTTAGCATAGACCGATCACCTTGACTGATCATAGCCTAGCCTGATTCTTGACAACTCAGTTTCATGATCCACCCGGATAAGGGGGAGTCCCAGCCACATGCTTCTGCCTCCATGAACTCTTGAGGATCTCTCACACTTTATGGACTATGGTAGTCTGAATAAGAATGGTCCCCATAGGTTCATATATTTAAATGCTTAGGGACTGGCACTATTTGAGAAGGATTAGGAGGTGTGGTCCACCGGTGGTGGGCTTTGAGATTTCAAAAGCCCAAGCCAGGCTAAGTGGCTCGCTCTCTCTTCTTGCTGCCTGAGGATTGGAATGTAGAACTCTCAACTACTTCTCCAGTATCAGTCTCCCTGTGGGCTGCCATGTTTCCTGCTATGAAGATAATGGACTGTACCTCTGAACTATAAGCCAGCCCCAATTAGATGCTTTCTTTTATAAGAGTTGTTGTGGTCATGGTGTCTCTGCACAGAAATAGAAAACTGGCTAAGACAGGGACACTCTCAAACTGTGAGCCAGCAGGAGCTCTCCCTCAGTTAAGCTGCTTGCATTGGGTAATTAACAAGAGTAACTGACAGTGTCCTACTCACCCAACACCTGAGATCCTTTTCTATGCTGGAGCCCTAGAAGGCTGCTCACCTTCATTCTTGCCCCATTCTTGGAGTCCGTGTTATATAGCAAGTGGTCTGCCCTAGATGTCTTCATCATACCATACTAGGCTCTGCTCACACCTGGGCCTCAGCCATCCAAGAGCATCTATCTCCAAATGCCCTGGAGTGGTAGAAATTTCCCACTGAAGCAAAGAACTGCAAGAAAGCTGGAAAGTTATCCTTTAGCAAGTTCCTGTCAAATGTCATTGTCAGAGAAACATCCCCAGTGGCCCTTGGAAATCAATGAAAATACATTATATGCTTCAGGTTGGGGAGCAGGGTCAGAATGAAGAGGCCACTGCTCCCTTGTGTGTCACAAAAGCAGAAAAGATTGCAGGTGAAGAAGAAATCTCTCCTCTGAAATATGATTCCAGAGGCTGTTTCTAAACCTCTCCAATGTGGTAACAGAAATTACCACTCACTGAAGGTAAGTGATAAAGATGTGGTAAGTTCTTCAAAGATGTCTCAAAGCCCATTATCAGTGGCTGCTTATGAAGTGCTTTCTCTGGCCACAAAAAGGCCACTGGAACATGTTGCTTGAGTAAGCTCAATTTAAACACAGCTATCTTCTTGGATCAAAGCTATAAAAGTGATATTACTTGTGCATATCTGGACGATGTTTTCATTCTGTTTACATTTGTTTGACTGTTTGGTCTTTGTACCAGGTGCCCAATGTCACTTGTCAGTTTGACATAGTATTGAAGAGGGTCTTTAAGGGTTCCCCATAGCTTTCAAGTGTTTCATTACATAGTGCATAGCTGAATAGTACATCAGATGCATACTGTGGTGTTTAGAATATCTACGGCCCCCATAGACTCATGTGTTTGAGTGCTTGGCCCATGAGGAGTGGCACTATTAGGAGCTGTGACCTTGTTGGAGGATGTATGTCACTATGGAGGCGGGCTTTGAGGTCTCCTATGCTCAGGTTCCGCCCAGTGTGGAACATAGTCCCCACCTGCTGAGTCAGATGATTTTAAACTTCTGCTCCTTCTGCTGCCACTTCCTGAGTGCCAGGACTACAGGCATGTTCCACCTTTTAATAGTTTATGTGTGTGTGGGGGGGGGGGGTATGGAATCTAGAGCTTTGTGCACACCAGGAAAATACTCTACCAACTGAGCTCCATCCAAAGCCCCAAGTGATGGTTTTCATGGGGATAACTGCTAATTTCCATATCTTTTCTAAAAATCAGCTATTATTAACCATGCAGAAATTACAGAAAGCTAATAGGTTAACCAACTGAGTGCCAGACCCAGACTGTGCTTTATCTTATCTAGCTGGTGCTCAGGTGGTTGAGTGTCTAACTAGCCCCCCCCCCCCCCCAGTAACTATAGGAGGATCAAAAGTGCAAGGTCATTCTTAGCTAAAAGGCAAGGTCAAGGCCAGCCCGAGATACATGAGACTGTCTCCAAATCACCAAGTGCGGGTTGGGGAGCCGCCTCCATTGGTAAAGGGCTTGCCAGGAAAGCACTAGTGTGCTGGGTAGCTTTAAGTCAGCTCCACACAAGTTGCCTTGTCATCTTGATGTCATCCAGAGTCATCCGAGAGGAGGGAACCTCAATAAAAGAAATGCTTCCTGTCTTAGTCAGGGTTCCTATTCTTGCACAACACATCATGACCAAGAAGCAAGTTGGGGAGGAAAGGGTTTATTCAGCTTACACTTCCACATTGCTGTTCATCACCAAAGGAAGTCCGGACTGGAACTCAAGCAAGTCAGGAAGCAGGAGCTGATGCAGAGGCCACGGAGGGATGTTCTTTACAGGCTTGCTTCCCCTGGCTTGCTCAGCTTACTTTCTTATAGAACCCAAAACCACCAGTCCAGGGATGGCACCACAGTGGTCCACTTGCCTTCATCTCTTCAGGGCTGGGATTCCAGGGACACAGCACAGTGCCTCCCATTCTTGATCACTAATTGAGAAAATGCCTTACAGCTGGATCTCATGGAGGCATTTCCTCAAGGGAGGCTCCTTTCTCTGTGATAACTACAGCTGTGTCAAATTGACACACAAAACCAGCCAGTACACCTCCTTGGGTCTAGTTCCATGTACTGGGTGGTGGTGGCACATGCCTTTAATCCTGGTTGGTTTGCTTTGCTGCTTAAACTTTCCATGTGATTGTACGGTAGGTGGAACCTTCACGACTGGAGAGACCTCTGTGAAACTGCACTAGTGGCATTTGCATGTAATGGATTCCTTACAAAACCCCCATTTGCCATCTGTAGGTCCATGTGGTACTTACAGCTATGGTAAATATATGAGAGACCACTGGCATGGCCTGATTAAGTCTTCAAGAGACCCTAAGAAGTTAAGAGGTAAGCTTACCCTCTTCTATAAGTATTGAAAATAACGTTTCCCACATGTCAAGTTGTGAATCATTTAGGTCTAACATTTTTTTAAGATCAAAATTTTGTATAAATTCACAAGAGAGTGTTTTCTTCAATTTGCCAACTCTGCTTTGCCAAGCCTGTGCTTCGGCTGCCAGCTGGGCAATCCAGCTGTGACGGACAATCAGCCTGGCCTCGTCACTAAATGGAATTAAAATTTAGGCCTCTGTGAAATCAAGAAATCACAATCCTGGGCTTTTGAAAAACATCTTCAAAGGATGGATTCATGGGTCTCTAATGACTTAAAGGCTCTGCTTTGGCAAAACAATGGATTTCAAAGCTTTGGGACAACAGATCCTTAGATGGTGCATGTGGAGCACCTGGGAAGGATCATGCTGCCCTATGTGAACTACTTTCCCACTCTTGCTGTCGTGTAGCATGATTTTTGTGTGTGTGGTATGTATACATGTACAGACATATGCATGGGGAAATATGTGCATGGCTATGGCACGCACAAGGAAGCCAGAGGACAATCTCTGCTGGGGCTGTCCGCCATCTTTTCTGAGTCAAGGTCTCTCACTTGGTTACCCTGTAAGTGAGCTCCTGTGGTCCACTTGCCTTCATCTCCTCAGGGCTGGGATTCCAGGGACACAGCACAGTGCCTGGCGTTTCTGTATGTTCTAGGCACTGCAGCCTCAAGTCCTCATACTTGAAAGCTTATCTCAGTCCTGGCATGTCACTGAGCACACTCCAGGCTCTCTCCAGACTTTACACTTCAGAACTTGAAGCCTGTTGACAGGAATGACCTGTGGTTGGATGGAGTTACTCACAAGCAGCTGTAGTGCGGAAGGTTTGGAAAGGTCCTTGGTTTTAGTGCCAGTCTCCCACTCAGTGACTAAATAGCCAACACCTGACTAGCTTATGACAGTGTATAGGATTGTCAATTATTGGTGTGGGCCAACTAGAGAGCAGGAAGTGTTCCCATTTCCTGTGGGTCCTGGCTTATAACAGGTTCCATTACTATGGAATAGCTTTAGGAGAAGCTTCACGTTATAGCAATGTTATTTGTTACACCCACTGGGCCAGTACATATTTTATGCCCTGGGATTGCCCCAAGCTGTGCCAGGCACCAGGGAGAGACCAGCAAGCAGAGAAGCCCCAACTCTGTATTAAGTGAAAAGGCTTGGCAAAGCAGAGTTTGCAAATGGAAGAAAACACTCTCTTGTGAATTTCTACAAAATTTTGATCTTAAAAAATGTTAGACCTAAATGACTCGCAACTTGACCTGTGGGAAACGTTATTTTCAATGCCTATAGAAGAGGGTAAGCTTACCTCTTAACTTCTTAGGGCCTCCTGGAGACTTAATCAGGCCATGCCAGTGGTCTCTCAGATTGCAAGTGCTTCTATTGCATACCATATCTCCAGCACCCTACAATGCATCCTAAAACAGGGCGATGCTATCTTCCAGATAGACTTTCCTTGCCATTGCAAATACACCTGTTTCTGAGTGTAAAGCGAATTGACTCTGTCCATTCCTATGGGATTCCAAGCGGCAGACGCATCCTGCTTCAAAAATGGCAAAACAATTCTGCACTGATTTAAGAAAAAAAAAAAAAAAAGCATTGATGTGACCTGAAAGACCTAGATTACCCGGTATTAGAACTGACATGATTCAGTGACAAATGTTCCGTTTAAGCAGAGCCCTGTCTCTTCAGCTTTCTGTAAGCCAAGTTTCACGGTCTCTCGATGTCCAGCTGTGCTGAACAACAGCTGCCCTGCTCAGTGCAGATACCACCCTAAGCCACAGAATTGCTCAGTTAAGTGTCTAGAGGCGCTTTGAAGTTGGTATTTTGCTTTGGCTCTGAGCACGTGAGTAATTCTAAGACTTTTAGGAACCTGAAGAATGGTATAGTCTCC